>VYXC01000165.1:452265-488257 GCA_013397175.1 Platysteira castanea
CCTCCAAAGATGCCCATTCCCTGGTGGGAGAGGGGCCGGGACCCCCACAATCAGTCCCTCAGCAGGGCCCTCGTCAGTGTATGAGGGAATTAAGGGAAAGAGAATGTCCAGGGCAAGGGCTCCTTCCCTGGCTCACCCCCTCAGGCCTGCTGGGAGGGAGGACCCCCCACCCCAAAAAATCCCCTGCAAGTCCTTGGTAGCTTCAGTGCGTCAGTAGAAAAGGCGCCGGGGCTCGGCCCCGCCGGGCTCCCTGCGCCCCCCAAGAGCTGCCCCACCCCGGGGACCCGCGGTCCAGCGCGGCCCCCAGCCCCAGCCCTGCTCCCAGAGTCCCCGGGGGCGGTGGCGGCGGTGACAAGGATGCTCTGCCCTCGGTCACTCTGGCCACGCCAGCGCAGTGTCCCCTCACGGCAGGGGCTGGTGTCCCCTCACGGCAGGGGACGGTGTCTCCTTGCCCAGGGCAGTGTCCCTGCGCAGCCCCACCGCCCTCAGAAGTAGGTGAGGTTCTTGACGAGTCCCAGCTCCAGCATTCGCTTGATGGCCATGGCCTCGTGTGACACGTTGTGCTCCGACGCCTGCGGGACAGAGAGCAGGGGGTGAGGCCGGGGTCTGGCGAGGAGGGGCCAGGCTCTTTGCTTCCTGGGAGCCAGCCTTGCCCGCCCCACCAGCGGGGACTTCAGCCCCCTGAAAGCAGGGATGCAACCCTCCCCGCCCTGTCCCCGTGTCCCTGAGCCCCTCTCCTCACACATAAACTGGGGATGGATCCAACTCTCCATGCCCCCAAAGACATCCAGCTACCGAGAGAAGTTGGATGATGACCACTCAAAGGTGGACTTCAACATCCATCCTGGGAGTGGAGCGAGAGGGAGGAGCCTCCCACGCCATTCAGCATCCTGGCACTGCTCTCCTGGGCTGCCATCCCCCAACCTGGGGGAAAAATGGGGGGAACACGGACAAAACTGCGGGGCAGACACTTACAGCCATGGATTTGAGTGTGATCTGTTCGTAGTAGTGGATGGTTTGCTTCTTGTTGGCCGAATCGGGGTAGCCAAAGCCCGCGATGTGCACCAGGTCACAGAAGTGCAGCGCCAAGGTGATGGCCAGCAGCCCCGTGGTGGGCTTCTGGGGGACAGAGAGCCACAGCCTTCAGGGAGCGGCACGGGGACAGGCTGTCCCCCCTCAGGGGGTGCAGAGGGACCAGCCATCCCCACCCCTACCTGTTTGACCTTCCGTGGTTGCTTCATGGGGAGGTTGAGCAGTTTAGCAGCAGTTACTTCCATGTAGTAGGGGTTGAGGACGCGCACTTGCTCCGGGTTGGCGTCCCAGATCAACGGGGGCTGTTTCCAAAACCCTTTCCGAACCTGCAAGAGGCCAGATGTCCCCAGACATGGGGTGGCAGGACAGTTGGAGTCTGGAGCAGCCAGAGGGGTTGGACCCAGTTTCCCACCACGCTCACCCTCTTCTTGTCGTTGAGGATGGCCTCCATCCACTGGAAGTCCATGGGCTTGAAGGGCACGAGCACCAGCAGCGTGTCGGGGTTGTTCTCGGTGCGGGGGTCGAAGTGGGCCGACTCCGGGTAGAAGAGGCGCATGGTGGTCTTGGAGCCCACGTCCTGCTCGTAACCATGGACCGGGGCGTTGTTCAGCCTTTGGGACATCACAGGGGTCAGCCCCAGCTGCGGGCGGCACCGGGGAGGGCGCGGCGGGCCGGGCCGGGGCTGTACCTGATCACGACGTCGTAGGTGTTGATGGTGTCCCCCATGGAGCTGTTGCGGAGCCGGTGGCCGTTGCCCACCACCGCACACCTCCGGCACTTGAGGCTGCGAGAGAAAACCCCATCTCAACCAGAGCCCTTCCAAAACCAGGGTGATTTTAACCCCCGCGTTGTCCAGTCTCCAAACCTTCCCATGCTCCATCCACCACCCCTGGGGTTGCAGAGGTTCATTTTGCCAACTCCTGGGCCCACAACAGACAAATTCCAACCAGCCCCCCAAGAGAGCAATGATGAAGAAAAAGAAAGAAAAGCCCCTAAACCCACCCCGGTGTTACCTCTGGATGCTCTCAGGCAGGGAGTAGTGGGTGATGGACAGCAGGCGCAGGAGGACGTCTTCTGCAAAGCAAGGGCAAGGACAAGGTGAGGAGGGTAAGGACAAGGTGAGGAAGGTCAGGAAGGCAGCTCCTGCCTGGCACTGCACCCTGGGTGCTGCCCCATCCCTGCCAAGTTTGCTCCTGCTGTTAATCCTGGTTTCAGGTAGCTAATCCGTCGCTGGGACTTAGTAAAATCTGGCCCACCCTAAACTGTTTTAGAGGCACCAGCACCCAGGGTGAGGAGGTAAGCACTGCAGGGTCTAAAACCCAAGAAAATAGCTTGGGAATAGTCCCCAGCAAAATCAACCTGCAGCTGTGTTTAGGAAAAGGGAAGTTGAAGTGCCAGGAGCAGCAGCAGGACGGACAGACAGACCCCACGGAGCGCTGCCGGGCTTACCGCTTCCCTTGGTGCCGTAGGGCAGCTCGTAGAGCGACGGCGTCTTCACCCAGAAATAGTCCTTCAGCTGCAAGAACAGGGGGTGGTCCCTCGTGTAGCTGCCAAGGAGCAAAGGGCCAGTGAGACTGGGATCAGGGGTGGCACAGGGAGCGGGGTCCTGGCTCTGCATCCCCCCCACTCCCCGCTTCCAGCCCCAAAACTCACTTCCCAATGAGCTGCGCCGCTTTCTTTTCCACCTCCCCCAGGGGACACGTTGTCTTGTTGTTTTCTGGCACAGGGAAATAAAAGCTGTGAAGGAAGAGGTTAATTAAATCAAATTATGCCTGTTCCTCTGCACGCCCCTCCTGGAAAAAGGGGCTCCGGCACCACCAGGCATCCCCACTGTGGGATTCAAGCTGTGAGAGTGAGATTTCCAGCCGGATTTAAGGCCAGCGCTGCCCGGGTATTTATCTGCTGGGCTTGCAGCCTTGCATCAGAAGAGGTCTCTCTTGCTCTGCTAATGAACCTCTCACTCCGCTTTCCCCGTCTCCACCAGCATCGCTGGCACTGGGAAGAGAGCGGGGTTTCCCGTCCTCCCGGGCCCAGAAAAGCACCAGCATTTCCAAAATACCCCACAGAGCCCAACCACCACCACGAGCCGAGGGGGAACCTCGTTTGTGTCCCCCATTCTCCAGCTGCCACCTCCCCTGGGAGCCAGCCAGACACTGCTCTGGCATCCCCGGTGGGATGGGTGGGAAGGAGCCTCCCGGGAGGGAAGGAAAGGGCAGGAGGTCCTTTAAACTTGAGTAAGAAGCACTCACAGCTGTATGTACCTGTCTTCCCGGTAGATCGAGTACCAAACCATCACCAGAAACAGCGCCAGCACCCCGAGGATCTTCCCTCCTGCACGGCCAGAGGGGAGGGGGAGAGGAAAACCACCATCAGCCATGGGGTTTGGAGAGTTGGGTGTGGGGTCCCACAGCACCCCCGGCTAGAGCCAGGGGGGCAGAGCCCTCTCCTCGGGGAGCAGGGCTGGCTGGCACCACGCCCAGAGGGGAACAGCTCCGAGATGAGCCAGCTGGTTTTGTCCCAGGTTTAAAAGCCACCGTGACATTTCATTTTCCTCCTGCCTGCTTTGCATCAAAGCCCAGGCAAACATCCCTTTTTCCATGTGCCTCCACCCCATTTTTGGGCCACAAAGTCCAAAGGGTTCCAGGTGCCCAAGCCCTGAGAGCAAGGTCCCCAAATCCACCCTCCCCACAGTGACTTTCTCTCGTGGTACCCCAATACTCCCTCACTCAGCTGGAACCACAGCAAGCATCCAACCCCCAGATTTCCAAATGCAAATTCCCCAGGCTCCCCGTCCCTGCTTGGACAGAGGGAGATGGGACCCCCCCGTGGGACTCACGAGACTTGTTGATCATTTTTATCAGCAGGAAAGGGATCAGGCGAGGGCCGGAGCTCTCATTGCGGCTGGTCACCTGCAGCAGGAAACAGGGAACGGCACCGGATCAGGGCAAAACCCACTGGAGCCGATCCCAAAACCCCATCCAAGAGGCATCACCCCCTGCTTGCCCACTGCATCTGTGGACGAGCAGGTGCGAGGGTTCCCCAAGGGATTTATTTCTTTAAATTCACATTTCTTTGCTGCCAAAAGGTTGACGAGAGCTTATCAAAGCCAGGCAGGCAGCCACCTTCCCAAGGAGCTTCAGCCCTACAGGTTAAAGGCCAAAGGGGAAAAAAGGGAATTAGAAAGGAAAAACAAGCCCCCAGCAGGGTTTCAACCATGAAATCCCATGGGGGGAGACTAAGCCCAGCTTAAGCATCCACCTGGCACCAGCAGGTACAAAGCCCAGCGTGCCACCACAAAGCCAGTCAGAAAGGACAGGAGCAGCCGAGCAGGACCAAACCGAAGAGCAGCACGTACTTGGGGAACCTCCAGCGCCTTGGATTCACCCATCCCGGCCCAGGCAGAGGAGGTTCTGTGGGCTTAGTGCCCACACAAACACTGCCCGGGGAAGCGGGGCCACTTTGGTCCTCCTTGGGAACCTCTCGCTCCTGGAATGAGGAGCAAAGAGCCCTGGTTGGACCCACCCCGGGATCGGCTCATCCCGTCCGGCCAGGAGACAGCAAGGACGGGAAATGAACTTACCGGGTGGGAGAAGCTTTGGGGTGGAGGGGAGGCTTTGCTCCCGGGGTGAATCCTGCCCTAGGCCAGGCTGTGCCACCCGGGGACGGAGCTCCTCCCGGCCCTGAGCAGCCACCTCCGAGTGTTCAACGCCAGCCAAGGGAAAGGTGCACGCCACGATGGGCTGGGCCATCCAAACAGTCTCTGGATCAGAGCCGGCCCATCAAAGTCTCCGGGGATTAGTCAGCACCTCATCCCCTCCCTGCCCAAGGAAGTGCCGCTAACAAACCCAACACCTGCCACGGCCTCGCCCAGCCGAGGGACAGTCAAGAACACCTGGTTTGGGGGCAAAAATGTGTCAAGAATGAGGAGAAATGGGACCAAAGATGGTCCCAACAAGAGCCGGGCTCTTCCTTTCCCTGCCACAGGCGTCTGAAGTTAAAAGGGCAGGAGAGCAATTAATTTAAAAGGGCAGGAAGGGCAATTAAAAGGCAATTAAAGGACAATTAAACCACACTCAAAGCAACGGAACAGGACGCCAGAAAAAGAAAATTGTGTCCATTTGACAGCAGCGGGATGGGGACAGGGATGGGGACAGGTGAGGTGTTCCTGGAAAGCACCTCTCTCCCTCTGACCCGTTTCTCCTTCAAAAACACGGATAATTGTGCCCCACCATCACCTGGGGGATCCAGGAAGGGGAAGCAACCCCCAGTCCCAACTCCCATCCTGGCTCTCCTCCTGCATCCATACTTCTGGCTCAACAAGCCCCTCCTGTTTGGGAAGATGAAACCCACAGCTGGATCTCCAAGGGTGGGAGCACACAGGGAGGGGGCACCGGGGGTCTCACCCCTTTACATGCTACAATTGCTTGGACGAAGTAAAATTAGGGGAAGGCAAAAAGCAGTTTGTGCTTCCTGGGGGGGGTTTGTTCTTAGCAAAACCGGCCACAAAAGCCCCGAGGGGAAATTCACTGCCACAGCTGGAGGCTGGGGATGCTCCTGGGGGGCCTGAGTACGCCTGTTTGCCCAGGGCTGGGAAACTGCTGGGCAGCAGGACCTGATTTTAGCACCAAATTTACCTCCCCAGCTTCATCCTTGGGTGCCAAAACACCCAACCACGCGCACTGTGCCCTTTCCCAGTGAAGACACTGGGAAAATCCGCTCTGCCCACAATGTTTGCCTTCACATACCAGCTTTCTTTAAATAATATTTTTTGACAGCTTTATGATCTTTTCCCAGGCTTGTACGCACAAGCTGGGCCCGATGCAAAACTTATCTCAGGCAAACACGGCCAATAATCCCCGAGGAGAAAGGAACCTTGTTTAGTGAAGCGTTCGGGGAATGCGGAGCAAAACAGAGCACACCCGGCTGCCCCCGCGCCCAGGCTGCCTCTGGAATGAGTTCAAGCTCCCCACAGCCCTCCCAGATCCACAGCCCAAACCAGAGCAGCTGCCGAGAGCAGGAAGGTCTGGACACCCCGAGCCAGGCCCTGTGTCCTGCTCGTAGGGCTGCTGGAGCGAGCGATGTCCTGCTGGTCCCCACAGCGTCCCCACTCCTGCAGCATCCTCAGAGCCTGCAGCATCCCTGTCCCATCACAGCACCCTCAGCACCCTGCTGAGTATCTCTGTCCCATCACAGCACCCTCAAAGCTCCCTGTGGTATATCCAGAGTCCTGCAACATCCCTGTTCCTGCAGCACCCCTGGTCCCTCACAACATCCTCAGAGTCCCCTCCCACTGGCATCCCCATCCCATCGCAGCATCCTCAGAGCCCCCACAGCACCCTCAGAGCCCCCTGCAACGTCCCTGTCCCATCACAGCACCCTCAGAGCTCCCACAGGATCGNCGCACCCGCAGCTCCCCCTGCAGCGTCCCTGTCCCATCACAGCACCCTCAGAGCTCCCACAGGATCGGCAAAGCCACCGCAGCACCCTCAGACCCCCACAACATCCCTGTCCCACTGCAGCCCCCTCAGACCCCCACAACATCCCTGTCCCACCACAGCATCCTCAGAGCACGTGCAGCATCCCCCAGATCCCCCAACACGGACCCCTCACCCCAACATTTCCCCTGGGTCCTGCACTGCAGCATCCCTGTCCGGCAGGGAGGGACTCGGCGCTCGTTGGGATCAACCTCTGCTCCCCCAGGGTCAGTCCAGGGCATCGCCTGCCCCGCCAAGCCCTGAAGCTGGGGGGAAAATCCCGGCTGGATTCAGCTCCCCACACCTGGGAGAAGGGACTGGAAAAGCCCCTCTTTGATGTCGGAGGACGCACCCCCACAGCACCCCCAGCTGCGATTATCGCTGCACAAAGGATCCAAAAGCCCCACGGCCCCTTCCCCCTCTCCACTCCCTTCCCCACCCCGCGTTCTGGGAAAGCCCCATCCCAGGATGCTGCAGAGGCAGCTCAGGTCCAAGCCTCGTGGATTTTCCCTGTCTACCTCCGACCTGGAGCAGGGTTTTGCCTCCCAGCTTCACCCTGTCCCCTGGGAGATTCCAGCAGCATCCATTGGGACCGACCTTCCTGCCAGGCAGGAAACTCAGAGAAGTTCATCCCTGCACCTCCATCCATCCATTCCCATCTCCCCCCATGGCCTCAACAGCTCCAGCATTTCCAGATTTAAGTCATGTCAACCAACAGAGTGGCAGCAAGCACCTGCCAAGCTGCTCCCAGCAAAAAAAAAAAAAAAAGGAAAAAAAGGAATTTAAAGGCATGGAATAAGCACGGAGGTGGGGAGTGGTTATAAATTCCCCCACACCATCCCAGCGTGGATGGATGGTGATCCCAGGCCACCCTGGCAAAGCGTCACAGACCAGCAGGCCATGCAGCAAAAACTCCTAGTGCTTTTGTGTTTCCATGGTAACCTATGGATTGGGAAAAGCATGACACGAGGCGAGGACACCTCTCCTGTGCTCCCACCGTCCCATCCCACCTGCCCACGGGACACGGAGCCACCCACTGCCTGGTCCAGCTTTCCTGGGGAAGAAGGATGCTCACTGAAAAATAAGCATCTCTGACAGTTTATCCCAAAAAACCATGCCTTTATTTTTAACTGGAGGAGAGTTGGACAGCCAAGGAAGGGATGCACCGGCAGTGGGAACCAAAGGGAGACAGGCAGACAGACAGCCAGGACAGCACGGACCCCTCCAGCCCCAGCCACGCCACCTCTCCCGAGCTTTCCAGCCACACGGAGCTCTGGGGACCAGCAGGGCAGATCCTGCGCTCCCTGGAGGGCAGCAACCAGGATCAGCCCGCACAGGAGCAGTGTGCAGCCCCGGGATCTCCCAAGCCCCCACCCCACAGGTGTCCCGGGCCGGGATTGCCGGAGGAGCCGGGCCCGGCCGCGCCTGCCCCGGCACAACCATCGCGTGCCGGAGCCTGAGCGCAACCTGGGAGGCGGCCGGGGGCGATCCTGCAGGGAAGGGATCCAACTGCAGGCACTGCCTGGGCTTGGCAGAGCATCAGAGACACCCAAATCCCCAGCCTGGCATCCAAAAGCTTCCTCGCCCCGGCTGCTGCGAGCTCCCAGTGCTCGGGGAATTGTTTTTCCAAGCTGGGAAGAAAATCCTTGCAGGATCGCAACAACGAAAAGGCAGCGGGGTCTGGATCTGAGCCCCCTCCAAGAGGCCTTGCATGGGATGGGGATGCTGGTAGGGAAATAGGGACATCGAGAGGGGACCAGGGATGCTGGGAGGGGACAAGGGATGCCAAAAACCGCAGAGCAGAGCGATGTCAAGAGCAGGAGCTGCAGTGCTGTGGGCTGGGGGGATGAAGAGGGTCATGAGGACAGCATTGCAAACATCAGCTCCACTGGACATTGGGCACGGCCCCACAGAGGGCGTGGAGCCAGCCCAGCCTGTGCACTGATACCCACATTTATCCTATTTTAAGAGCCCTGCGAGTCACTTTAAAGGAATCTTTAAAGGAATCTTAATTGCCTCTTACTCGGAGAGGCAGCGCTGTTTCCTTGGCTGTGGTATCCCAGGCACACAATAACCCAGCCAAAGATCTACGATAGGGGAAATCAACCCCTCGTTGGCATGTGAGTCTGAACAAAACATTTACCCATGACCAGGCTGCAATTTTCAAGGTGGCAACAGCGCATAAGCTCAGGTACAACAAGTATTTCCACAGTGGCAGGTCCCCGGGATAAATTCAGGCTGCTTCTGCCTTCCCACAGCACTGTTGGTTTTAATGTGCTCCAGAGCGATTCAGACCAGCACTGCCTCCACCCTCTCCTCTCCCCCTATATTTTTTTTAATCCTTGCAACAGAAAAAACACAGGGATGGGGACACAAATCCCTTCCTACAGCCCCAAAACACCGGCGGTGTGAGTACACCTGATCATCTCACAGCCCTGGGGTAACCCCAGGCCATCATGGAGCTACACTTAAACTACAATATTAGAGATATACATTATTATTATTTTTATTATATAGGTTTAATCACTCTTTTGGTATTTAAAGCACTAAAATAAAGACCCTTCCTTGCTGCATGCAGCTCGCTACACCCTGGAGGTTAGGGCCGAGCTGCTGAAGGGAGCAGAGCCGCCCGTGGGGTGACGAGCCCCTGCTGAGGAGATGAGGGCAGTGATTATGTGACCTGGGGGATTTCATCCCTGATCCCCCGACACCGATCCAGCCCCACCCTTCTCCCACCTGCCCCATCCAGCTCCCATTTGGTGCCACTGTCACCTCAGTGCCGTGTTTACTCTCTGGTATCTCCATCCTCAGGGATCGCCCAGGGATCCAGGCAGCAACAGCAAAAGCAGCTTTGGCAGCACAGCTTTGAACCTGTGTTTTGGGCTAAATCCCCCCAAAAAGCCGCAGAAAGGGGGAGGCAGCGAGCTGGGGGTGCTGGCAGGGTGCTGGCAGCCTCTTCCCACTCTCCCAGGAGCAGCAGGCAGAACACCCACAGGGAGCACCACTCCCTGACAGTTCTGGAAGGTAAAAGCTAAACCATGGAGATGCTCCGGCCCATCCCCAACCCAAACTCAAGCAATGCCCCAGCTCTTCTGGGAAAAGGGGTGGCAAATTAAGGGATATCAAGCCCCAGGACGGAGTTATCTTGCAGGGAGTTCCTGCTCCCAGTGGCTTTTGACTCTGGGGGTCCCCTTTTGGGGGCTCAGAAGCCGCCTGCAGTCACCACCCTCCTTGCAAGGCTCATGTACAACCTTAACTCGCTGGCCCCGTGGTTCCCCGTGTTTCCTGTTTTGCACCAGATGCAGAGCGGAACCCCCAGAGCAACCCCACAGCCCGATCTGGCCAGCCCCAAATCCCCTGGTTCTTCTCTGCTCTTTTCTCCCACGCGCAGAGGGAGACCCCCAGCAAACCCCGGCCCATCACTCTGCACCCCCAGCATCACCTCAGCGCTCCACTACCCATCTCGGGGAGACCTTTTCCTGCATCCCCAGCAGCGGCAGAGGCTGAGGCCGGTCCCAGCGGGGCGGGGATAAGCTGGCAGCAAGTCACGGCTACTTACGGCCCGTCCTCTTGGTCCAGGCGGGGCAGGCAGGAGCTCGGCGGGATCTACGGCGCCGTCCTCTCTTCCCCTAGGAGAGGGAGAAGGGAGAACATCCTTAGGGCAGCCATCCCCTCCGGAGGATCCACGGATCCCTGCGGATCTCCGCCGGGAGGAGCCGGCCCCGGGGAGCGGGAGCAGCGCCCGGACGAGCCGGCACACGGCTCACGGCTGTCGGAGCGCTCCCAGAGCCGCCCGCCTCCCACCCACCTCGGCCGGCAGCCGCAGCCCCGGGGCCGGGCTCGCAGCCGCTCTTAAGGAGGAGGTGTGGCCGATCGCAGCGCGGACCTCGCCGCGGCTTTCCCCAGCACCTCGCGGCCTTTCACACCGAAATCCCCTTCCGTGAGTCACTCGGGCTTTAGGAAGACCCCACGAGATGGAGTGGTGCCCTTCCCCAAGGGGAATGGGAATGCGGCTTTCCTGCCCTCCCGCCTAGAGAACGCTCCTTATTCCCGCGTCTCTGGCATCTTTTCCCCCAAAACTTCCCAAACTGCACATCCTAGCCCAGCACTGTAATATCCTGATGTCTTGGGGGAGGAAAAGCCCAGCTAAGAAACCACGCCACGCACAGAAACCCTCCTGCCACGCTGCCACTCAGAGAAAGCCTCTCTGCTCTGCATCCCGAGTAATGTTCCCAGACAGGGGGAAACGAGCCAGCCAGGTGGAGCGAGCCCGCTGCTATCCCAGTCAGCTCTTCCCAGCTTTGCTCTTCCCCCCGTGCCAGTGGGATGGATGAGGAGTGATGGGAGTCACGGCTCTCCCCCAAAAAACACACGAGAGGGAATGTCAGCTCCTCTCAGTGCAAGAAACGCTGATGCAGGTGAGGAAGGCAAGCCTCTCTCAGCTGCTCCTTAAGCCCTGGCAGGGAAGGTGCTTCCAAGGGGGAAGCTCTGAAGGGCCAGAGGTTTGCTCACCTCTCTCCATCTCCTCCAGCTAGGAAAAGCAGAGATGAGAGAGGTGTGAGCCTTCCCCACAGCGCTCTCTGCTCTTAAAATCCCATTAATTTAACACAGAGAGTTACATCCTTGTCCAAGGGGTGGGGAAGGAAACCAGCCAGCAGCCCGAGATGGTTTCTCATAGATACTTCTCGCCAGGAGTCCCGCTTTCTGCACATGCCCTGGGATGACAGGGATGGCTCCATCCCAGTGTCACACCTTCCCTCTCCACCCAAAGAACCTTCGCTTCCTTCTTCCCTCACTATTTGCCTTGGGGAGCAATTAATCCCAAGGGCTCAGGGCAACCAGCAGCCAAACCAGATGCACTTGGGGCCACAAAATCCACCTTTGGCACCAGGGTCTTTCCAGAAGCCCTGAATCCACTCTAGCATCCGGCATTGCTGCCTCTGACAAGAAGCATTTTCATTTAGAGCTGTGAATTATAGGATCCACTAACAAGGTTAAACTCTCCCTGGGGAGCTCCTGCTAAAGCACTTCATGGCTCAGCATCAGTGTAAATGAGGATGAGGATGCTCAGAGCTGCCTGGGGGTTCCAGGAGGATCCTGCAGCCCTGGATAAGCTGGAGACTGCAATACCTTAAAGCACATGGGCCAGGCAGGATCCTGGTGGATCCGAGGTCTTGCCCTAAGCTGGTCTTTCCAGCTCAACTGGAAGAGCCAGGAGCTGGATTGCTGCCACTCTTCCCGGGGCTGTTTTCCAGCCGCCCGAGCGGTTTCCCTGCCGTGAGCCGATGCAATCGGTCATTCCCAGCCCAGGGTCCAGAAAAGTCCCATCGTGGTTCCAGCATCCACCAGGTCAGGAGCTGCCATCTCCAGCACTCGCCGCAGGCAGCTCAACCCATCCGGCAGCTGATCCGGGCAGGAAATGAGCGTCCCAGAGCCCTCAAGAAACCCTAAACAAGCTGGGTTTTGCTCCTGTCCCTCTCCAGCTGTGCTGCTGGCCTCAGTTTCCTCTCCTGCCTATCAGTTTAATTACTTAAATAACAATTTCCAAATTTGAGGGGGGAAAAGGCCCCTTCTGCCCACTCCCCAGCATCTCCCTCCAGGATGCTCATGGCTTTGGGCAAAAGAAAACAAAACCCCAGTGGGCACATCCCTTCTGTGCAAAAGGCTAAAGCCAGCCAGAACTGGCCCTTCGAGGGGCTCAGCCCCAGTGTAGGAGCATCCTGGCAGGAACGGACATTCCAGAGGCAGGAGGGGACACACGCAGGGCAGGGATGAGCCTCCAAATTCCTCCTGTCATCATCCTCCCCATCGAGGACCAAATCCCCCCAGGGCTGTTAAAACAGGGGAAGGGGAGATGGAGACTGAGAGACCTGCAGCGAGGCAGCCGTCCGTCCGTCCGTCCGTCCCTCAGTGCTCCATCGCCGGCGCCAGCCTCCCTCGGTTAAAATTACCTCCCGAGGGGGGAGAGAGCAAAAGCCAGGCTGGGAGGGGAATAAAATCCAGGTGAGCTCATCCTCCTCCAGAGGAAAGGTCTCCAGCTGGCATCAGCGAGGTGTTTCCAAGCCCGGCACATCCCTCACGTCACCCCAGTTGCTACAGCCCCGGGACCAGCAGCTTATTCATTCAGCAAGTATTTAGCAGGAGATAATCCAGCTGCTTCCCAACCTTTGGCCGGGCCAAAGGTGTAATTCCAGTGTGGGAATTACACTTTGGGAAGAGGTTTTGTGAATGGTCATCCCAGTGGATGCTCCCTGTCTGAGACAGCACCAAAGAGCCACCACCGGCAGCACCCCCCATCCTCCACCCTGTGTTTCTTTAATTCTATTAATAATTTATTAAATTTATGAAACTATTTTATTAAAAAGAAAATAATTTAATAAACCTATTTCTATCAAATCCCTGAGAATGGGAAGAAAAGCAAAGCTGCCCAGCCAAGCCGGATTATCCAAAGCAGCGACCGACCTAAAAATAAACCACAGCTATTTAAGGATGAGCCTCCCACAATAACCACCCCCCACTCCCAAAAAAAAATGAAAGGAAAAAATAGACATTTTTGCAAGCTGGGGTGTTGAACATCACCCACCACACCAAAAAAAGCCTATTTTGGGTTCATTTCCTAGCACAAGTCTGCACTTCCAAGAGAACAGCATCCCCAGGCTTAACGCTGCCGATTTCCAGACACCCCATGCAAATAAATAATTAAGATTTAAAGCTGCGTTTGCATAATACAGATAATCTGTCGATTTAACTTGTAAATGCAGGAGGCATTAAGCAGCGACGTTGTTAATTAGGCAGCCAAGGGGCCTGGGAAGCCCCAGCTCCAGGGCAGATGCCGATGGACCACGAGGATGCTGAAGGAGCAGGGGGATGCAGGGCTTTGGCAGCGGGACCAGGTGCTGGGGCAGGTGCCGTGGTGTCGAGGCTTCAAAACTTTGTGTTCATCCATATTTTAACCGAAAATCCCTCCCAGCCCTTCCTCAGGAGCTGCCCATCCCTTCCCACCCTGCCTGCACCACCCAAGCCCTCGAGGGCTGCCGTCATCCCACGAGAAAAGAGGCAGTGGAAAAGGAGCCCGGGGTGAGATTTCTGAGGACAAATCTCATCTTTTTGTCGCATAAAGAGCCTGCTCTGACAGCCAGGCTCCTGGCCGCCCTCAGCTCCCCCACCCCAAATACCAGACCCCACCCAGGAGCAAAACCTGTTGAGCCCGAATATGCCCAAACAGACAGTTCTTTGTGATTCTTTTTTTTTTTCCCTTCCAGTTTTTGGTTTGGAAGCAGCACTGGTGATCGCACAGGGATGGGCCCGAGGACTTCCCAGCCCTTGGCACTGCTCCTGACGCCTTGTTCGAAGGCAGCACCACGTTTAACCCCTAAAGCCCCTCACTGCCCTTCACTTCTGGCACCATCCCACCTCCCACACCCCAGTCCTGTTCAGTCCTACATCCCCAAAGCCCACTTGCATCCCCCCTCTCCGCATTTTTCTCCCTCATTTCTCACTTTCCACCTCATTTTTCCCCTCAGTGCTTCGGCACTTCCCAACGCAGACAGGTCTGGTCCATCCTCCTGCCACACAATCCCACCCACAGAGCACAAGCCAGGGGGGCCAGAGGAGCCCAACAGCCACAGAGCTGCTGTGCTGGGGGTTTGGTCCCCATCCAGGGGTGTTTTATGATCCCTGGTGGGAATGCTGGGCTGGCTGGGTGCACAGAGCATGAGCAAAGCCCCAGAGAGGCGTTTAAGACTCTTCAGATCGTGCTCAGCACCCTCCTGCCTCAGTTTCCTGCCCTTTTGGGGCTCAGGGGAGCTCTGCCCCATTGGCAATGCGGGCAGGGGGTGCAGCAAGGCAGCCCAAACCCCAAACTCCATCCCAGCTCATCTATCTGCATTTTAAAAGAACTTTAAAAACCACCCGATGTCGCAAGCAGCTCAAACCCCGACGGAGGATCCACCCCGGGGCTCCGGCTTGTGCAACACCGCGGGTGAGTTCCAGCCTCCCGCCGCTGGCATCAGGCTCTGGTCAAAAAATTAAGGCTCGGCTTACTCAGCCTGGCCGGATATGGGGATGTCGAATCCGGCCGGGAAAACTTCGGCGGGCTGGGGGAGACATTTTGCGAGGGGAAGAGCCGGAGCAGGAATGGCATCTGGAAGCGATTGAAGGCAAGGAGCCTCTCCCTGGCGCAGCAGGGAATTCCAGCGGCGTGAGCTCAGGTTAAAGCCTCCTTCACAGACACGGGATTAAGAAGAAGAACCAAACTTCAGCATAGATATGTGTTTTTAAACCTGCAAAGAACGAGGGAAAGGGAGCCAGCTTCCTGCTTGGTCCTATCCGGATGTGGTTTGGTGACTTAGGGTCGTTCTGACTTGAAATAAAAAGAAACCAAAACTCCAAAAAAGAGCAGAAAACTCTCCGTGGATTTGTGGATCTAACTTCTGGCGTGGTGTCAGGAGTCCTCCTTCAGCTCTACAGCATCCATCCCGTGGGACCACTGCATCCCACCTCCGAGCATCCCTGGCCAGCACGGGCTGCATCCCGTGATGGTCCCACATCCTGGAGAGCAGCCGCAGCCTGCGCCAGCCCGAAACCACTCCGTGCACCCGCCAGCCCCAAGGAAAACCGGGATGGAGAGTGGCTCCTTCGGTTTTTCCGTTCCCTGACAGCCAAATGCCTTTCTCCTTCCTCCAAGGAAACTTTCCAGCCCAACCCCGGTCACGTGCAAGGGTCAGCAGCTGGAAAAGCAAGAGATTAGCAAGTACTGGGGTTTTTTAGCTCTTCCCTCCCAAGAAGACACAGGGGTTTCCTAGAAAAAGCTCAATGAACACGAGGATCACAGCTGGAGGATGGAGAAGTGTGAAAGGAAAGTGAGGGGAACTTGAGAAACACCAAAAAAAAAGAGAACCAGAAGTTGCAACGAGCAGCATGAAAGCATCAAATCCTTTCCTCACTGCAAAACCAAAACCACTCATGCAAGTGTCCCTGGTGGCAGCCTATGGGGGGGTCCCAGGCTGGAATGGGATCCCAGAGGGATCCCAGTGAATCCAGGACGCCAGCCTCTGCAGGAACAGGAGCACATCCCTGCTCCTTACACAGCCATCGTGCTACATCCAGGGAAAAAATGAAAGGGGGGAAAATATCTTCTTTTTTTTTTTTTTTAATAAAGCACAATAGGGAAAGCTGTGGAGAAGCAGATTCCACGCTGCCAGCCTGCATCAGCTCTGGAATATTCGAAGCTAAAGCAATGGGACCATCACTTCATCAAAGAGAACAAGCAACAGAATACACAGGATTTAGAGATATTGCCAAATAATTAATTAGCAGGATTCAACCCGAGAATTGCTGCCAGCTGAAAACCCCTGAACACAGGCATGGGGAGGGCACTGGTCTCAGCATTCCCACATCCCCAGCCTGGCATCCCCCTCTGATGCTGGCTGCAAGAATGGGGAGGACACAACCCATAAAAACACAGGCTTGTAGGCATCAGTGCAGCTGCTCCAGAGTTTGAAATGGATGCTTTCCCTCCAGGGCGGATCCTCCAGGAGGATGCTCCAATCCCAGCTCTGGAAGACACCCTACTTGCAGATCTCCATAGTGGACATCCCTTAAAATCAGTGTCCACAGCAGTTCCTCCTTTTATATTCACATTTGCAGAGGCATTATTCCTTGTAAGTCAGCCCCTGGCTGGAGCAGCTGCTGTTAACTCCCTGCCTGAAGCTGGATGAGCAAGCAGCCCTCTAATGATGCAGATAATTAGGGACAGGGGTTAGGGAGAGTCCAGCAAAGCATGTTGATCCCATCCTACAGCTCACAGCAACGTGAGGAGTTCATAAAACGTTGGACACATCGTTAGGAGCCAGGGTAGGAAGAGGACACTCCAACCATCAGTTCTATCCCTTTTCCAAGGTTCTGGCCTGCCTGGGGTGTCTGTCCCACGGACAGGTGGAGACAGCTGGCCATCCATCACCTGCCTCCAGCAGCACCCAGAGGGAGAGCCCCGCAGAAAAGAGGGGGAAACACAGCAGAGCTTCCTGAAAAGCTCCACCACAAGACTTTATTCAGTTTCCTGCCAGTTCGGGGCTCAGGGAAGCTTTGCCTCATTGGCAATGTGGGCAGGCGATGCAGCAAGGGAGCCCAAACCCCAAACTTAATCCCACCAACATTTTAAAAGAAAATTAAAATTCTTTTAAGAGGTGGAGATCAGACTTGCCGAGCAATCAACCCACCGGGCATCACCCTACCGAGCCGATGGGAGAGATGGTGTCCGAGCTGAGGAGCACAAAAAACACACCCAGAGGAAGAATTTTCCTTTGTTCTCCACTCCCTGGAACAATAAAATATCACCGGTTCACCTTGCAAAGACCTGTCATGAAAGGATCAGTGGGGAAAGGTCCAGCTGGTCCTTTTCCTGCTCGTCTCGGGGCAAGCATCCTCACCTCTCCCTGGAAACAATCCTGTCCCGTGGGAGAAGAGGGCTCGGGGCACACGGAGTGGGACGGGATGGGGTTTATCCCGCACCAACATGCCCAGATCCCGCTCCCAGCAGCTCTGTCCACGCCAGCACTGGCTGGGGGATCGGCAGGGACCCCTCCTACCCCTTTGGGATCACCAGGCTACCGGAGCACATCCATCAACCAGTCAGAGGATGCTCAGGGATGGGGAAAAAAAGGCTCAGACCACTTAACAAATCCTCCTCAGCCTGGAGAGTGATGCCGTCCTGAGCTGCGCACCGGGCACGTCCTCCCCTCCCAGGGCCTCCGGGAGGATTTTCCCTTCCTTACCCCGGCTCCCGGGCGTTCCAGTCACCCAGACCCATCGCAGCGAGCCCACCCCGTGCCGTGGGGAGATGCCAGACCCTCTCTTCCCGGGGCTCTCGGGGTGGGATCTCCCTCCCCGGGAGTGGCCGCGGGCAGGAGCGATGCCAAAGGCCGTTTTTTCCCGGCGAGATGAGGGGGTTTGTTTTGCCGGGAATGGGGAGACAGCAGATGGAAGGGCCCTGGGAGAGCGGGGGTTTTCCCTCGCCGCTGCCCACACTCACACTTCAGGCACTGATTAAATGCGTTAATTAGACAAATAATCATAACAATTATTTTTCAAAACCCACAAAACGTAGAAATAAAGCCACTTTCTCCCTTCCCGATGTGCCGCGCTCGCCAGGACATCGATGCCAAAGGCGTGGGGTGCACCGGTGGGGGTCCGAGCTGGGGCTAGCGGGGGGTACCCCCATATCCCCAGTTTGCACCCCCCGTGCCAACCCTGCCCGGGAGCTGCCAGGCGGGGAACGCTCCNAAGAGCATCCCGGGAGCTGAAGGCACCCGGTCCCGCATCCCCGGCACGGGAGGATAAAAACGCCGTCCCGGTGCGCTTGGGATCCCCAAAAATCGTGGCGCCGGGGGCAAGCGCCTCTCAAGGCAACTAAAATTGGCTCACAGCAGATTTTGAGGGGGTGGGCAAAGCTCATCCTCCTGGAGGTTTACACTGAGCCGGGGGCTCGCACCGTTCCCCCCCTGAACCCCCATGAGATGATGCTGGAAGACCCATGAGATTGTGNACCCTGCCCGGGAGCTGCCAGGCGGGGAACGCTCCTGCCCTGCCCTGCGCCCCTCCAACCCCGCCAGCCCCCCAAAAAACACCGGGGCTTTGCTTCCCACCCCTCTTCTTTTGCTCAGCACCCCCCGACTCGCAAACCCGCCTTGGACAAGCGGACCCGGGGGACGCGGGGGGACGCGANTTGAGGGGGTGGGCAAAGCTCATCCTCCTGGAGGTTTACACTGAGCCGGGGGCTCGCACCGTTCCCCCCCTGAACCCCCATGAGATGATGCTGGAAGCCCCATGAGATTGTGCTCAAACCGTCACGAGATGACACACAAAGGCCCTGGGACGGCTTTGCTTAAAATCACCAACTAAAAATAAGTGTTTTTCTTTTTCCTGAAAAGAAATGAATCCTCGCCACAGGAATGCCCCATGTCAGGCCACCTCGCTCTCCCACGGGATTCCATTTCCATCCCACCCCGCAATACACAAAACTAGCAGTCAACCTTTTGATGTTTTTTATTTTTATTCCCCTCAAAACTTTTTTTTTTATTTCTTCAGTCTCAAACTCACCCCTCCTGCCCGGGGTGAGTTTTGCCCATGCCTGAGACAACTTGTCCAGTGCCAAGAGTAATCGATAAAGTACCTGTGAAGCTGACACGTCTGATTTGGCCAAGGGAACTACATCAATATTTGAAGAGAATCCTTTCCTTGTTCCTCATCCTCCTTAGGCTGGGGTTTCCTTGCCATTAAGAAGTGGGGCAGAGTTTTACCCGTGGTGACAGGCAAACTCGCTGTAATTAGGTTTTAATTGCCATGGGCTTGTAGACAATCTGGGATAATTAGTGGGGCCACAGCTCAGCAGGGATTTGCTTGAAGGATATTTTGACCCTTCAGTCCCATGGGTTCCCCTGCTTGGTTTATTGCATCTGAAAATCATAAAACAGCATTCAACAAAGCTCCAGCAATAATAATGCATCCCAAATGTCTATTTCTGCCGTGCCCCCAAGACAGAATATTAAAAGAGGTTGCAAAGCTTCACTTCCCAGCATCTTCTCAGTCCCCAGCCGCTGCATCCTGCTGGTGATGGTGGATGGGCTCGTTTTGGGGTGATGGTCTCCAACCCCAGCATCCCCCCATGGCCCAGGGCAACACCAACAGGGCTGGGAGCAGAATAAAAGCCCTTGCAGAGATGCAGACCCAGGATCAGGGAGCTGCCTTGCCCAGACCTCTGTGCCGAGAGGTCGCCGTGTTGTGGCTCAAGCACCACCAAGGTTTGGGGAAGCAATGGTGATCCCATCCCAAGTGTTGGACACCAGCTGTGCCCATCCCACAGGAATCTCAGGACACCTGCTTGCATCCATGGAGCAGCCACAAGGTACCTGTGTTGCCTTGGGTGGACCCAAAAACCAGCCACGAGCTTCCTGTGGCCACCACAGCCTCAGCAGACAACAGGGCTTTAAAGCCCACCAGAAAATGGGAATATATTTATTTACTGCCATAGCAGAGTGCCAGGAGCNGAATATATGGGAAATCTATTTACAAATTTAATATATGGGAAATATATCCCACAGAAAATGGGAATATATTTATTTACTGCCATAGCAGAGTGCCAGGAGCCTTCTCTGGGTAGTTAGTCACTGTTAATGACTACACCCTGCCCTAATATTTAATTTAAAAAGGATAAATTGCCAGTTGGATTAATTCAGCATGATGAGCGCCGAGTAATTTGGAGAAGAAGAGGGGGGAAAAAATGCTGGATGCTTGAGAGGTGAATTTGTAACGAGCTCTGCCATCACCCTTCGGAACTCACACCAATAGAAGGGTTTGGGAAACAGCAGAGCAGGACAGGACTGGTGTCCTGGGCATGGGCAGAGGCTGTGCCATCCACCACGCCACAGCCAAAATGCTCCCAAAAGGGTGGCGAGGCCAAAGCAGGAGCCAGACGAGCAGGATCTATTCAGAAAGGAGGAAGGGGATGCCCTCAGCCGGGTCTGCAGCATCTGCTCCAGAGGGACAAGAATGTGGCCATTCATCAGCACAAGCCGGCTTTGTCCTGGATCACCTCGGGCTCACCCTTCCTCAAGCCACAGCCTGGGAATGCCATCTGGCTGTGCAGGACCTCAGTTAATCCTTTGAAGGCTCCAGATCCATCAGAATGCTTCCTCCTGACCCTTTCTTTGGGACAGGCAGAGACAGCCTCCACCCCGGGCTCCATGTACCCCCACTCTCCAGTGCAGTCTCCCAGGAGAACGACTCCTCCAGCGGGAGCCAGGCAGATGGTCTGTGGAAGATGTGCTGCTTGCTCGTCTGTCACAGCCCTCACAGAGTCTATTTTCAAGACTGAGGGTGTTTTTTCAATACCTGAGGACCAGGGAGCCTTCCTGGGGGAGAGGATGGGCTTGTGTGCTGTTTAACCGTCTCCGTTCCTGGGCTGGCCTGGGTGGTGGCATAAAACTGGGATGTTCCCTCACCAAAGGAGACCAAGCTCCCCCGTGGAAGAGAAAATGGTTCCGTGTGGAAAAAAATCCATCCCTGTCCCTTAGCAATTTAAAACCTAAGGAAGGGGAGAGCCATGGGACAGGCAACCCCGCTGATCATGTCCAGATCCCAAAGCTTCCCAGCTCCCCAAATCAACTGCTCTGCTCTGCCCAGGAGGTGGGTGGAGCTGAAGCAAGATGGAAAGGCTCCCACAGCAATCACTGCAGCTTTCTTACTATGGATTGCACTTCTAGACTCCCAAGAATAATTTGGAAAATACCTCTAAGACCATCAAGCCCAACTGTTAACCCAGGAAATGGGAATTTCTGCAGAGAAATAAGGGAAGGTGGCTGCCCCCACCTGCTCTGCGCCTCCCTGCTGCTGAAAGGCATCAGGGAGCTGCCTGACCTGAATATTTATAAATGGGATGAGCTGAGCAGAGCCCCAGGGCAGCTCCAGTGATGCCACTTCGCTCCAGCCAGCTCCAGGCCACACTCTGGCACAGCCAGCAGCCTGGAAAAAATCAATCACATCTGGGTTTTATCCCATCAGCAAAAAAAACCCTCTTAAACTCAGGGTGCGGAAAGGAGCAAAGAACTGGGGTACCAGCGAGATGATTCCTGCAATTACATCCCTGGTTACCGACCAGAAACCAGAGCTCTTTTTGGCACCAAGAACTCATGAAGTTTTCAGAGGTTGGTGCTCAGTGGAGAAGCTGCCAGGGAACCAATGGCTGGGTGGCTGAGCAAGCTCCCTGCAGAGAAATTGGGTCCTTCACCACAACAGATCATTGAATCCAAGTCCTGGCACTCCTCCTGTCCTGCCACCACCTTGGCAGCAGGAAGAGCACTATTATTTATTTTTGGGGGGCTTTAACCCATAATCCTTGCAAAACCTGAAGCAGCCTCTGTCAGGAAGGGGCTGTTTCAGACATGACGAAGGAGCAGAGAGGGTGATGGGGATCAGGCAGCACACAGCCTTGTGTGCACCCAGCCAGACAGGAAGGGCGAGGACCCGGGTTAGTCACAGGAGTTCTTTGGAGCAAGGCACCCCTCCCTGCTCGAGGAAAGCTGCAATCCCACTGCCAGGGGTAAATCTGTAGGAAATGCAGGAAGCTTTCTCAGGACAGTGGAGTTTTTTGGACATGTCCATCTACCTACTACCCTGTTTGGGCTGACGTGTGGGGACAGGTGGAAAAGATGGATACACGTGGCTGCTCCTGCCCAAACCCCTCTGCTCACTGCACCCCAGATGTGCCCAGTCTGAGGTAAAACCCAGCACACTCAAACGGGTTTATTCAACGTTTTTTTTAATGGACTTGAACAGACAACATGGTTTCCATAGCAAAGGATCATCAGCCCCACCTTGTACAAAAACAGAGTTAAAAAACATAAAAGGAACACAACCTTGAAAAAAAACCCCTGAAAATGGGTATTTCTTAAAAACAAAACTATACAAAAGCACCTCTGCCTCCTCACACTTTTCCTGCCTCCTGGAATTTCTTAAACAGGGGTTCGTCAGCCCGCAGGGGGAAGGTCAGAGCCCGTTTCTGGTAGTACGTGGAGTCCATGGCCAGGTTGTCGATGACATCGGCCAGGAGATGGGCTCTCTCCACGGAGCTGCCCGGCGCGTCGTAGCCCAGGGCGGTGAAATGCACGTGCAGGTGGTGGTAGGAGGGCTGGTAGTGCAGGTAGATCCGCAGCTGGGAGCCGGGCACGCCGAAGCGCTTCGCTATGGCCTCCTGTGAAGGGGAAACAGAGAGCTCAGGACTGGCAAAACCTTGGAATGGATGGAAAAGAGCAGCCCTGGATGGCAGGAAAGGCGTAGGGAAAGGTAAAAGGGATTTCTGCTTCCTCACAGCAAGGGAGAGGGGGAAGTTTGGAAGGCCAGAGCTCTTCCCCATCCTCCATTTCAGCCTCCGCAGGGACAGAGAGAAGTCTCTGGCTGCCCCACTTTTATCCCTCCAGGATGGGACGTGCTATCCACCCATATCGTTTTCCCTTTCACCCTTATCACTCCAACTCATTGGAAAAGTAACAGGGATCCCTTACCAGCCAGTGTAATTAAAGCTATGAACAGCAACAGCCAACTCCAGCACGCCGGCTCCGCTCGCTGCAATCCCCTGGCTAATCTCTTAATTAATCTCCCACTTTCCCCAGTGCAATTACTTTCCAAATTCTAACGCAGTGAAGGAAGGAGAAGCTACTGCACATCCATCTCCCAAACACACCCCATGGAAAATTCACATCAGCCAGTGAGAACAGGCAAGGGGCTGGGATGGGGTTGTTAATACAGGGAGCTGACTGCTAATGGGAAGCATGGAGCATCCCTAAAGCACCTGGGTATGGCACCATCTGGGGAAGGTGCTGATGGAGAGCAGGGACCAGAGAGGGCAACACAGCCCTGTCTCTCGACTTAGCATCTCCGGATGAGCGGTCCCCAGGCAGATGCTGGGCCAGAAAAGCCAGGGAGCACCTTTGCAGAGGCAGCCGAGCTCCCCCTGGCCAGGACAGCAGCATGGGACCGGTCTCACGCTCACCTTGCCCTCCTGCAGGACGTTCCTCAGCAGCGGGAGGTGCTCGGCCGTGAGATCCCTCAGAGACTTGAGCTCCCGGCGGTGCACGAGGGCAATCAGGTACAGGTCATCGAGCTGCAGGGACACGGGATGGGCACGAAGGGCACACAGAAAGAGCACGTGGAGGCAGCAGCACTTTGGACCTGACACACCATTCACAGCTTCCCAGGCTGTTTCATAGGGATCCTTGTGCCAGACAGGGATTCTTGTCCTCAACACCCACACTGGGCTGAATCTCCCAGTATGGGATGTGCTCCCCCACAATCCCACTGCACCTCAAACCATCACTTCTGGAGAACCTGGGTTTTGTTCAGAAATGACCAGAAGAGAACAGCCTCATCCCAAACCATACACAGTGGGATCACAAATACCTTCTCAGCTTTAGAGGCAAAATGGAGTGAGTGGCCCTCTTGTACTGTGAGCACCGTGATCAGTGCTGCCCTTCCACCTTCACATCTCCCTGAGCACCTCAAAAATGCTTTCTCTGTGTGACTGAGGCTGGAGACCAGGTGCAGGCACCCACTCAGATATGTGGGGTCACTGAAGCCCCAGCCAGGGGCCTGGGGGTCTGTCTGGGAGTCTGCCAGCAGCCCCCACACACACCCCACGGGCTTCCCAGCGATGGCTGATCTGCAGCACACTCAGACGAGGATGTACAGTGAACCACAGCGGCCAAAACTGAAACTGAAAAATTTTCCGAGTGAAAAACTCTCTACTTTTCCACTGTGCAAACAGCTGGCCACTTTTGAGTCACATCAGTTCTATAAATAACAATTTTCAAGACCTAATTGGTCACTGTACAAACCCAGGGCAGTTACAGCATGACCCTTGAGCAGCTCTCAGACAAACCTTTAGCCTCCTCTGAAGTGCTCAGCACATTCAGTGTTTAGCACCACACAAAGCTGTGGATCATCACACTTTAAAAAAATACAAATAAAAATCCCAGTCCCTTTCAGCTCAGTTAGTGACTTTCTAACACAAACACTGGAAAACAAAGGTTTGGATATTTTGAGACCCAGCAGATCTCTTCAGGGCTGTGAGAAATCCAATGCAGCTCTTTGGAAATAGATGCTCGTGTCAAAGGATGCTCTCAGAACCCTTCACAGAGCTCTTGAAGCACAGAGCTGTTCCTGCACCCAGCCAGCTCGTGGTTCCATTTGATTCCCATGCACAGCTCCAGAAAAAGACAGTGTATCAGCTTGTGCTCTTTGGCTCCGGGCTGGCTGGTGGGAGGAAAAGCAAACAGCTCTTCTCCTTAGAACAACATCTGCATGTTGCTGTTTGAAACAAATAAGCCTGTTGCTAAAAAGGCCTGGAATGATGTCATGCCAGGCATTGTTTCAGGCAACGCCTCAGGGCTCCTGCAGATTTGAAACCAACTCAAAAGTTGTGGAATTAAAAAAAAACAACACACCAAAAATTTTTTAAAAAAATTTTAAAAAACACCCCAAGAAACCAACTCAAACCACTGTCAAGGTTGGGCAGCAGCACCCAGAGGGCTGAGGCCGGCAGATTTCACAGTGCTAAAGAGAAATTTGTCCCCCATCCATTAGCCTGAAATAACTGCAGGTGAATTCATAGATTTGTGGGCCAGGGACCAAAGGAGTGCAAGGCCACCCTGCTGAAAGGACTTCTGAGGGAGGGCTCAGAGTCCTGCCGGGAGCTGCATCTCACTTCCCTGATTCCACTCAGCAGCCTTGCCTGCCAGGTGGGATGTGGCACAAGGAACCGGTGCTCCCGGGCAGCCCCGGGGCTGTCGGGATCAGCCCTGGCTCAGTGCCACCCGCAGCCAAGAAGAAATCCCTTGGCTCAAAGGCAAAGCTGACAACCCTTCCCGGGATGCTGTCTCGCCTGCCTGGGAAGATCAGCAGTGCAAAGGGCCAGGATAGCTCCAGGGATGACTGGGGTGCAGACAGCAGCCCAGCAGCTGTGGAGAAGTCCAGAAGATCCTGTTCAGCACTCCAAGAGCCAACAGGAACACAGTGAAACCTCCGTTAAGGACAAATCCTGCTACTGAGGCACGCCCTGACCATGCCAGCTGGGAGGTGTGCATGCAGCAGCTCTAGCACAAATTTTAGCCCATCTATGATTTTAGCCCAGTCCCGACATGAGCTGCAAAGCTTGGCTGCAGCACACAAGGACTTCCACTGAGGCTTTGCTGACAGCCAGGAAAGGGACAACATGCTGCATGTTTTAGGATCCCTAAATACTGGGAGGGCAGTGAACAGGGCACATCCTGCAAGCTGGACATGTATCCCCATGCAAAATCTCACCAGGAAGAAGGTTGTGCCTCTGGTGACCAAGTGGAAATTCCAGCTTAGTTACCCCATCACCACTTGACAGGGGATTTTTGGAGTAGCTGATGTGCACAGAATTCACAGGGAGCAGATACTGCCCTGCCGTGAGTCCCCTGTCACTCCCCAAGACAACTCAGCTCCACAAAGAGCTGCTCCCTGCACAGACACACAGGATGGAGCTGCCCACCAGCAGGCTTGTGTTCCCATTTCTTCGAGTTTTAGTTTCCATTTGTAAGTCTTAATCATACAGCAACTCTCCCCACATGTCCCCTGCAGAAGCAAATGAGGATCAGAAACAGGATGGGGACATTTTGGACACCACTAGCATTAAGGGAGGGGTGTGTGTATGGAGTTTCACCTCCCCAAATTTACAGTATGAAAGGAGCCCAAGGAATAATTCTCAATTTAGGAATACAGCCTGGTCTTAAAAATCACTTTCACCAAGTGGCCACTCCCACAAGGGGTAAAGCAGCTGCTCATCAGCCAAGAACCGTCTGTTTAACACGGTGGAGGAGAGTTAATTGCAGCAACCAAAGGACAACACAGCTGCCTGGTTTGCACCTCCAGTGAAGGCTTGCAAAAGAAAATACCCAGACAAGTTCAGCAGAACAAATACGCAAGATTTCGGTTCAAACACATCCTGACAAATTTGGGCTGATACGGAAAAGTGAAAGTGAACCTAATAAATACATCCCAGCAGCAGAGAGAACAGCCTGGGTCTGCAGCATCCCCAATCAGCTCGTGCCAAAAGGCCCTGGCCATGCCATCACTAACAACAGCGAGCACAGAGGGATACAGGCACCCACTCAGACTCTCCCGGGGTGCTCTCTAGCCTGGAAGTGGACATTTCCTCTGGGTTACCTTCAGACAGGCAGCACTAGAGGAGGACACCAACCTGGTTTTGATTCCACTTTAAATCTGGAACCAGAACAAAGCCATTGGAAGGATCTGGGTTTTCATGGACGATTCGATCAGCCTCAGCTTTCTTCTCCAGGATATTATACACCCACTGAAAGAGAAATACGTGATTTATAAATCAGCAGAGAATAAAAAACCAACATCTCAGGTGCATCTAGTCCAAGCTCATGGATTACTGCACATTCTCTGCAACTAGAATATATTAAGAAAACCCCAATTTTATTTTAAGATGACCAAATAATTTGTAATTATTTAGCCATAAAACACTTCAACAACCAACAAACTCCAGAATATTATGAGCACTTCAGTAAAAAGCAGTGGAACCCAGCCCTTGTGGGGCTCAGCACACTCCTCTTGCAGCACCATGGGGCTGTTTACAGCTTTTTTACCCCCCAAGCTGCAGCAAAATTTTTACAACCAAGTCTGGGAAGGAACTCGGCTGATTTTGTTCCTTATTCAAAGACGAAGGAGCAGAGTTGGATGTAGCTCTGGCTGCTGGCAGCTCACTGCAGGGAGACGAAAGGCCTGTGTTTTTTTGGGCAATGCATGTCTCTTGGCTCCCTGGCTGATTAGAAAACAGCTCACCACTCTTCTTCTTCCATACTTAAGGTTGCAGCCTCCAGCCTGCCTGTAATCCCTGCTCTGGTTATCCCCCCACGCTCCTCCTGCAAGGCAAAGCACCATTCAGAGAAGAGTTATGGAAAGGGGGACACCAGGATAAGTGACAGAGTAAGACCAGAGGAAAACATCTTTGCTCTCCCTGGCTCCCAGCCTCAGCTCCTTCTTTACACCTCCAAAATGCACGTTATGCTCTGGGTTAAGACTAGTTTAAGTACTGGACTGGCAGGAGAGTCCTCAGCCAGGTCCCTGGAAGGTAAACAAGGCAGCAGGAAATTACTAAAGCTTGGAAGCTGAAAATGTTTGGAAACATCATTTTCTGCACCAAATATAAGTCTGAAATATTCTGGTTGCCCCAGGTGGGTAGGGAAGGTGCAGCCAGTTTCACAAATACACCAAATAAGCTGGGTTGGCTGCTCTGGTGTGCTGGGCACACCAGACACTTCTGGGGAAATCCATCACGAGTTTAATTAATCTAATCAACACTTAGGATCACTGTCAACTGAACTGAATACATCTGGAGGGAAAAAAAAAACAAGTTCTCTTCCCTTAATCTGGGATTTTTTGCTTAAATTGCTATCTTTTCTTCTTAGCATCATCTTAGAGATTGGATTTTTCAAGTGATTCTGGAAAGCACAGCACAAGCTCACTCTGCTCTGTAACCCTGGGAGGAAAGTCCAGTGGGAAGCTCAGCAGAAAACAGACATTTGCCTTTTGCTGGGGTTTTTATGCTTGCTCTGATCACAAGTGCCAAGCTATCAGTGCCCTAAATAAGTTCACTGATCAGATGAGCTGAATTTTAAACCCAAGGCTGCCTCGTGATGGGCAGGTCCTTGGCTGACTGCTCCTGCTGCTCCCAGCACAAGCCCAGCAAGCAGAGCACATGTCCAGGGACAGGCACCACAATAGAACCATTGTCCTGACAGCATTCACACTTTGTATCCTCCAGCAGGAAACACAGACGCCTCTGTAGTCCCCTGGCATTTCTGTCACCCTTCACATTTCCCCTTCCACTCAGCAAAACCAGTTGGATAAAGACAAGGAACAGCATTATCAAATCCCAGAGGTCAAGGACTGACCATGCTGACCATGGTTCCTCAGCAGATGATCCTGACAGTCACTAGGAACGTTTCCATGTACTGGAATCAGCTCACAAGCATTTGGGGGAAGAAGCAGAGTGAGAGCTCATGCAATTCCTGAAGGCAGTTGCTACACCAGGAAACTTAAGAGATTTGGGAGCAAAAGCACAGAGAAAATACTCCATGCAGGCTGTGGCCTGGTGGAAACATGCACATTGCCTTTCTCCAGCTAATAACTGCTGCAGTTTAAGGCAGCAGGAAAGATGAGGGAAGGGGGGCACCGAAGGCTCCTGGTTAGTTTTGAAAAGTTGTTTTTAATGCAGAGCCTCAGCAGCTCCAGGATTTGGTTTATTCCCCCTTCTGCAAAGGGTGGCATGAATCAGTCCCTACAGACTCATATTGCTTTGGTCTCTAAAGGAGAACGACAGGGAGAGAACAGTCAAAAAAGGATAAAACCAAGGGAAAAGCTGGGGCTGCCTGGGGCAAGTAGGACACTAAAAGCAACAGTTTCACCACATGGACTGGGGCTGAACGGCAGGAGCCATGGCAGGAGGAGTGAGTTGTGATGCAGGCATCCAAGCACAATCTGTGCTTGCTTTTCCATTTCCACAACCACCCAGAGACTCCTAAGAAGCCCAGTGAACAGCACCAACACACAGGAAGCCACCCTCGGAAAGGAGGAAAAACCTCAGAGTTTCTCCAGAAACCTTGGGAAAGGCAACTCGGGAGTACAGCTCCTGGCAGGAGGAGTGAGTTGTGATGCAGGCATCCAAGCACAATCTGTGCTTGCTTTTCCATTTCCACAACAACCCAGAGACTCCTAAGAAGCCCAGTGAACAGCACCAACACACAGGAAGTCACCCTCGGAAAGGAGGAAAAACCTCAGAGTTTCTCCAGAAACCTTGGGAAAGGCAACTCGGGAGTACAGCTCCAAGGCAAATGTTTTCCTGCAAATATGGAAAAGGATGTCCCAGCCAACCAAATAAGAGGGGACAGCACCACGGAGCTGACAACACAACCAACAGGGAGATGGGGCAGAACACTCCCAGCTCTCCAGCCTGGGCTTCAGAGGAGAGTTCTGACTGTACAGTGTTTTGACAGAGGAGACCAAAGACATCCGTGTCTGCAGGAGAGGGGCTGGTACCCGTACCTGGATGCTGAAGCTCTGGGACTGGATGAAGGGCAGGGTTATGCTCTTGTAATCCTCCCAGGTTTCGCGGATGAGGTGCACTTCCTGCCGGAGGTATTTCTGGATGTGTTTCTCCGTGGCAGGGTACACCACTGTGGCTTTGATCTCTAGGAACAAACAGGTTGGCTGAGTTACCACCCACACTGCGTCCTTCAGTTCCCAACAAATCTGTTTTCCCTTCCAAAAAATGCCACACTAAGACATTTTGAAGAGAGGGTGAGGGAGAATGGACATGGAAAGCAAACAAGTGCTTTAACCTCCCGTGCTGCCACTGCTTTTCTGAAGGAAGAAAAAGCCAACAGTACAGGCAGGGCCTGTCTTTCCAGTTCAGGTGGAGGAGTTTGCTGTCTGAATTTTTCCATGCTTGCTCTTTCAGGCCTATTAGCAACATCGGGGCAGAGGTGGGGCTCCCAGGGCAGTGTTCATGTGCAGTCAACAACCAGGACAGAAACACGACCCCAGGGACAGAGACACATCTTCCCCATACTTCAATCCAAAGCTCACAGGACGCACCCAGCAACTTCATCCAGCTTCAAACCCAGATGAAGTGCAAGGAGCAGCTCCTTCCCAGAGCTCAGTCAGAGTGCTTGGCCTCGAGCCCCACGTACAGGAGGCAGAGAAGTTAAGGGCACTGGGACAGATCCAGAGCAAACAACGTGAGCTGATAGATCAACACAGTTCAAGATGAGCCGAGGGAAGAGGGCTGAGTGACTCCCTGCCCACAAAAAACATTTCACCATTTACCCTGGCAAAAAGAAAACATCTTCTGTTTGCCTCAAGGTAAGAACTTTGCTGTGCAATTTCTGTGGCATTAAACAGGATGCAAGTGCTCACCTTGTCAGCCTGGCAGCTCTGATGTCAGCAGCAGTAAATCCTACCCACGGGGCTAAAACACCCTGAAAACAGCCCTCTTTGGCCAAGATTGGATGTGCAATACAGAGCCTGCCACAACTCCAAGGTGCTCCAAGGGCACAGGAGTGTCTCTGCCTTCCCAGCCAACACAGAGCCGCTATAAGCATCAGTGCAGGAAGGAGAAAAGCCCCAGGAGCCCGGGCAAACGCGAGGCAGACCAGACTGAGGTGAGTGGCCAGGGCACTGCGGACGCTGCAGGCTGTGCCCAGGCTCTGCCACAGAAAACCATGGGCTGCACACGCACCAGAGCACCAAAGTTGTGCTTCATGCCTTAAGTTTGTATACAGGCGAGGTAGACACTGAATATAAACACCTATTTGTTCCCAGAGCCAGGATTTAGGATGGTTTCAGTCTTTTTTAGTTTTCTGCTTTCTGTTTTTTTAAGGTCAGCGCTGCACAATCTGAGAGACTCTGCCTTTTCATTCCATGCCAAACCCAGCTTAATGAAATCCACAGGAAAATGCTGGTAACATGAAATATGAAAATGCAAACCACAAGGGCAGTCTGGTCTGATTCCCACCATACACATGTTCAAACAAGGTTGTTTTCCAGGACTCAATTAGCACTTCTAGCAGGATGATGTAATACCAAAGGAAAAAAAGAGAAGGCTGTAGCTCTCCTCACTTAAAAAGATCAGCAAAGCACTGGGGAGAAAAGAAAAAAGGCAAAAGATAAAATACCACAGCCAGCCTCAGGCTGAAATTTTCACTATTTGATTTTATACCCCAAAAATAGAGCAAGGACTGCAGCAGAAGCCCCTCGGTGCTGGGTGGTGATAACCACAGTACGTGAGGGTGCAGGGGACCCATAATGGCTTCCCTGGCACCTCCCCAATTTGGGGGTGGCTCCTCATGGTGGAGAGAGAACTTGGGATGCTTTAAATGAGAGATCATAGAACTCCTTAATGTGCAGCTGCAGCTGAGCAGATGTTTGGAAGAGGAGGTAGGGCAGAGATTGTGGTTCATTTATGATTATTTCCCTTCTAAAGGTCTCATCAACCCCCAAAATGTCCCAGCAATGCTAATTAGCATCAATCACTGCAGCCAGAGAGGCTGTTTGATACCTGCTCAGAGCCTGAGAGTCCTTAGGAGCTGCACACAGGATGCAAAGTCACAGCTGAGCCTGGGCTCGGCCACAGGAAGCATCCACAGCGAGACCAGGCTCGCCCCGAAATCTTTCCAGTGCTGGCACACGGCCACGCTCCGGTTTCCAAGTCTGCTCCTGGCAGGCTCCATGTGCACCAGAGCAGCACGTAGGCTGTGGGGCACCTAAAATCTGCCCTGGCTTAGAAACAGGGGTAAGGAACCGCTGGACACGTGACGTGGGTTTCTAAGCTGGCTGAAGCATCAGGGATTGTCTCTGCTCACATCTGAGTCACATCAGCCAGCCTGTTCCTGAGCGCCGGCCCGGGGCCACCACGGAGCATCTGTGGTTTGTTCTGGAAGACAGGACTGACCATCAGCTAACTGGAGGTTATAAAAAGCCAAGAGGTTTAATTGAAGGAACCTGGATGAGCAGGAGGCAGAGAACAACTGTCCAGGCTGGTCACTCTATGAGGGGCATTTAAGGGAAGCACCACAGTGCTGGGAAACTGCCCAGGAGAAAAGGAGGCTCAGATTGACCAGGCACACACTTCTCCCCTCTCCTGCTAAAAACAAGAGAGGAAAACACAACCAAAGACAAGAAAAATCAAAACACCATTTGGGGAACTTAAGGGAAAAAGGGCTGTAGGCAGCTGTTGTCAGGAGAAGAGGATGAAACATAAGCAGAGAGAGCCCATGCATGTAGGAAAGGGCACTCTGAGCTCACTAACGATGCCTCATTCCCTTCCACGCCGCACTGTCCCCAGGCTCTGCCAAAATCCCCCTCCAGCTCAGCACACCAGTGAGGAGAGGCCTCGCACTCTCTTCTCCCACCCCACTGCAGCATTAACACCTACTGCCAGCCTGTTTTAGACAGATTTAACCCTGCCAGACAGCCAGGAGAAGCACACAGCACAGGCACAACCTATTTCTCCTTTTGGGCAGGGGTGCTTTCTCCTCTCTTTGCTCAGGAAGCTGAGCTTTGGTTTACAAGCTCCCTAATCAACCTGACCATCAGGTGCGGGAAGGTGTCATGGCCAGGGAACAACAGACACACCAATATTTGTGCTCTTGCAGGTTTTCTTTTCTTCTGCAAGCCTCATTCCTGCTGCATCCGGCTCTGGGCTGTCTGCCCATCCTTGAGCAGGACAGACAACACCTTGGACACAGCCCTAACTAAACATATAATGCCCTAAGTAAATATAGAACACACAACATCCCCGCTGCATGAACAGTTCATTTGGTTTTAGGATGACAGCTGCACAGGGGTCACACGGGAACACCAGATCCCAGCCCAGCCCCAGCCAGGTATGCCCAGGGCTTTGTCCCAGACAGCTGGGGCTCTCTCTAGTGAATGAATTAAAGCTGCAAAGGATAAAGCCTGCAAGAGCTCACAGTCTCCAAGGCCAGCACATGCCAGGGCAAGCCAAGCATGCTGCCAGGGACTCAGCCAAAGCTGCCTGGCCCCTGGGGCTCATCCCAGGAGGACTTGGGGGGCTCAGTGGACTTTAGCTGCAACAGGCACTGCAAAGAGGAAAGCTGCAGTTTACAACCCCTGAAAAACACAGAGCAAAGCACAATGACACCATCCTCCAAACCACCCCACACGCTCCCACAGCTTCAGGCTCGAGCTTTTTATTTAAGTAAATGCAAGAAATTTTCTTGGCTAGGCAAACCCCAGAGGCAGTCAGAGCATGGAAACGCAGGGAGAAGAACCAGCCTTCCCACTGCAGCTCTTGCAAGTTTCTCTAGCTCCTTGCTGCCTGAAACCAGACTCTTTTGGGGACATGAATTGCTTCCTGCATGACTGAAAACTTTCCTTCCACACTCTCCCATTTTTCCCACAATTTCTCCATGCCGTTTTGGAGCAATGGAACCAGAACTTCTCCTGTTGTGCTTGTTTCAAGATGTTTTAAATAAGCTTCAGCATGCAGCCAGGGAGCAAAGACTCCTTAGAGGACTGATAAGAGCCCTTAAATCACACCAGCACAGCTTTGGAGAAGCACAGTCCTGCAGCAGCCAGGCATGAAGAGGCTGCTTTCTGCCACAAACATCAAGCTCTTCTTGGCAAATGGGTGTGAGGAACTGGATGTTATCAGGGAACATGTATATTAAACCATCTGCCTTTTGCACTCCAACTTTTGGCAGAAGGAAAATGTTTCCCTTTCTGTGAAATCAGCCTTTGCTCTCCCTGCAGGGGAAAGCCAAGGCTGGGGGTTCCTCTCATATCTAGGCTGAAGCTGCCTCTTAAATCAAGGCAACATCCAGAAAGTGGCCTTAAAATAAGTTGCACATGCCTGCCTTTGGTAGCAGCACAGTCACATCAGCTCTGACACACTACTCCTCACAAATTCACAAAGTCCCCTCTCCTTACTCCAGGGGTTTGGGCTGCCCTTCAGACAAACCCTGACCATTACTGGCTTGTTTGCAAAAGTTATTTTCCACTTTAGCTTTGACACGTGCAGTAAAATCAATGAGGTGAGCAAGATTCATCTGGTGCTGCCTTCACGCCGGTGTGCTCCCCGACCTAAAAATCTCATCAGAGTGAAATGTCTCTTCCGAGGTCAGAGGGGAGTCATTTGTTCAAGTAACAAGCTTTGGCCTCCCTTTCCCTTTTGTCTGGCCTCCCTTTCCCTGTGTCACCACACAAGCAAGTCATCATCACACGGGGCCTGTGCTGGTTTGATTGCGCAGAGGGAGCAGCACCAGACTCTCTTCAGCACAGAGGTGAGGAAAGAGTGAAGGAAGTCTCTGCTTCCAGCTGTTAGAAACTCCAGCTGAATGAAGAGCCCCAGGGACTTGGAACCACAGAGGCAGCATTGACAAACACACTCTGGAGGCAGCTCCTCACGGCGTCAGCATAAGTCACCCGAGTCACCCGCAGCCACCACTTCCTCTGTCCCGAGGTCTGTCTCACCTCAGAAAGCAGGAGGCTGAGCGAGGGCTCAGCTGCCCAGGGTGCTGTGAAATCCCTCAGGTGAATTCCTTCATCACACAACACCACAACACAGGACTTTTCCACGAACTGCTTAATGCCAAAGACCTTCTCTACAAAATATTTTCCTGTATCTTATACCCAAGTGTAAACTTGCAAGGACCAGGAGATAAAACCCTTAAACTCTAACCCTGCAACCAAGGAGCCGACAAGACCCTGTGCAAAGGCTCCTTGGGTCTCAGCATCCCGGGTCAGTCACACCCTGACTGCAGCTTTACAGGCAATTCCTCCTGTTTAGGTTTTTAAGCTGCATTCCTCAGGTCAAGTACATCCCTGGGCTGTGACTCAGCTCCAAAGGGTAATTTCCTTCCTCTCCTGACACACAGGGCTGTTTCCCCAGTGCCAGCCCAGCTGCCCACCAGCAGCTCATGCCATGTGCCCACTGAACAGCTATTTGCTGCTAATTGCTTCCAAAGAAGAAGCCTCCTTGATCTCCATTCTGACTCGGGGAGCGTGGACAGCAGCTCCAGGGTCCACAGCCCCCTCCTGATCTCCTGCTTGGGGCTGCTCAGCATCCAGAGCAAGCTGAAGGGTGCCAAGGAGATGTGAGAAGCAAAGATGCACCACCGGGTAATACCTCTGCAAAAACTTACCTTTTAAAGATGGATTTAAAAATCATTAAAAATATAAAGCTTGGCAGAAGAAAGCCAGAGGCTTCTTCCCCATTCAAACATGCAGGAGGGGTTTTGCACCTGGCATAAGCCTTAAATTAAATAAAGAATTCTGCTCTCAGAGTAACGTGCAGTTACACAGCGCTGCAGCAAAGTGCTGCAAGGAAGGCAAAGGCCGGCACGGCTGAGCTGGAGACACCCCAGGGGATTTCAGTCTTGCAATGCCACCTCGTGGGAATCGCTGCAACTCCCACCGGGCTGGAATACAGCAGGCGCCCAAGCAGGAGCTGTCCCAGCTAAGAAAGAGAAGCTTTAACGTCTTCCAACAACGCCCGTGGTGTTACAGTGTTTTCCTCAGACTGAAACCCACTGTAACAACGAAACTGCTAATTTTGAGTCCTTCACAGAAGGAGTTTTGCACAACTCAAACTGACAAATCCAGACAGTACTTCCTCCTACACTGTGGGAAGAGAGCTAAAACAAGAGCGTTTTTGGGAAGGCACATCAAACATCCTGAAAATTTAACTTGGGACTGCAAAAACATCTTATTTAAGGCATGCAGAATAATTCTGACTCTATTAAACCTGTTTGGCTGCTATTGTATTTATGGAAGCATTGACATGGAGTTCATTGCTGCGTTTCCGTAATTTAAACCTATACCAGCATCCATTTGGAATTAACTGTGGAAGGTGATTCTGCTCCACTCAGGTGAGACTCCACCTGCAGAGCTGTCTCCAGCTCTGGGGTCCTCAGCACAAAAAGAACACAGAGCCAACTGGAGCAAAGCCAGAGGAGGCCACAGAGTTGCTCCAGGGCTGGAGCCCCTCTGCTCTGGAGCCAGGCTGGGAGAGCTGGGAATATTCACCTGGAGAAGAGAAGGCTCCAGGGACACCTTAGAGCCCCTTCCAGGGCCTAAAAGGGCTCCAAGAGAGCTGGAGAGGGACTGGGGACAAGGGTCTGAAGTGCCAGGACCAGGGGCAATGGCTTCCCACTGCCAGAGGACAGGGTTAGATGGGATATTGGGAAGGAATTGTTCCCTGGGAGGGTGGGCAGGCCCTGGCACAGGGTGGCCAGAGCAGCTGTGGCTGCCCCTGGATCCCTGGAAGTGTCCAAAGCCAGGCTGGACGGGACTTGGAGCAACCTGGGATAGTGGAAGGTGTCTCTGCCCATGGCCGGGGGTTAGAACAAGACAAGCTTTAAGGT
>VYXC01000169.1:0-23956 GCA_013397175.1 Platysteira castanea
AATAAAATAAAATAAAATTTTCAGGAGAAAAGTGAGCACCTGGCACAGGAATTTACTCACGGAGCGAGGAACCCTTCCCACCTCACAACACACAGAATAATCCAGCGTTAACTCCACTGCTTATTTTGTACTTCTACAAGAAATACTTGCTGTTTATGCTATTTCTATTTAGATCTGAAGGCCAGGAGAGCAGCTGACCATGGCTATCCAGGGGTTCCAGAAGGTGAAGGCCAGCATGACGTGCGAGGCCAGCGTGGCGAGCACAGCACACAGAACCCAGATGATGTTCTTGCCAACTTTGTCCACCAGCAGGCCAAAAACGGGGGACATGGGGGCTGAGATGATGTACACAACGCTGCAGGAGAGGGAAAATCAGAAATTGAACACTCTGAGGCCAGAAGAAAAAAGCCAACCCCTAAAAAATCCCAGTAATTTAAAAACCCAAAAGGTTTGAGGACATGGAAGCGCTCGGCGTCCAAGGAAACGCTCAGAGCTGTTGGGATCACAGCCCAGCAGTTTTCTGGTTGGGTTTTATTGCTTTGGGGTTTTGCCACATCACAAATTGATCCTCAAACGGCCAACACTGAGCTCCTTTAGTGTTGTTGTTACACTGCTTAATCCCTCAGAATCACTAAATACTAAAATAAAAGCCTTCAGAGATTTTCTTTGCAGTGTGAACATCTATTTTTAATAAAAAACACACCCACACCTCCCAGTTATTCCTTGAGGCATGTGAAATTATTCCTCCACCTAAATGCAGCTCACAGGAGATCCCAAATCCCTGCCCAGAACCCAAAAATACATCCTGAACTCCTAAAACCTGGCAGTGTGGCTTATTAAATCAACTCCAATATACCTGTTAATTGCACTGGCTTCTTGAGGGGAAAAATTGAATTTTTCAATAAAGAAAACCCTGTGGGAAGGAAAAAACAACTCTTTAGGAAAACGCAGACTTGAAGGACATGAAATCAAAATTAGGTTAGACAAAGACACAAGAATCTCATTTACAAGAAAACGAAATAGAGCTTTGACATAAATATCAGAGATCCTAATTTATAATTAATTTAGGAGCTTGTTATCAGGCTCCACACATTTTAATCTAAGGATCGTTCAAATCATACTTTGGGGAAAACACAAAAAGTCCACAAGCAACATTTAACCCAAACACTGAGATATTGGGCTGTAAACAAGGAAGGAATCCTACAGGACACCAAATTCCACCCCATGTTTTAAATCTGTATCCGGTTTAAATCAGGAAATCAAAAATTCCTTAGGCTCCTGACAGCTCAGAGTGGGAACTCCCACCGAGCTCAGCAGGTAAATGTGAAGTTTTTTGGTTAAAAGCCTGGCCAAATTCCCAGGGAATGGCTGGAAAAGTGAGTGGCACTTACTTCCCAAGGCCAATGAAAGGGAAAACTGCTGCGTAGTAACAGACACAGATGACAAAGATGAGCCACAAGGACAGGGAGAAATCCTTCACATCTGTCAGCTTGATCACTTCTCCTGCAGCGGGGCACAGACAGCACAGATTCAGTCAGGAGCAGCCAATCTGGGGTTCATCCCCACTGGGGAACATCCAGGGCATCCCAAATCCCTCCTACAGCCCATCCCTGCTTGGAATTTAGGCTGTGGGAGTCACTGAAGGACATCCAGCCTCTGTCTCTGCCACGGGAGGTAATGGCCCAGAGCTCTGCCAGTCCTGAGCAGCAGAATTCAACACACCCAGCTGACAAAATGTTCCACCAGCTGCAAAATTCCTGCCTGGAGCCAGGTTGGATGGGGTTTGGAGCAATCTGGGACAGTGGAAGGGGTTCCTGCCCATGGCAAGGGTGGCACTGGGTGAGATTTAAGTTCCTTTTCATTCCAAACCAGTCTGGGATTCCATTGGATCTCAGATTTTGCTTATTTTATTTTTAGTTTTGGTTTCTTTTTAACTGGTTTAAGTTGTCCCACATGGAAAACTCAACCCACCACACACTGATGGAGAAGGGCTCCCTGGTTTTGCAGCCTACTAAAAAAAAAATCAGATCAACTCCAAGGAAACACAGAACCAGTGGCAATGGCACAAACTGGTGTAAACTTTTATTTGCATGAATAAAACATGTGACAGCGCATCTGCCTCTTGAACTGCTGTTTAAAACTAAAAATCCACGTAAAAATGAGCTAAAAACTCTGATTCTAACTGTGAAGATGTTATTCTGATTCCAACTGTGAATTCAGCAATCACTTAATCTTGGGAAATGCAAACCTGCCCTGTGCAGAGTAGCTGGAAGGGTCTGTTCCAGCTCAGCCCCACCACTCACCTGTTTTCCCCTGCTCTTTACAAAGCAGTTTCTCTGCTCTCCTGTCCAGGTAAGCCAGGATTAAAGCACAGCTCAGTGAGAAGAGACAAGTGACACCACCTGAAGAAGGCAACACCACACGTTTAGCTAACAACTCAAAGAGTAATTTGGTTTTTCAGCCCAATTAGTGCAGTTTTTGCTGGACGTGTCAGGGCACACCAAGTTTAACACCAGCTTTAAGGCTCAAGAGCTGCACAACTCAAAGATTAAGCCTGACACGTGGCAGACATGAACATAAACTTATTTTATTTAAAACACGACCACCTCAGCACAGCCAAGCTCCTCATCTGCACCTTGCAGGAACAGAAACAAAGCCTGGCCTTACTCCCAGCACCAGGGTCTCCGTGCCCGTGGCTCTGAGGGAAGGGAACACACCCCAGAATTGTTCCAATTTCACTTTCACCATCAGATAACCACACGCAAGCTTTGACAAGCCTCAAAAATTTTTTTCAAGAGTGCCCTTTGCTCAGGGGATGTGAAATATTTCGTCTCCACAAGACACAAACTTGAATTTGGCAACACCAAAAATGCCACAGCACTTCAGGAGCTGCAGCAACCTGAGGGAATATGAGAACACGATACAAAAGGTGTTGGAATTGCTCCTCCTAGGCTCAGCTAGATTTGTGCTGCTTTTAAGAGATTCATAAATGCTCTGAAGTGATTAATAAATGCTCCTAAGTGGTTAATAAATCCTTACCACACACGCAGGGGAGGCCAACCCCAAACATCACTGACCTATCAGGAGAGCCAGGCCGAGGGTGCTGGGACCAGCATAGCCCAGGAGATCCTGAACTCTGGAGTAGATCCATCCCATGATATTCATGTTCACCGTGCTCCCCTAGGCAGAACACAGCCACGTCAAGAACCCAGCATTGCCCAGCTCCAGGGATTCGACAGGAACATCAGGCAGAAGGGTTTATTGGAGATAATCAGGGAAAATGCTACCCAGGGAACTTAAACCAGCAGGGAAAAGGATACAAATTATTCCCTGCTGGCTTGGTAACAAATTAATCATTGCAACAACAATTTAACATCATAAATTTAGATTTTATAGGAATCCAGACGGGTTTTCACCATAAGAGGTGCATAAACCCACATGGCTGAGCTCATAAACTGGGCTGAATTTAATATATTAGAACACACAGGATTCCCAGCTGGCAGGCACCAGGGAGCAGCACCTTTTCCCCTCCTTTTGCCCCCAGAAAGGACCCGTGGCTGCAATCCCAAGACCACCAGCAGTCAATAACAGCTCAGCTGAGAGGAGGCAGCTGCTCATGAGCAGCAGGCTGAGCACCCCCCAGCCAGAGAGCAGCTCCCTGCTCCACCAGGCAAACTCCTGCAGCGATTAAAAACACCCCAGGCTGCCCCAAAGGAGCCCTGAAAGAAGGGGCACAACTCCTCTCTTCATTCTCAGCTGGTGCAAACTCACAATTCTGGCCATGCTGAGCTGCAGCCCAAACACCAGGTTTAACTCCTTGCCCTTGAACCAGCTCACGGCGTAGGTGTTCTGGGCCACGGCCAGGGACTCGCCACCTATCCTGGGAAACAGAACAAAACGTTCCCAATGCAGCAGGCACAGCAACAAGGTCCTCAGCAACAGCAGAATTGCAGAGAAATCTGGCTGTGTACGGGCAGATTTAATGCATATTTATATATACAAGGCAACAGAAGTCAGAGATTTAAAAATAGAATTGCAGGGATTCAAGAACAGTTGGTGGTTCCGCAGGGTTTGATTGAGCAAGGCCTGCAAAATCCTGTTGTTTTTAAGTTACACGAAGAAAGCAAGTGAAGATCTTGCATTCCTCAGCTTCAGAGGGCTCAGAGTCCAATCATTTTGTCTCCAAGTGGCAGCACTTTTCTAGGGGAGTTTTCTAGGATCAGTTTTTGTAGTATTCTAGATGGGCTTACCTCAGAGAGCACAAACCTGCTCTTCCAGACTCACCCAAATATGAATCTGCCCACTTCCATCAGCCAGAAAGCGTTAAACAGTGCTCCCAGAGCAAAAACCACCTGCAGAGAGCATTGAAGGACGATTGTAACTGTGCATTTCAGGGATAGGAACAAACCAAAACAGTCTCAAAAGGGGAACAAAAACACTTTTCCCTTCCCAGAAATACTTCACATCCAATTCCTGCTCTGGTTTTTGGTCTTTGCTCCCTCTGCTGTTCATCATATCCAGCCTGGGACTGTCATCCTCAACCAGTTCCACATTTAACACATCAAACACGTGGTTCCTTCCCATGGTTTCACTCCCATTCCAAGATTCCCTTTTCCCAGGTAGTCCAGCACAACCCAGGGTTCTCCCATTCCAGTTCTCAGCTCTCTAACGTGGAACACAAACTCCTCACCCTTCACACCCTCCCTTGCACTCACCTGCCCAACACACACAAAGATGCTGAATATTACAGTGCCCAGCCTGGAAAGAAAAGAAAATAAAATCACTTCATGCCTAACCAGAATCCTTTTTTCCCCTACAAAACCCTGCAGCGGGGAAACCAGGGGAGGTGGATGTGCAGTAAAAGCTCTCTGTAATAAATTGTGCAGCTCAACAGCTCCCACAGGAAACGGGCAGCACAAGGTAGTGTTTTCTTCAGCAAGTTTATTTAAATTATAAAGGAAAGGAAGCTCATCTATATTTAAAAAGCCTAAACTGTGTGTGGGAAAATATATTGAAAAGGTTTATTGCAACGTGGAAAAACTTTATAATACAAAGCTTAAACTTCACCTGCAGATTTAGCTCATCATTCCTTGCACATGAGTGACAAAAACATTGCTCTTACCGAATTCCAAACACTCTGTCTATCAGGAAGCCTCCAAAGAAGCACAGAACCACATTGGGCCAGGAGTACCAGGCATAGAGTGCCATGAACTGGGCAGTGTTCACCTTCATGTCCTATGTAACACAGGGGGAATTAGAAAAGGGATTATTCCTGAGCTAACTGCAGGGACACGGAATAAATATCCAAGCAAACCATGCAGAAACGAGTGCATTTCTGACCTGGCCACTGCTTGTAATTCACAGAATTCCAGGCTGGTTTGGGGGGGAAGGGACTTAAAATTCATTTTGTTCCAACTCAGGGACACCACCCACTGTCCCAGGCTGCTCCCAGCCCCAGTGTCCAGCCTGGCCTTGGGCACTGCCAGGGATGCAGGGGCAGCCACAGCTGCTCTGGGCACCCTGTGCCAGGGCCTGCCCACCCTCCCAGGGAACAATTCCTGCCCCCTATCCCGTTACTCCATGTCCGTGGCAAAGGTCCCTCTCCCTTTTTTTCAAAGCCCCCCGGCAGCGACTCACCCTCTGAACCTGCGTTTGGAGAGCGGCCGGGTTGTCGTAGCAGAAGTAGCTGCCTGCAGGGAGAAGGGGAGGCCTCAGGGCTCCGTCCCGGCGCCCCAACCCCGAGCACCCCACACACCCGAACCCCCCCCACACGCAGCCCCCGGGGCCCATGCCGCACCGAATCCCAGGAAGCACATGAGGGCCAGGACGAGCAGGCGGTGCGGGAGGCGGCGGGGGTCGCAGGCGGCGGGCAGGGCGCGGGGAGGCCCCGGGGAGCCGCCGTCGCCGCCATCGCCGTCCAGCAGCGCCCGCTCCTCCTCCGCCATCGCGCCCGCCTCACGTGAGCGCCCGTCACGTGCGCCCCGCCGCCCGTCACGTGACCACCCGCACGCGCGTCACGTGCGCCGTTGCCATGGCAGCGCCGGGGTGAGGCCTGGGGCCTACCGAGGGGTGAGGGGGACAGGCCCGGGGAAATAGTAACGTAAAATAAATATAAATGTAAAAGTAAGTGTAAAAGTAAGTGTAAAAGTAAGTGTAAAAGTAAGTGTAAAAGTAAGTGTAAAAGTAAGTGTAAAAGTAAGTGTAAAAGTAAGTGTAAATGTAGTTTGAGGGCCAGGCCGCAACCAGCCTGCAGTAAGCATCCAGGGAAATGCAACAGTGTGTACAATTGCTCCATTGTCCTCCTGAGTATTAAAGTCATGGAATCATAGCATGGTTCGGGTTAGAAGGGGCCTTAAAGGTCATCCATGGGCAGGGACACCTCCCACTGTCCCAGGCTGCTCCCAGCCCCATCCAGCCTGGCCTTGGGCACTGCCAGGGATCCAGGGGCAGCCACAGCTGCTCTGGGAATTCCATCCCAGCCCTCCCCACCCTCCCAGGGAACAATTCCTTCCCAATCTCCCGTCCATCCCTGCCCTCTGGCAGTGGGAAGCCATTCCCTTTGTCCTGGCATTCCAGCTCCTTTCCAGCTTCCTGGTAGCTCCTTCAGACACTGGAAGGCTTCTCTTCTCCAAAGTCATGTTTGCTCCAAAAGGTTCTTCCCCTATTAGACAAACCCTTGAAAAAGCTACTTTTTTACTCTAAAAAGCTCCAACCTTCCACCAAATTTCATCTTCTTGCACCAAAAGTTACCTGAATCCTGTGTAAACATCATCAATTGTTTTTTGATTGAAATGTGCTCTTTTGGAATAAAATATGCTCTTAATGAGGCAAAACCACTTGTGATTTTAATCCGAAAGATTTATTTACCTTTTCAAGGTATAGAAGGGAAAGGGCCGAGTTTTACCTGATGTGCTGAACCAAGACATTCACTTTCCAGCCACTCTGTCATAAATTTGATAAGGAACCATAGAAGAAAGTCAAAATAACTTCTCAAAACATGCAGGTGTCATGTTGTGGATCAGCTCCAAACTCCTCTTGAACATAAAATGCTTCATTTCACTTCATACGCGTCTCTTCAGAGACCTGTCAAAAGAGAACTCTGTTATTAAATGAATCTTTTTCAACTGCTCTCAACTGGTTTAGACTCCTTGAAATCCGAGCGTCTCAGTTTACTACAGCTGCTGTGAAAAACACGGTCTTAAATTACAAGGCCTTGTTGGAAAAGCAGTTGTGCAAGAAATTTGAGAGGTTCTGTGACAAACTCAAGGGTTCCAGCGACAAACTCAAGGGGTTTTGTAAAAATAATAAAAAAAAAATGGGTTTTAGTGACAAACTCGAGGGTTTTTGTACAACACTCAAGGATTTCAGTGACAAACTCAAGGGTTCCAGTGACAAACTCCAAGGTTTCATTGCCACTTGAGGGAGCTCAAAGATAATTGGCCTTGCAGAGCACCTCGAGTTTCCTAATTCCAGGGAGACAATTTATACCCACAGATTAAAGAGAGAACTTTGGAAATCAAAGCTATATCCAGGGGAATTTTAACACCAATACCTTGATTTTATTCTTTAAACTATTCTCATGTGGATTTCAAAGTGAGTTAAGGAGTAACTCAGATGGGCAGTGACCACATGCCAAAGGATCCCACAGAAACTCTCCCCTCTGAGTGGGGATCAATTTTAGCCTTTATTTAAAGGAAGATCCAGAAAAGCAGATTTGATCTCCCTAAATCTCACAAAGGCTTTTTCACCCTATAAGCAAAGCAACAGGCAAACCCCCATAGTGAATAACCACATTAACACAATAAACTGCAAGTTCTGATGTAGGATGAGGATATTTTGGCCTGGATTCAGCCACGTGTTCCTAGGGAAAGCATGGAAGTGAGCAGCTGGCAGAGGCTTTAGGGATTTCCTCACCAAAACTCTGGTTAGGCTGTTTTCATTTAACCAATTAACCAAAACTCTACAACCTCGTGGATCAGGGTTTCATCCTGCAAACTTTTGTCACAGAATTTTGTATGCCGAAATTCTGAAAAATTCACTCTGCAAAACCACTTTGGAGAGCTCCAACAGCCCCGGGGGATTGGCTGTACCAAGTGCAGTGACAAAAAATTCCTGGAAAAATAAATCCTCGGCCCAGAACGGCATCCTGAGTCCCAGCAGTGTTACCAGCAGGATTTTGAGCTCTGGTTTATGATGTTCTTGTCCCGTTTTAGTTTATTAAATCCCAAGGCCTCCTTACTGGGAGAAATTCACTGTGTCACTCTGTAATAAATGTATAAAACCAGCATCTCCTCCCTTTTCCTGTGCAAACAGTGGGATGAGGCCTACGACCTCAGAGGGTGAATGTTGTTTAGATCTCTCTCATTTTATTATTTAAACTCAAGAATCCTGAATGTCTTTTTTTATTTCAGTCATTACCCAAGGGAGTTGTGCTGCCCTGAACACTTCAAGCTCAGTGGTTTCATTAGGTCGTGGCTTTCCTTGTCCTCTCTTCTGACTTCCCTTGGGAGACCAGAGATTCATCTGAATTTGCTTCTTCTAAGTGACTTTCTTATTTTTCACAAGTAAATGGAGGAGTGTTACTATCCCTGTGTCATTCATCCCAAATGATTTCAATTCCATCCATGCCCACGCTATCACTGTCATACAAAGACTGGGAAAGGTGCAAGGATTAAACTACTTAAACTGTTTAAAAAGCTACTTAAATCAGTTAAAAATTATTACCTTTATTGCTCCTAATCATCCACTGAGCATCACCAGTTCAGTGCCAGGATTGCCAATGATCCTTCATGCGGAGCAGAGCTGAGCAGGCTCCAGAGCCACAAAGGGTTCCTGTGCTTTCTCTCACAGGGAGGGAGTTTCCATGAACCTGAAACACATGCAGTTTTATTATATTCCTTTCCAAAGCTCTCAGTGGGTTTTTCATGTTCTTCTCATGGCTGTGTGCTTAAATATTTCCTATTAAACGAGCCTGGGGCTGTGCTTTATCTTGTTCTGTGCAGCATCAGGCTCTTTATAGCAGAGTAAGAAATGACAGCCATGCATCCAGAATATTTAACAGGAGGAAAAGGCTGGTTTCCATTTGCTATTTCCCAATATTTGCCCTTCTCCCCAGTCACTTCCACCTTCACCTTGGCTCTGACCTTGCTGTGGCTGTGATGTTCCTGTGAGTTAAGCTGATTTCCACATGCATTGCAGGTGAGTGTTTATGTCCCAAATAAATACAGTGGATTGCTCTTAAACCCAGCCTTTAGAACGTTTATTACAGATGCAATTGCTGTCTCCCCATCAATCAGAGCACTTAAAGTGCCATACGATCCCAAATGCTCCGTTTAACAGCAGCAAATGGAGGAAAAGCTGTGTACAGGACTTTATAGGGGCCATAAAATCCCTGTGCCTGTGGCCTCCCCTCCTCGCACTGCCCGGATCAATCAGGGGCAGGGAGCACTCAGGGCAGTAAATTCTCCCAGGAAACAAGGATGAGCTCTCAGGGCTCAGCTCCTCGGAGTTATTGCTGCCTTGGGGAAGATGCTTCCAAACTGCAGGAGCTGCATTTCATGTGGTTAAATTGACTCCACCATCATTACCCCATTATCCATTTTCTGAAGGAAAAATCTTGTGCTTTTCCCCCCCAAAGGATGAAGGATCTGTCACACACAGGCATGCAAACAGTTTTTAAGCACTCCATGTGCTGAGCAATGGGTTATTACAAACCTCTGTGTCTCACTGAAGTATTACTGGGCTTTTATGCACCATCCCAAAACAAGTCTGATTTCTGGGAGAGGCTGAAGACGCCTTTCTGCCCCATAAATCTCCCTGAGAGCAAAGATCCTGGCCTGAGGAAGCTCCTGTGGTTGGCAGGGCCCCTGTGCCAAAGCAAACAGCTCCTGCCCTCTGCTGAGTCACACCAGCACCGAGCGGGGTGGGTTTAGGGCTCCTTGTCCTGCACTGCTGAGCACTGCTCTGCGTCCTTCCCGAAATCCCACAGCTCCTCCCGAGGGCAGCTGGGCTCCTTCTGCAACAGCCAGGGCAGGTAACGGAGTGAGAACACCCCCAGTGAGAGTGCAGGAGCATTATTAACGATGTGCAGCTTCTCAGGGCTTTCAGGAGGTATTTTTGGTGTTCCAGGCCAGGCTGGACGGGGCTTGGAGCAGCCTGGGGCAGTGGAAGGTGTCCTTGCCTATGGTAGGGGTGGCAGGAGAGGATTTTAAGGTCCCTTCCCACCCAAACCAGTCTGGGATTCTGTGATTCTGGGAATTCAGAGCTTTGGGGACTAGAGTTGCATTACCAGGTAACTTTACTTGGCTCCGTGCACAGCTTTCCCTTTGTGCCTGTTTTCCTCAGGAGACACGAGTTCCTGGTGGATGTTAACAGTGCTAAGGCTTTAAAAACCTGCAGGTTATTTGGTGGAAATACTGAATACTACAGCTGCCTGAGAGCCACGGAAACAAAGCATTTACTGGATAGTTCATCTCTGAAAAGATGCATTCTCATAACATTTAAACTTCTTTAAACCCTCCTGTTTCTCCCAGCAGGATGGAGATGAAGAATTTCATCACTAAGCCCTGGAATTTCAGGGAGAAGCTTTGATTCTGAATCAGATGCTGAAGGTTGGTGCCACCCCGCCTCAGTGCCCTGGGAATGAAGGAAGTTCCCACCCTGGACAAGGGCTCAGCTTCCCTCCTCTGGCTGAAGGCCAGGGGACAGCTCTTTGTCACCAGGGCTCCTCATTCTCTGGGAATGGGAGTGGATGGAAACCCAGAAAAGGATGGGAGAGGGGAGCTGCTTCCCCCTGACCCCGTGGCAGGGCTGCAGCATCCCCTTGGCATCCCTGTACACATTCCCCACAAGAAATCACCCTGTTCCCAAATCCAGGGCTGTTCCCCACTCCTGGGCTGCCCAACATCCCAAGGATCCAGCAGCAGCTGCTCTTTCCAGCCTCTGCTGTCCCCTCTCAGCTCTGTGTTCTCTCCCTCAGTTCCTTCATTCCAGGAGCAGATCTCCTGTCAGGCTCCTGCTTTTCCTCCACCCAAGGCTGAGGAGTTCTGCACATCCAGCAGTTCCTCCTCAGGCATTTCCTCTGCCCTCGAGTGACTGAACTTTGCTGGAGACTTTCCAAGACCTGGGTGAGGTGGGGTGGATTTCTTTCCTTTTCTCTGCTGCAGCCTGGAGAGCTTTCCAAGCAACCAGCTTGATTCAGTGGTCCCGTTGTTCCCTGAACTTTAATTCCTTTGCTGATACACCTGATCCCTCCTTTCAAATTAATCCCTCCCCTCGGTGGAATTCCTTCTCACCAGCTCTCCTAGGCCTTGGATCTGAGGAAATTAAATTAAATTCTAGCCCTGTAGTTGACATGGTTATGTTAAATATTCCCACTGGGTTGAGATGGTTTAAAATAAAAGCAAAAATGAAAAATCACTGTTATTTCAATGATCCTGAGTCATCTCCACATATCCAGCCTTATCTCAGAGTATGAGGCTTTGCTTCAGAACCCAAGAAAGTGATACCATGGGGAAAAATTACCAAAAGCTCTAATTTAGAGGAAAAGAGAAAAGGGTGGGAAAGGGGGAGCATAATCATTTCCTTACAGGCAAAGAATTGGAAACAAGCGGGAGAGGGGAGGAAAAAAACATTTCACAAACTGATAATTCAAATTAGAGGACAAGAATGACTGCCTAAGCATTCGTTAGAGTAAGGGGCTGGAGAGGGAGATGAAAATGCAATTTTCTTTTTTATTTCCTTCAAAGTGAATGAAAAATTATCCTGCACAGCAAAGAAAAAAAAATCACTTGTGATCTAATTCTGAAAATACCTTGTTTCCTTTAGAAGCATCTTGCTCAACACTTGATTTCACAGTTTCACTCACAGATTACAATTCTTGGCATTTTTATATCCCTGAGCTCCCCACCTTGTGGTTTCCAAGTGCAAACAATTTCCTCAATATTATTCATGGCCTGAGAGAAGGAAACGAGTGGGGTCATGTTGTTGCCCATAAATGACACGTGAATAAATACAAGTCCTACAGGTGAGTAATTGAAATATTCCCCTCACCTTTCCTGGCACCGCACCCAGCTCATCCCCACTGAGGAGATGTGAAGGGAATTATTCCTAGCCCAGAGTTTCAAGGAAAGGTCATTCCAGCTTTGTTGGCTTGGAAAATTTTGTCATTTCTTAGGGGACTCATCCAGGACTCACCTTCTTCCCACGAGGCAGGAAAAATGGTGCTGAGCATTCACCACCTGAGTCAGAGCTGTTCCCCGGGTCCACGTGTTCCTTGAAAAGGAGGAGAAGAACAGAATTCTTTGGAAATAACCTGGTTTGAGCATAAGGAAATGAGTAAAGCAAAGTTCTGAGATGGTTTGGTGGAAATTATACTGTGCTTGGAGAACCTTTCCCTCACAACTTGGTTTATTTCTGTATTTCCCTCTTCCATTTAGGCAAATCCTAAAGTCTATCCCCCTTGCCACCAGTACAAGGAATGGATCCCAGAGACATGGGAAGGCCAGGTGGGATTTTACTTCTCCCTGCTTCCATTGGGAACAACACTCTCAATGATATAAATATTTAAATGACTGTAATTGGACATATAAAGCATGATCTCCTTGGGTGGGGAAGGAAATCCCACCCCGCTGACCTGGCCATGGACATTTCCTCTGAGATCTGCTTTGGGTGCACTCAGAGGAGCTGAAACCCTTCCGAGCTACGAGTTCTTGGTCCTTTTAGAATCATCCCAGAATCCCTCAAGTTGGAAAAGACCTCCAAGACCATCAGTCCAGCTGTTAACTCACCACTAAACCACGTCCTCAAGTGCCACATCCACAGGATTTTTAAACACTTCCAGGGATGGGGACTCCACCACTCCCTGTATGGGAACCTGGAGATGAAGTCAGATTAGAAGAAACCCAAGAGAAAATAAATGAAGTTTTCTTTTTTTCTCTTATCTGGAAAGCAAATGCAGGGTTTTTTTCTGGAAATTCGAGATCCACAAGCACAAAGCATTCATAGAAAATACAAGTCCAGGTTCAAATATCTGACATCAAACAACAAGTGCCAAGTGCACGGCTCTGGGAAGTGATAGGGAATGGAAAATGGGAAGAGAAAACTGACCTCAGGAAAGGGAACAGATAAAAATCCTGCTTTTGAGAGCCACGCCAAGTAAGAACATCCCATCCTGGATCTGGAGTGTTTGCTTCCTTGTTTTAGTTTGTTGGCAAACTGTATGAAATCACACTTCTTGTGTTCCACTCCAACAGTGAGTGCTTTGGGGCAGGCCTTGGCTCCAGGATCTCCAGCTGCATTCCCTGGAGCCAATTTCCATCCAGCCTGCCGGGGAACTGACTCCTCATTTCTTTGGGAATGCACCCCTCGGGCTCTGCCCAAGCCCTGGTCACCACTGGGGTGTTTTGCTTGGCTTCTCTGTGTTTACACCCCCACCAAAAGAGGAGAAACAGCTGATGAGGGCTTTTATAACATCTTAAAATCTGATTGTTCCGGGGAATTAGAGCCAGCAGATGCCCTGAGATAAGGGGTGGGACGAGGCACATCTGAGCCCTGCTCTGCTGGTGCTGGGGAGGAGGGATGGCACCCCCCAAAACTCAAAGGGGTTCCAAACCTGCACCCTCCAGAGTCCAAACCCTTCTTTTCCAAAGTCAGTTCTCCAAAGTCACGCTGCAAACTGATCATAATTTATCAGCTTTGTGTAATTTTCTTGTCTACAATTTACATGTTGAGGTTTTCTCTTCCTTTTAAGGCTGCCTGTCCCTTCCCTGCCGAGTGTCCCTGCCTCCAGCCCGAGCTGTCCCAACACCATTTCAGCTCCTACTCCACTTATTCCCAGCCCATTTTCCTGCACTTTCTGCTCACCAGGCAAGAATGAAGCTTTTTATAAGCTTCTTATACCGGCACCTGAAAGAGCAGTGCTGCTGTCAGCACATTCCCAGCCTTTCCTCCCTGGGAATATTTCCCCGAGGCAGCCTCACACCCTGCGTGCCCCATAGGAGAAGTGCTTTTCCTACAAAACCACAGGGTTGGGATTTTCAGGGAGTTCCACCCAGGAGATAATGTCTGATAATGGCTGAGGATGGTGTCCAGCAGCTCCCCGCAGCCCAGGAGCCTCCCCCAACAGCGAGTGCTTCCAGGAAAGGGAAAAGAAGCACACATCCCACGAGACTGGGAAGAGTGGCTGGGTGAATCACTGCTCCCCACGCACATCTTGAAGGAAATCAGGGAAAAAGAAATGGATTCCAAACGGCCTAATTGGCTCCCTGAGGCCTTGGCTGGGGGTTTATCCTACAGCCACAGCATCCCAGTCCCGATGGATGCAGTGCCTGGCTCGATCCCAGTTTGGGGCTGGAAGAAAAGCACCAATAAACAGCTCTGCTGAGGCAGCAGCCTGTGGTGGATCTGTAAGAAAATCTTTGTGCTGTTGCAATGTTTTCCTTGTTGCTTTGTGCTCTGTGCAAACAGATTTGGCAAGCGGGCATTGTTACCCTGGGATCCTCCTCCAGGATTTGTTTTGTGTGTTTGCTCCTCATACCTGCCACAGCCTCCTGGGTGTCTCTGAGTTGGCACCAAACGCTGGCCCTGAAGTGACAATTTATTGCTGGTCCTGTTGCCTCAGGATAAACCACAAAGCCAATAAAGGTTATCAAAAGTCCCACTCCCAGGGCTTGCTCCTGCTGGTTGTTCCCATCACCTCTCAGCTGTGGGAGAAGCGAGAAAAAACAGAGATAAAATCAAGGAGTTGATGTCTGCAATTCCTGTTCTGATCAGCAGCTCTAAAGGTGCTTTAGCCCCCAGACACTGCTGGCTCCATGAACAGGTTGTCTTTGGGTCAGGATCATGGCATGGTTTGGGATGGAAGGACCTTAAATCCCATCCAGCCCCACCAGGGACACCTCCCACTGTCCCAGGCTGCTCCAAGCCCCATCCAGCCTGGCCTTGGGCACTGCCAGGGATCCAGGGGCAGCCACAGCTGCTCTGGGAATTCCATCCCAGCCCCTCCCCACCCTCACAGGGAAGGATTCATTCCCAAGATCCCATCGAAATCTCTCCTCCTTTGGTCTAAAGCCATTCCCCCTTGTCCTGTCACTCCAGGTCCTTGTCCAAGGTCCCTCTCCAGCTCTCCTGCAGGCTCCCTTCAGGTACTGAAAGGCCACAGTTAAATCTCCCCTGATCCTCCTCTTCTCCAGCTCCAACACCCCCAGCCCTCAGCCCTTTAGTCTGAAAAAGTCTCCTGCAGAAAAATGCAAAAATATCCAACAACTTTTTCAATTCTGCCTTTTTAGTTAATTAAACATATTGATGAGGGAAACCAGAATTGCTTTAATCATCAGCAAGACTGACCTGAACCAGACTCTCCTGAGCTGCTGCCTCTTCCTTGCTTTGGAAAGGAAGCACAGCAAATGGAAGGATGGAAACACAGCAAAAATAACAGGAGGAAAAATTCATTTGGTTTGATTCTTGGTATTGATCTTCTACCACCTCACGTTTCTTTTAACACACAACCTGTTTCTGTTACCTTCTCCAGCTCATTTAAACCTTCCTTGATTGCAGTGATGTCACCTCCTGAGCCAGGCTTCTCTTTATTTGTACAAGAAATGTTTCCTATTCCACTCATGATGAGCAATTAGAGCATTCCTGCCAAAAATCCGAGTGAGTTCAGCACAGGTGCCTGTGACTCTTCCCCTGGGACTGCCAGGCATTTCCTCTCCCAGCCAAGTGAAACATTAATACCACCCCTCTCCCTTTAAGAGTCTTGTTAAAAAATGGCAATTTCTGCCTAAATCAAATTTCCCCTGCTGCTTCTCAAACCCTGCAATCACTACAGATATGCACAGTTGATCATCAGACTTAAGAAGGCTGGGAAAATGAATTCATTAAAAGAAATCTCTGACCTTTTGAGCTGTTGAAATCAGTGTAGCTCCCCCAGCAGCAGCTTCTGAACGCACCAAGAAAGGGGATCCAGGGCCTTGGGTGAGGTTTCCTTGTGCCCTTCCAGCTGCCACTGGAATACAGGAGTTTTCCATGCTGTTAACAATCACCTTGGGGAAGAGGCTCGTGGATCCAGAGGATTTGCCAGGGCAAGGAAAAGGGCTCTGTGCTGATGGGACCTTTTCCCATTATTGTAATAATAAAATTTAAATTTTATTAAATTAATAAGATTATTTAAATATGCTCAGCACTCGCTGCCCTCCCATTGTTTTCCTCGGGAATCAAGGGCAGCCAGGAGCAGGGACAAAAAGGAACCCAAAATATCAATATAGGTTGGAGCTTTCTGCAGGGAAACTCTTCAATGTCTTACACAGAAAAAAAGGGGAAGTTCTCCCTTTTTCCTTTAAGTAATAATTTCCCTTAAACTTTCTGTGTCTGTATAATTAAATACTACCCTCAACTAGAAATCCTTTCAAAGGGAAAGGTGGATGAAGTCAGGGACTCAGGAAGGGAAGCTCAGCCCCAATATTACTGCAATTGTGGGTTACACCTTTCACTACATATATATTTATATTTATATTTATAATGTATATACATGTGGCACTACATGTTGTTTGTGAACAAATCACCAATCTAAAGAGATCTCTACTTAAAAAAAAATTATATCCCCAGGCTCTTAACTGGCAGCAAAGCATTAAATCTGGGATAATTGCATTCATTTTGTCCACAGAAATAGTTCAGCACATTCAATACACCTGGAAGAATAGAATTCCACAACTCTGAAGGCATTTTTTCTTTGGAAAAAAAAAATTAACAAACCCATCCTGGATATGGTTTTATATTCTAACCCAAACCCAAATATTCTAACCCAAATCCTTCCCTGGGAGGGTGGCAGGCCCTGGCACAGGGTGCCCAGAGCAGCTGTGGCTGCCCCTGGATCCCTGGCAGTGCCCAAGGCCAGGCTGGAGCCCCCTGGGACAGTGGAAGTGCCCCTGCCCAGGGCAGGGGGTGGAATGAGATCTTTAAGGTCCCTTCCATCCCAAACCAGTCTGGAATTCCATGATGCTGTGAACATTTGAAGGTACCAAAGGCTCACTTTGCAGACCAGAACCACAAATTAGACATTAAACAGACACTTAGACAAGGAACTCTTCCCATTTTCATTGCTGTTTCTCCTAAAAACTCTCAGCCTAAAGGAAGAACACTGAACATTAATGCCCATTCCAGCCCTTCTGATCCATTTTTCCAGTGGAATCTAGGGAATGGTGAGCACAGCCGTGGTCCCCTCACTCTGCTGGGATGGGGTTGTTTGTGTGGAAGGGGAGCTCTGCCAGATTACACAAATCTCTCCCCTTTCCCTGGGATGAAAGTGGAAGAGCTTTCTCCTTGTAGTGCCTCCAGGTGGAATTAAAGCTGCTGGGAATGACTGGGCTCCTCTGCTGTTCTTCACAAACTGTTCCTTGAGCTGTAAGTGTTTGGAGTCCTCTGCTCAGTTGATTACTGGATCAAAGCCACGCTGAGCTCACAGCTCTCGCCTGTCTCTTGGAGTTTTTACAGGATCAACACTGCTCAGGGACTCAAATGCTCGTGAAAAGCACCACAGTGGCCACGCTGAACTTTGTAAAAGCTGGTATTTCACCAGATTTTCTTAATCCAAATGCTCAGTTTGCCTCCCCCATGCTCTTGCTGCTGAAGGCTGACATGGAGAAATAAACACAGGGGTTCTGATACATTTACGTGAGGAAACGAGCCCGTGTGTGTCCAAACACTGTGACTAATGCAGGCAAAAAAGACCATTTTCTGAGAAGTTCTGGGAACACACAGTGATGCAGAACAGAACAAAGGAGGAGTTATTCCTCATCAGGACCAAGAAAACGAGATTATCGTGAGATAACGCACTGACCAGTGAGAGATGAGAGATTGATCAGTATGGAAATGAGATTTTATATGTATTAATTACTTACAGAACTGCTCTGATTATTTGATTCCATGCCCATCCAATATTCAGATTAAAATGTAATTCTAATTGATTTTTAAGTCCCAGAAGTGGTGTCTACAATAACCCAGTATGAACTCTGCAACACAAACAAATCCCACTGTGGATTTTGATTTGTTCTTTGAAATGATTTTAGGGGTTCCTGAAGAGCAGCCTGCCTCTCCTGCTGTCAGGGTGCTCAATCTGCTTCAGGACTGCAGCCCCTGGTTACAGGAAATCCTGCAGAAGAGTTAAATTAACAACCTGGAAATTGTCATCACACATTTTATAGGGTGAGCTGAAAACTGGGTCATAGAATCCCAGAATCATTAAGGCTGGCAAAGATCTCCAGCATCATCAAGTTCAATGAATAATTCCATGAATAATTTATATATCTACTAACATAAATACAGGTTATAAGTGTTTAACTTTGAGCAAACCTTTAAAAAACCTAAGTACAAAATTCATATGTGAAGATAAAACACCACATTTAAGTTAATTAATCTCTGAGACAGCTCCCTGCAACACAAATTCTTCTCACCAGAGAATTCACACTAAATTCCACCTGTTTTCCACTCTAAACAACATCCCCAGCTACTCAAGGAAGATCTCAATGAGGAATATTTTTGTGTGTGTTTTATTTTATCTAAGAGACGTCAAAAATTATGAAATAAAAAACGTTGGGGTCACCTTTGAGGCGTGCCCAGAGCAGTGACAGTGCAGGGCTGTCCCCACAGGAGGTTTCTGTCCCTTTTGGGTTTTGATGAAAGGAACCTCAGAGCTCAGCATCCCCAGCTCCTGGAAAGGTCACTGCAAAGGGCACGGGGAGAGGACAAAGAGGGCACAAAGAGGGCACAAAGAGGGCACAAAGAGGGCACAAAGGGGAGGATCCAGTGAGCACAACATGGGAAATGTGTTTCCTCTCTGAGGGGCCACTGTCACCTGGCAGGAGAGGGGTGGCTGCTGAGACAATGCTGAGGAATCCCAGTGAGAATCCCTCTCCTGTCCTCACCTTCTTTCAAACAGCCCCTGAGCCATCATCCAGCCATCCCTGAGCCTTGTTGTGCCCCCTCAGCAAGCCTTCTTCAAACATTGTGCAACCAAACACCTCCCACGTTATTGTGCTGTTGCAACCCTCGTTTCAAAGTGACAGGCACTGAATCTTTACAGAATCAGTGTCAAAAAGTCACTAATTCAAGGGGATTTTTATTGCTATCAGGTAAGTAAATGTTAGCCTCAAACAAATGAAAATGGTTTGTGGGGTGAGGGGTTGTGGCTCCACATCCGTGATCTGCCAGGAATTTCATTTGAACAGCACTTTAGAGGCTTCATTTCAGATTCCCATCTTTTAGGGATCTGCCCGAACATCTCTGGAGAGGCAGAACTGCTGCAAGAGCTGTCCAACAACCAAACATCACAGCTGAGCTCCCCTGTGACAGCCATCAGTGGCACAAAGCTCTCCAAAAAGCAAATATTCCCCTCAGCAATTCAGGTCCAAAGGGCTGCTTTATTGCTGTTTATTTTTGAACAGGCCTGAGCATGATCCCACCTCCATTTGTCAGAGTTTCACGAGGCAGGACGGTGATTTCAGGTTATTAACAGGGATTATTTACTGCCCAGGTTTATTCCTGGCTCTGGGTGGGAATCTCACTGGGCATGGAAGGGGTTGGTTTGTGTGGAAAGGTTTCTGTGTTCCACACCAGCTCCAGAACCAGAGGAAAATTATCCAGAAGAGGTTTGGAAAATGTTGTGTGTCTCTCTCCAGCATCAGAGTAACAGGGATAATCTGCAGTGGTTGTTTATAATCAATGTCCTTGCACTTTCCTTGGGATTAGGTCAGTGCAGATTTATTCCCATTTCCCAGCAAAACAACATTTGGGGAAGTGTCTTAAAAGAGGATCCTGTAAATGCTCACGTGCTTGAGAGATTCTGTGCTTCTCTGTTTCACTGGGTTCACAATGGGGTTTTTTCTGCTTGGAAATGTTTGACACTGCAAAAGTATTGATTTAACACACTAAAACCAGCAAATTGAATGAAATGGGGCATTAAAGGTGACTTTACACCATCAGCCTTCAGGCTGGAGGAGCCTCCAAGCAACAGGAGCAGAAGTGCTGATGGATAATTCACTGGAAAAGTGGGAACAGCAGTAAGAGAGCTCTGAAACCTCCTGGTGCCATTTCGGTTGTACAGGTGTTGACAGACATTTTAAACCCAACATAAAATATATAAAATAATGGAAATGGCATCAATGAACTCGCAGGGTTCTGGCCAGAAGAGGTTACCAGACCTTCCTGGCTGACTTAAATATTGTCCCTTAAAAGTCGAGTGTTGGGGTGACCTAATTATCCTGAATAAATCCTGAAGGGAGCTACGAGAAAGATGGAGAGAGACAATTTGCAAGGGCTTGGAGTGACAGAACTGCTGCTGACACAAAATACAAACATTTCTTTAAAAGAATAATCCTATCCTTGAGTTAAAAATAATCAGAAGCCTTCAAACGCAAATTTTCCTGGAAAAAAGGAGCCACACTAAAGCAACACCCGTATTTTCTTCCTATAGGTGAGGTCAGCCCAGCAATGCACTAAAAGGTGACCTATCCTTGATTTACCCAGCAAAATATTTGGAGACTAATTAAAAATATGTTCTTGGGATTAATTATTGAGAGTAAATCTCATATCAGTTAAAATCAAGTAGGAGAACTTGTTCTTAACTACGGCAAGATGGTGAAGTTAAAACTGGGGAAGTTGCACAACCAAATAAACTGAATTTTGTCCAAATTCACTGTATTGAATTACAGTCATCTGGTAATGATTGAGAGCCAGTGAGGTCGGGTGTACACAGGGATATAGAAATAGCCTCCAAATATGAAACGAAGTAGGAATAACTGGCCTCCAAACAAGCACTTGATGTATGAAAAAAGAAAATGCAAACCTCAGAATGCTTTTTAGTCTCGTTTCCAGGTCCAGAGGGTCCAAGTCAGCTGTGACAAAAGTGTGATGCAAACCAGCTTGGGGAGTTTCCCAGAATGTCTTGGTTCCTAAAGGAGAACAGAGAAGGGGAGAAGGAGAGAGGCTCTGTAAGATGGAACTGAATTTTCACTTTGAGTCCTCTTTGGGTCTGGAGCAAATTATGTGAGATGAGAGGGAAAAATACTATAATGGATGAAACCTCCATGTACCACATCCAAACTAATCAGAATATACAGAATCGTGGAATTATGGAATGGTTTGGCTTGGAAGGGACCTTAAACCCCATCCAGTGCCCCCCCTGCCATGGGCAGGGACACCTCCCACTGTCCCAGGCTGCTCCCAGCCCCAGTGTCCAGCCTGGCCTTGGGCACTGCCAGGGATCCAGGGGCAGCCACAGCTGCTCTGGGAATTCCATCCCAGCCCTCCCCACCCTCACAGGGAACAATTCCTTCCCAAAATCCCATCCATCCCTGCCCTCTGGCAGTGGGAAGCCATTCCCTGTGTCCTGTCCTTCCATCCCTTGTCCCAGGTCCCTCTCCATCCTTCTTGTAACCCATTCAGATGAGGCCACAATGAGGTCACCTGGAGCTTCTCCAGGCTGAGCAATCCCAATTCTCCAGCCTTTCCTCCCAGCAGAGCTGCTCCATCCCTCTGATCATCCCGGTGCCTCCTCTGGTCTCTCTCCAGCAGTGGATACATCCCTTCATGTCAGATCACTCACTTCAGCTCCTTTGGTTCAGCTCTGACACACTGCAGAGCTTCATTTCACCCTCACCAAAGAGCCTGAAGCAACCTTGGCCCTTGGAGGATGCACTTCCAGCATTTAAGGGTCCAAAAAAACCCCAGAGCTTAAAATAAATACATTTCCTAAATGTTGTGGAAGCCTAAAACCTTGTGCTTGTACACATTTACAAACATCCCCCAGCCTTGACCCGGACCCGTTCAGCATCTGAGCTTTTGTTTTTCCCAAGTCAAATTGTTTTGTAAATTCAGAGTCACATCAGATCAACAGCAAACTCCAGCAGCCTAATTTCTGCAGAAGCGTAGGAAATTGCCCTGGGCTTGTCCCTGCTTTGTCACAGGGTTCAGCGCCCTCGTCACACCGACCCTCGCTTACTCACAGCGTCCTGATTGCCCTCGGCAGGAAGGAAACTGCCCTATCACTGGGAAAGCAGGAAAAGGAGGAGAACGCGAGGGAAAAGGAAATGCATCCAAAGTCATGGATGGGGTCAGCCAGGCTTTCTGTGACAAAGCCAGATTTAGAGGCTTTTACTTGTTTTGAAGCCTCTGAACTCGCCCACGATCACAGGCACCGGCGCTGGGAGTGCGAACCCCCCGTGCAGGGTGGGTTTAACTTCTCCCCGAGCAGCCACACGAGCAGCGTGAGCAGGAGCAGCCGCTCCCCGCCGCCCCACCCTGCTGGCATCCTGAGCTTTCCTCTCCGGCCATCCCTGCTCCACCTCGCCGCTGGCCTTTCCACGGACCTTCCCGAGCTCCCACGGCATCCTCATCCCGCATCCAGAGTGCTGCTGAAAGGGCAGGAAGGGAACAGCAGGATTAGGTGATATCAGTTTAAAAGGGACATCAGCGCTGTCACCACAGTGAGGATAAACGAGAGAAGGGTGGGTGTTGGTGTGTTCCAGAAAAACGTTGGAGAGAAACATGGCAAGTGCTTCAAAAAGGAAAAAAAATTATCCTCCAGCTAAACTTGACACCAGGCAGGGACACCTTCCACTAGTCCAAGTTGCTCCAAGCTCCCTCCAGCCTGGCCTGTGTGAAACGTGAATGTAAAGATACAAATTGTTAATTACAGGATCTGTTTCAGGAAGGAAAATCATAATCAACAAAACCAGGAAAATTAGCAGGGTGGCATAAAAAACTGTACTAAAGAATGGCATTATCCCTTTACTGTAATAATTCTTTCCCTCGCTTCAGAAAGCCTCAGAAATACTGAATTTCCAGTTCTGTGAAAAAGCATTCCAGTAATAAAAAGAGACTTAAAGCTCCACAGGAGACAGTTTGAGTGCTTAACCAGAGTTTTGATTTAGTTTTGATTTACTTCTCTGAGGTCCCAGCCCAGAAGCCTGCCCCAATACTCAAGCAGGAGCACAAAAATAGATTCCCAGCTGCACATACAAACACCCGTCTGCTCGGACAGTAACAGAGCAGGTCATTAAAAATCAGCTTTTTTAACACAGGAAGTGCTGCAGCCTTTTACATTTTACCACAGTCTCTCCATAAGAGATGCTTCCAGCAGGAGCAANTCCCTGGCTCCCCTCAAAACCCCTGGTCCTGCTCAAGTTCCAGCATCCTTCAAGTCCCCCTGGTTCCCAGCCCTGCTCGAGTACCTCCAGTCTCCTTCAAGCCCTCTCACCACCTCTCAGAACCCCTCGAGTCCCCCTGGCTTCCCTTAGGACCCTGGCACTCCTCAAATCCCTCTGACCCCCCAGAACCCCTGGTCCCCCTCAAGCTCCTCTGGCTCCCTTCAATTCCCCCTGGCTCCCCTTAAAATCCCTCCTTCCTGAAGTCCCCCTGGCTGCCCTCCAAGCCCTCCCTCGAATCCTCCTGGTTCCTCCTCGTCCCCCTCAAGTGCCCCTGGTTCCCCTCAGTACCTGACACCCCTCAAATCCTCCTGGCTCCCCTCATAAGTCTCAGTCCCCCTCGAATCCTCCTGGTTCCTCCTGGTCCCCCTCAAGTCGACTGAATTCCCGGTCTGAGGTGCCAGAGGCAGCACCGGATTCCACTGGATCCTCTTCAGGATCTGCAGATCTTACACCACTTGTTCTGTGCAACTCCTAAAACTGAGTAAGAGGATGTAGTGTTAAATCTCCCCTTTCAAGTGCCCCTGGCTCCCCTCAGTACCTGACACCCCTCAAATCCCCCTGGCTCCCCTCAGAAGCCTCAGACACCCTCAAATCCTCCTGGCTCCCCTCAGAAGCCTCAGTCGCCCTCAAATCCCCCCGGCTCCCCTCAATACCCCTGATACCTCTCAAGTCCCCCCGGCACCTTCGAGCCTCACCGTCCCCGTAACATCCCGGCTCCCCTCACGGCCCCGGCTCCCCTCGGCCCCCCCGGGCTC
>VYXC01000169.1:24030-37647 GCA_013397175.1 Platysteira castanea
TTAACGGTAGTTATTCTGTTGTTATTTGGTTCTGTGGAATTGAGCGCGTTCCCACGCAGGGCAGCGGGCGCCTTCCCGCATCCCTCAAGAGCCGCTGCCCCAACCTCGGGGACACCTGGGTCCCCTCAGGGACCACTGTCCCATCTCTCCTTCCTCAGGGGACACCCGAGTCCCCTCCGGGACTGCTGTCCCACCATCCCTTCCTCAGGGACACCCGCGTCCNACTGTCCGTCTGTCCCTTCCTCAGGGACACCCGGGTCCCCTCAGGGACCACTGTCCGTCTGTCCCTTCCTCAGGGACACCCGGGTCCCCTCAGGGACCATTGTCCCATCTCCCTTTTTCCTCAGGGGGCAGCCCCTCAGGAGCTGTCCCACAGTCCCTCCCCTCAGACCACGAGCTTCAGCTAAAAGCAGTGCAGTTCTCACCAGAAAATATACCTTAATCTTCCAAAACTCACATCGAATTGAGGTGACAGAAGGGGACAGGCGTCCCAGAGAGGAGCAGCTACGGGGACAGAGCCTTCCCGTCATGGGGAGCTTACCAGGGATGCTCGAGGTGGTGCTCGGGGTACAACCCTTCTCCTCCTCCAGCTTTGGGGGTTTTTTTTACAGCTTATTCAGTTTCTGAAAGTACAAGATCAGGCAAAAACTTCTGGGGAATGTTTGTCCAGGCTGTAGATCCTGGAAGGAATGCATCACCTTCCTGGAGAGCCGGGGGATGGGATTTAAATCCATCAGCACTGGATTCCACTGGATCCTCTTCAGGATCTGCAGATCTTTCACCACTTGTCCTGTGCAACTCCTAAAACTAAGAGGATGTAGTGTTAAATCTCCCCTTTCAAAAAAGATATTCCAAACCAACCAGAAATATTGAGGATGCATTAATGCAGCCCTTTATTATGGAGATGGTTAGGTGCTGGGCATGGAAGCGCTCATGGGATAATTAAATTTTCCTATGAAATTGCTACAGACACCTCTGACAGGGATTCACTGTGTTATTTTCTACTCTCCAAAAGTACAAGTGCTCTTTCTGTACTTCCTGGGCACTTTGCATATGTCTATATGTAAATATTTCCATACGTAAACACCTGTGCCTGGCTGAAGAATAAGGGAATATTTGTGGGGAGGGAAAGGGATTTTTCCACCCTCTTTCAGCCACCTGCCTCCTGATATAGGAAGGAAAATAACTGGTTCATTATAGAGAAGTGAAATTGCTCCTTATTTCCTCATATGGATGCTGTAGGAGCTCCTTGGAGCTACTCTCTGCAGTTTATTTCCCTTTTTCTTTTTTTTTTTTTTTTGCACACTCTGTGAAAACAAGAGGAGAAATGCACTAGAAGTGGGCACTTCCTTCTTTCCTGTCCTCCCCTGGAAAAAAATGAAAAGAATTTCCTGGAAGGAATGTGCTGTATTACATGAAGGCAAGAGGCAGAAATGTTGGGATTTGGGGTTTTTTTTTGTTTGTCAGGTTTTTAATTATTTTTTTTTAGTGGGCTAATTTCCTATTGGTTACTCTATTCCTGGATCTCGTAAGATCAGGATAATTTTTTCATGGAATTTAATAATGAGCACTGTAATTTAATAGTGACTTTATTAGCCCACGAGCTGGTGAAGCTGGTAATTGGAAACAGGACTGGGAACTCTCTTAGATAGGAAAGATCTTTCAAATTCAGGTAAAATGAGACTTTCTTTATTGGCAACAAAAGGCCAAACCTGGAATAATCCTTACCTTGCTGTTGGATGCAGTTGCTTTTTGTTGTTCCTTCTTGATCCTTGAGTGAGGATCTTGTAGGAAACAGCAGCTCCTGGAGTTGTTGGCAGCTGCTCTTTAAAATACACTTTTGATAAGAGAAGCATTAGTTTGTGCCAGCTGAAGATTCCAGAATTTCAGGGAAAGCTTTCCAAACACTGATGGAGCAGTTTTCCATCCTAAGCTGTCCTGGAAATCTTAATTTAGGAGTAGGGAGGTGAAGGGGAAAAGGAAAAGCCAGGTGACCTCGTGCAACATTTGCTTAAACTGGACTAGAAAATCCAATTTTCCAGGTGGACATTTCTCTTCACAACCTCACCTGGACACAAACAGTGCAATACCACAGCTCTGGTCCCTAGTATCAGAAGTCAGTTAAAATTTTTCGAATTATTTCCAACAGTCAGAGCCCCAAATTTGGGTGGGAAAAGCAAAATCCACGGCAGGGGCAGCGCTGACTCCTTTTCCATAGTGCCGGCTTGTCCGTGCTCCGAGATCCAGGCAGAAACTGATCCCAGGGGAGAAATCCAGTGGGGAAACCCAGAAGGGAAGAGATGGAAACCTCCTGCAGCTCGGGGAGAGAGGGATCCTCCCTTCCCGTGCCTGTGTGGAGCGAGGGAGGCGCAAACTGAGTGTAAACTGAGTGTAAACTGAGTGTAAACTGAGTGTAAACTGAGTGTAAACTGAGTCCTTGGGGACCTGCAGTGAAGCTGCTCTGAAATTGCGGCTTTGGCCTTCCCAGGACTAAAAATCTGTCAGGAAAGCTGCAATAATTTTGAGCCCCGAAGTAAAAGAATCCCGTGACCCAGATATTGAGTGGAAAAATGAATTACTCACTTGTTTTCTTCTCTTTTTGGACACTTTTATCTTTGGCTGCTTCCCTGGGGGTTGTCAGATATCCCGGAGCTCTGACCAACTCACACTCTGGGATTGGTTAATGGCATTTTGGGATGAGAGTGGGAAAAATAGTGGAAATGAAAGTTTTCCTTCAGGACTACAAAGACTTTTTGTACACTGACAATTATTTCATGCTAATTGGAGCTTCCTCCTTCTCCCTGGTGAGCTCAGGAAGCCCCAGGTGTTCACACCAGAATAAATATTTGTTTTAGTTGTGTAGCATCATTTGAAAGCTTTCTAGGCAGCAGTAGTAGAGTGGTAGTACCTACTAGCAGAACTATGGGGGAGTTGTTGTAAATCAAGAGAGAATCTCTCCTTCAAAACTCACAGAAACACAGAATTCTGTGCCCTTTGAAAAGTCCTGCTGACTATTTCAGCTTCTCTCCTCTGCAGGACTGGTGACATAAAGGAATAAGCCTGGGTCCCTGTAAAAATCCCCAAATTAATCAGATTATGGGTGTTACAAACCATAGCAGTAACACCTCTAGGGTAGATTTACAACAGTTAGAAACTTAGACTTAACTCCAGTGGTTATTGGAAGAGATGAGACCCTTTTTAACTTAATTTCATTTCAATTACTGCTTCTCTGGTGATCCTGCATTTCCAAAAGTCAGTTTTCACTATCCTGCCCATGTCCCATTGTCACTTTGAGGACAGGATTTTAGGCAATCCACAAAAAGGGCAGAAGGGGAGAAGGAGGATGCAGAGAAGAAAGAAATTACCAAAGTCTGAGCTCATCCTCTCTGTTTCCTCCACCTCCTTCATGGTGAGATTTGGCTCCACACTGGACTTGCCTCATCCTAAAGCTCCAGGAGGGGATTTTATAAAAGTAGAGTGACTAAAGCAATTTTCTTACCTGCATTTTCCAGCTCTGTGTAGGTGCCCCAGGCAGGTGCTGAGATGAGGATCTGCTGTGGGTACGAAACTTCTCTGACCTTGTACCATTAATAATTCCCTGGGAAAAGTGTGCTGGGAACAGGAAGGCTCAGGGTTAGATAAATAACACACAGAGGTTTGCCTTGGGTCTCGATCTGCAAAATGCTGCAACCAGCCAGAATTGTGTTTAAACACCGAGGAAGACTAAAAATCAGTGATGTTGCACTCAAAACCAGGGAATTTCAGAAGGCACATCCCCTCCTCAGTGCTCCTTGCAGCACCTCAGGCTTTAATTCCACTGCTGGCTCCATCTTCTCTCTTCCAGAACCTCCCAGAGTCTGGCCACAAGTATTACCTGCAGTTCAGCACTGAGGACTACAGAACTGGGGTGAGTTCCTGCTGCTCCTCCTCACCCTGGGCATTAAATCAACTCCAGCAGCTCCAAAACAGGGACATTTGTGTCCTAGATGGATCTGCCACCATGGAAAGACCTCGCTGCCCCTCCCTGCCTGTCTTTGCACCGAGGCTCCCCTGAGTGATCATCAGGCCTCAAACATGAAGGGGTTTCTTGCTCAAGTGACTTGAGGCAACCAAGGGCCTGAGTGGAACTTTGCAGTGGCCCAGGCTCAGTGACAGTGTGGTCCCCATTACCCCTCTGTGCTCCTCATTGTCCCTCTGTGCTCCTCATTGTCCCCCTGTGGTCCCCATTACCCCTCTGTGCTCCTCATTGTCCCCCTGTGGTTCCCATTACCCCTCTGTGGTCTCCACTGTCCCTCTGTGGTCCCCATTATCCCTCTGTGGTCCTCATTGTCCCCTTGTGGTCCCCATTACCCCTCTGTGCTCCTCATTGTCCCCCTGTGGTCCTCATTGTCCCCCTGTGGNGTCCCCATCACCCCTCTGTGCTCCTCATTGTCCCTCTGTGCTCCTCATTGTCCCTCTGTGCTCCTCATTGTCCCTCTGTGCTCCTCATTGTCCCTCTGTGCTCCTCATTGTCCCTCTGTGCTCCTCATTGTCCCTCTGTGCTCCTCATTGTCCCTCTGTGCTCCTCATTGTCCCTCTGTGCTCCTCATTGTCCCTCTGTGCTCCTCATTGTCCCCCTGTGGTCCCCACTGCCCCTCTGTGCTCCTCTCCTGCTGTCCAGATCCCAAAATAGGGAAGAGGAGCTGACAGCTCCATGTTCTTCCCAATTACAACCCCCTCCATTCACTCTGTCCCAGCTGGCAGCAGCATTTTACTGTCCTCTTCTTTCACACACATTTTGTGGAATTCGAGTGATTTTCAGAACTTACCGTGAAGCCTGAGATTGTTTTTGTTTGAAGGCTGACACAATGAAAGCCCCTGTTATCAATTACTGTTGTTTCTTGAGCTCTCACAAACATACTTCCAAGATGACTTAGAGCATTGTCATGTCCTGAAAGCAGGACAAGCATTAATTAAAACCTTCTGTTAAATCCCTTTAGCCTTGTGGTTTTAACCTCTTCCCTGGAAAAAAGAAAAATGAAATCCTTCTTGACACTTTCCAAACCCCTGAGCAGCTTCATACAAAGAGTGAGTTGTTGGTAAATAAAATCTTCATTAAAGATAAGAGTTTTAAATTGTCTCTTGACAGGAAGATGCTGGGACCTGCCTGGCTACAGTGCTGTATCCAAAGAAAAAGTCTCCTCCTGTTGTCAGCATCAAGTGCTCCCAGACCAAAGACAAGAAGGAAATCCTGGAAGAGGACAAGAGACTTTACCAAAGGATCAGGGACCAAACCAAACCGATAACTGGAAAAAACATTCCAGGTATACTCCTCCAAATAATCACCTGTATTTGATTTTTGTCTTAAAGAGTATGGAGAACACAAGCATTGGAAAAGGAGACACAGTAACACCCTGACCATCCTGCTGTCAAAACAACCCCACCTCCCCGGGGAATTTTGGGAGAACAAAGCCCCTCTGGATTTACCACTGGGACTAGCACCATCCTGTGAGGGTGGTTTGGGTTTGAAAGCAAGTCCACACCATTTTTAAGTCAAGTCAGTGCAGACTGTCCTGCAGGAACAAGTGCCCAAACCCACACACCTCCCCAGCTCTGGCTGGAAATGCACTGGGGATGACACACACAATTTTTCCATCCTGAAAAAATCCCATCTTGTCTCCCAGCTAGGTAAGGAAGCCCATTACTGTGGATTTTTGGGTTTCTCACCTCATCATGGGACCCCTCTCTTCCATACCTCACTGGTACTGCAGGTTTAGCATCATTCCCCTCCGTCCTCCCTGTGACACTTCAGAGGGAAGAGCCCCATCCCAGGAACGGTGCTGTGCCGGGCAAAACCACCCTGAGGTTCATCATTTTCCTGCTGAGCAGCCAGAATTAATATTATTTTCTCTTTCCCCTTGCCTTGCAGACAGCTATGGCAACATTGAGCCTGCCCTGGAGCCCGTGTGGGCTCTGGCTGTGGCTGGCAGCAGCTCCATCATGTGGGAAAAGTCAACAGAGACCCTGGGATACTTCCTGGCCCAAGTGAAGGCTGTGAAGCAGTGGGTGAGTGGGGCAGGAGGGGCACGGGCAGCAGAGAGCACTGCCCTGAGGGGGGGTTACCCCCAAATCCTGGGGGGATTCTCCTCACCAGCAGCTCCACCTCTGCACACGTGGTGCAGGTTTTGCTGGGGAAATTGTCCTTACCTGGATCTGCAGGAGTGGCTGCTGCAGGAGCTGCAATTCTGAGAGCCCCACGGCAGAGCCCAGCACCCTCTGCCCCCAGCCATGCCCACACCTGGCACAAAGCCCTGGCTGGGCAGCAGCTCCAGCACCCGCAGCACATCCAGCAGCACTTCCAGAGCTCTGAGGCCCTCAGCCAGCTGGGATCCATAGGCAGGATCCAGGTTTTGCTCCTCGGCTATTCAGCATGAGATTTCTCTGAAGGAGAGGTTAATAGTCAGGTATAATTCTCAGATTTAATTGAGGGTTAAACTAAATTAATTAGCACTTTGCCAGCCTGGTTCCATTGCAGACAGTCAGGCTGCAGAGCCACACAGCTCTTCAAACATTCCATGCAGGAATGGAATGGAATGCTCCTAATTCCCTGTCTTTCCATGGTCAAAACCCATCTCACTCCAGCCAGCAACCACAGCCATTGGGCCCTGCTCACCTCCTTCCCTGAGCAAGCTCAAGTCATTCACAACAGACTTTAAATTTCAACAACATGAACCCGTGCTCTCGATAATTCTTTTCTGTTTTTATACCTGCCCAGATCAGGAAAGATGGTTTTATTGAGTTTGACTACACTGTCCTACTGCATGAAATCCCAACCCAGGTAAGGAGGTGCATGTGGACAACCCCTCCTGTCAGCAGGAGATGAACAGCACTGAGATGATCAAATGGGTGTGTTTAAATCCCTCCTCCAGGAAATCATTTCCTGCCACATGCGCCTGACCTGGCTCCCCGGGCACCCTCTGAAGGTGAAACACTTCTGTGCCTCCACGAGCCACGGCCTGGACGAGGGATCTGGGGCAGAATCTGGATCAGCTGCTGGGGCTTCAGCTGAAAAGGGAGCAAAATTTTAAGCAAAATCCTCGCTTTTCTGGATGTGGATCCAATGAGCAAATCCTTGTGTTGACAGACCTGGAGCTGGGATCGTCCTTCCGTGCAAGTCAGTGAATGGGAATGGTTTCACTGACCTGTTCTGTGCCAAAATTAATTCCTATCACTTCTTCAACTGCAAGACTCTGGTTCTGCCGCTCTGCCTAAACCTCTGCTACTCCGTATATGCACAGATGAACACAGAGCAGTTGATTTGATGTCACTAATCAACTGCTACTCGAGAGTTTGTAAACAAAGTTAATATATTTGGATAAAAATTGTGGGGAAGGTGTTAATCTGTCACTAAGAAATACTTGCCTACTAATTTTTTGTCATTTTTGGGGCTAGAATCATGCTGATTTTTAACTCACATCTCCAATAAACCAAATGCCATCACTCAGGGTTGAGGCTGGGTTTTCTTTCTGCTGCTGTTGGAGCCCAAATTTCCACCTTCTCTTGTTACCTCAAACCCAAACTCACGGGCAGAGCCAGGGAGGCTCCCTGTGGATGAATTCCCATGTTTGGGAACAGCTCCTCTGTTATTCCTGCCATGTCCTGTTCCATCCTAACCACCACAAACTCATGGCTTTGTCCTTTGCCACCAAATTCTCCCGCTGGGCTCCCAGCAGCTCCACCTCTGCTCTCTGGGATTGTGCCAAACTGTCCCAAACTCACCTTTTTCCCCCATTAACCAGGTTTGTGCCAAATGAAATCCTTCCCCAGATCACCTTCCTGAGGAAAAGGCTCTGGGATGGCTGTTCTGTTTAATTTGGGGTGGTTTTCACAATCCTTGAGCCGTAATTGGGAACATCAATTCAAGGATTTCACGCAACAGCTTTCCCTGGATGTTTTTAGGCTTCCCAAATTCCAGCATTTTACACAAATAAGTCTGATTTCCTGACTGAAGCCTTTTCCCTCAGCATGCAACAGGCACCCAATAAACTCAGGGAAGCAGCATTCCACGCCTTCCTGGTGTTTTCTTTCCTGGGAGAACATTTCTCATCATCAGAAGTGTGAAATCAGAGCTTGGAATTCCAGCATTCCTTAAAGAAGCTGGTGATTGAAATATTTTTTTGGAATTAAGGAAAGAAAATAGGGTGGATTTGGCACTTTGGGGCTCTGATTTTGTCTCCTTACCTTGTTTTTGCCACTGCTGTGCAGAGCTGGAACTGAGGATCAGGCACTTCCCAGGCACCAGGGCTGTGGAACTGGCTGCTCACAAACTTACACCAGTTCAAAAACTCCACAGGAACTTCTGCTGGAAGCTGGTGGAGTTCTAAGGCAAAGTCTCCCCCAGCTGCTTTTAGGCCAAGATTTCAGCCTAAAACCTCAAATCATCCAGCAAAATTCTTGGGGTTGGTTTCTTTTCCAGGTTTGTGGAGAACCAGCACATCTGGCAGAACTCATCAGCCAGGAATTCACATCACAACTGGCCTAAACGTAATATAAACCCCATAAACAGAAATATAAACCCCATAAATATAAACAAAACCCGGAAATACAAATATAAACCCCATAAATATGAACAAAACTTGTAAACACAAATATAACCCCCATAAGTACAAATCAAATCCTACCCACCCTGTTTCTGCCCTGTGTTCACACTGCTTCCATCAGACACCTCCAAATTTTGGGAAGAGCACTACATTTGCTTGTTTTAGAAACCCTCCACCTGTCTGAGGACCCACAGGGCTTTTCTGGAAATGAATCCCACCTGGGCATTCCCAAAAAACAAAGCCATGGCTGTAGGGGAACCATGGATTTTTCCCAAGGCAGCACCACATGGATACCCCACATCTCGCCTGGGATCTGGCAGCAGCTCCTGCCAAACCCTTTCCCAAGGTTTCCATAACTCATTTTCCCAGTCCTTCCGTGAGGAGAAGCAGCCTGGCTGCTCCAGTTGTTTCTGTCTGGGAAGCAGCAACCCCAGAGCTGTGCCAGGAATGTCGCTGGGTTTGAACTGGAACTTCGCTCCCCCATTACTGGAATCTGCAAAAACACTTTTCAGCTGAGGAGGGCAGGAAGGAGGAAGGAAAATTCACCGTGGATATTCTGGGAATACTTAAAAATACAGAATTATGGGAACATCTTCTCACCCAAGCCCTTGTTTTGTCTCTGCTGTCTGTGAGTCAGCAAAGTCAAGTGAAAACCGAGCTGAGCATCAGCTGCAACACAGCCTCTGGATTGTGAGATTCTGGGAAGAGGGATCTTTGGTTTGGATTTCTAACCACGAGCCAAAAGCCAAGCCCATACCATATTTCCCAGCCCCAAGGCCATTAAACCCACATCACCAAGCCCACACAGTAATTCCATGGTGTTCCCAGCTTTGGGAGGTCAGCTCCTTCCAACATCCTGGGCAGCTCTGCTCCTTCCTTGTGCCACCACTGAAAGTGGCTTTGGTGACAAGCCAGTTGCTCTGCCTAGCGGGTTGAGACTTTGGAGGATCCTGTGCCATTTCTGAAGGATTTGGAGAGGAAAATTCCATCTGTTCCCTGCAGGGAAGCTGCAGCACCACGTGCCATGTCCCACTCCCCGTGCCTGTCCAGCAGCTCTCACCTGGCTTAACGTTCTCAAACCAGGAATTAACCTAATCACGAAATAAGGAGCTATCAAGTAAAAAATAGAATTATTTTAATAGATCTTAATTAAGACAACTCTCAAGCAAATCATCAGCCATGTTTTAACATCTATTTGTGACAGCAGCGTTCACACGTGAGCAATCCCGAGGTGATCCCCTGGTGCTCCTGACAACACCTCAGAGGACAGGCTTTAGGATAAAATTCCAAGTCCAAATCCCACTGGAGCTCACCTTACCCAGCTAGCCCGGGCTGCTTCCATGGCTTGGAAAAGTGAGCTGTTGGAGAAGACTGGGAAAAACTGTTCTGTGGACTCCAGAGGAATCCCATCAGCTCTTGGCTTTGCCCTTTTTGGCAGGAAGTCTCCCCGTAGCTTCCAGGTATTTGTTGATTATTTCTTCCTGAGTGCTGGCTGAACACGGGTGGTATTTGGAGTATTCCATGGTGTATTCCCCTTTTCCCTGCAGAGTTGGGAAAAGGAGGTGAGGATGGGCCCCTGGGTGTGAAGTGACACCCCAGGATCCTTCACAATCCCACCCAAACAGGATCCCCCAGCTACTGAAGCCTTGTCTGGCCAGGAACTGCACAGCTCCACTTTGATTTTGATCCCCTGCTGCAGGTGCCATGGATACCAGGGCCCAATTAACCCAAATTTACAGAATTAAACACGTTTCAGCAGAAAGGACCTGGAGGACTCACCTCTGTGCAAGACCTCAGCTCGGAGGCGTATCCAAACATATCGTTCAGTGGCACCTAAAATCCAAACATATCTGCTTGTAATAAGGTATTTTTTCCATCAGTTTTTTCCCAGTTATTTCCCAGTTTTAAAGCTTTCTCAAGAGTCAGTGCTGTCTCTAAATAGCTCTGATTTAAGGATCTGCTGTTGCAAAGTAGCTGTTATTTCAGTTAATTTATATTTGCAATGTGTTTTTAGCAGGAAACCTCAAAAATCTGAACGTTTGGGTGCACCAGGAACTGGAATATCCCAAATTCAGTGATGAGTTAACCAGCAAGGTTTGAGGTACCTCCAGACATTCCTCCGAGGATAATTTGGGAAGCAGAAGGGCCACAGTGTTTGTCCTGAGCCCACAAGATTTCCCCTCCCACCACCCAGCAGGAAAACCCAGGTTTTTAGAAGGGACATAAAAGCAGGAACACTGAAATTGAGTCAGCCTCCAGCTGTATCCATACAAACTGAGGCAAACCACGGAATCAAACCCCAGGAAAGGAAAGGTGAGGAGCAGTGAGCACCACAGACCTCAGCGTAGAGAGTGAAGTATCCCTCCGAGCCGTCCTGGCCCGTGATCACGCCGTGCCGGCGGTTGATCCCAGCTATCACTGCTCCCTGGAATTCCGTGGGAGCCATCACCTCCACGGCCATCACGGGCTCCAGGATGCGCACGGCGGCGTTTTCCATGGCTGGGGAAAAAATGGAATCAAGAATCCAGCATCAAAGGGGAGCCTGGGGGAGGGGAAGCTGCTCCCGTGCACAGCAGCAGATGGTTCACGGGTAATTGTTGCCCTGGGTTTTGCTAAAGCTTTCTGTTTTAAGTTTGGAGTTGGAATTCTTTCTCACAGTTTCATGTAAACAATAGCTGATGTTTACTTAATGGTATTTTCTGTTTTTCATTCCTTTTGTGATAAGAGAACTTTGATGAGCATCTTTTTTCTCCAGTGGGATTGGGAAGGAAGTGACATGTCCTCCAATCCCTTGTGGAGTTCAGAATTGTATAAGACATGACATATGTAAATAAAGTGGGGCTTTCCCCTCCTTTCTGCTGAACCTGGCAGGTGTGAGAGCGTCTTTATTGTGTTTTCCCAGGCACAGGTAATGCCAGGTCAGCGAGGGAAAACCACGATCAGCCACGTGGAATTCCAGCTCCCAGCCTTCCATTCCTGGAACCACAACCACAGAATCATCGAGGCTGGGAAAGACCTCCAAGGTTGTCAAGACCAGGCTTTGGTTGACAGCACTGTGCCCACTAAACCCTGCTGTGAAACGCCACATCCACACGTTGGCTGAGCACCTCCAGGGGTTACAACCCTGCCTTCCCAGGGCAGCCCCTTCCAGGGTTTAACCTCTCCTTCAGCAAAGGACTTCTTCCTAAAAAAGGCTCAGTTAAACCAAATGTTCTCTCCCTACCCCATAAGGATGAAGCTGGTGGTGTTGCTGTGCTGAATTCTAGGAAAACAGGATTTCCTTCGTAAAACCACAGGAATTATTGAGCCTCCCTCAGAAATCCCAGACACTCCTGTACACGTTCTGCTCCACGCGACTGGCCAGACTTGGGTGGAGGGATGGATGGACTGGGGGATACCCCAGCCTGCAGAACCCTTTCCAAGGAGGAGCCTGTACCTTGTTTCAGGGCTCCCTCTCCGGCCCTGATGAAGGAGATCTCGTTGGAGTCCACCATGTGATGGGCACCGTCCTCCAGCACGAAGCGCACCCCGGAGATGCGGTGCCCCGACACCAGCCCCTTCTCACAGGCATCTCTGAACCCCTGGCAATGACAGCTCAGTGTCACCAGCAGCAACCTGCAGCCCCTGCACCCTCACTCTTTGGCACTCGGATTGATTGTACACATAAAACTCTCAGGACAAGGAAAGATGTCCTCAGGATTTGCCTTTTTAAAGGATTCTACGGCCAAACCCCAAAAGAATGCTCTGTGTGGAAAGAGCTCTTGCCTGGAGAACAAGATTCCTTTAAGACCATGTTTTTTTCAGGATTTGGCAAAAATCTTTAAGTGTTGCTTCATGGAAAAGTGAAGGAATAATTGTAGGTTATTACAGGAATTCTAAGATGTTAATTTGGGTAGTGTGTGATAAATTATACAGGGAGGCAATCACAGAAGGGATAAAGAAAGAGAATGTGGGGACTGAGGCAGGAAATGCAGCTTAATTACAGCTTCCTCCATAACTGGCCTCAGAGAAGTCACAGAAAAAGTTACATATTTTGGGGTTGGAAGGAGAATTGTGGGGCCACAACCAGAAGCAGAAGAGGCCAGGAAAAAGCAGCTTGAGCAGGGGGCTCTGGCTGTAGGAAAAGGAGGCACTGCAAGGAACCAGAGCCAGCAAACACCACCAAAGAAAACACACAGCAGCTCCTGGATTAACTGGAAACCTCAGGAATGCAAGACATGAAGTAAAACCACACCAGAGTGATCCTGCTGCCACTGGAGCAACGGGAGAAGCCTCCTTTCCTGGGGAAGGCAGGCACAGCAAACATGGGTGGTATCACAGGAAAACAACGGGAATCAGGATTTCCTGTATCCCGGACAGAGCTCTGTACCTTTTCCACAGCGGGCACAAACTGCTTGGGAATATTTGTGCCAATGGTTCTGTCCTCAAACTCCAGTTTGGTGAAGTCCTGTGGATCCAGGGGCTCCAGCACTCCGATCACTTTGCCGTACTGGCCTGCTCCTCCCGACTGCTTCTTGTGGGTGAACTCAAACCTAAACCCCAACAATCCCCCCAAACACCACGTTACTCGTGACACAAACCACAGCTTTCTATGGAAAACATTCCCGTTGTGCATTTCAGAGAATCACAGACTGGTTTGGGATGGAAGGGAATTTAAAGGTTCCACGGGCAGGAACACCTTGCACTATGCCAGGTCGCTCCAAGCGCCCGACCTGGACACTTCCAGAGATGGGGCGGCCACAAATTTCCTGGAAAACCTGCACCAGGGCCTCCCCACCCTCCCAGGGAAGGATTTATTCCCAGTATCCCACCTAACACCGTTCCAAACGCTATCCCGGAGGGATGCGCTGCGCCCGCAGCATCCGCCCCGTCCCGCGGCTCGGAGCCCGCCCCGCCCGCTCCGGCCCCGCCCGGGCGCTTCCTGCGGGAGGAGGAAGCGGCTCCTTGGCCATGGAGCTGCCTCCGAGCCACCTCCCGGCCGTGGAGCTGCCTCCGAGCCACCTCCCGGCCGTGGAGCTGCCTCCGAGCCACTTCCCGG
>VYXC01000169.1:37708-51153 GCA_013397175.1 Platysteira castanea
GGGCTGGAGCTGCGGGCGCTGCGCCGCGCCCGGCGCCAGGTGAGCGGGGAGGCACCGGGCCGGGACCGGGAACACCACGGGAACACCACGGGAACCACCCCGGGAGCAGCCACCCCGGCACCGGCAAGGGTTTCCTCCCACGGAGCGGGCAGCGCACCGGGGCAGCTGCACGGGAGGTGTGGAGGGTCCCGCTCTGAGGACATCCCAAACCCACCCGGGCGCTCCGGGTGACCCTGGCCTGGCCGGGGGGCTTGGACTGGATCATGTCCAAAGGTCCTTTCCAACCCCACTCCGGGGTTCCGTGCCACCACGGGCGGGTCGGCGGTGCCAAACACAGCCCGTGTGTCACCCGTGTGTCACCCGCGGTGACAGCAGCGCCGAGGGAGCCCTGCCCAGGGCACGGCCCCGGCCTCGGGAACCTCCCAGGGAGGAGGAGGGCGCTGGGTTTGTGGGGGCCAGGACACAGCTCGGCCTGCCCTGGGTTTGCAGGGACGCTGGCACACGAGGCGCACAGCAAACCCCCCTCCCAAAACAGCAAACCCCAGCTGCTCCCTTCTTTATAGCCAAAAAAATGCAGGGCGTGATCCCATTCATAGTAACCTGCAAAATGGAGTTAATAGAAGGGAGCACTGAAGGCTTTTAGGTGAGGATTTAACCAAGCAGCGAATTCTTGCACAGAATCACACAGGAGCCCAAAACTGGCAATTCAGGGCTGGTCAAGGATAGAAATGAGGGTGGAGAGGCCCTGGCACAGAGTGCCCATCCCTGGAGGTGTCCAAAGCCAGGTTGGATGGGGCTTGGAGCAGCCTGGGATAGTGGGAGGTGGGTGGGACCAGATGGGATTTACGGTCCCTCCCAACCTAAACCATCCTGGGATTCTCTGATTTTGTCCAGGATGCAGCCATGCAACATTTGCCAAAAATAAATGGTCTTAATGTGTTCCCTTGTTTAGGACATCGATGATGTTGGGCACAAGTACTACCTGGAACTGGAGCTGGAAGATGTCCTGGACAAAGTGAGTCAGGCTGGTTTAATTACACACTCTGTGGACACACCACTTAATATTCTGAATCATGCTCCTCATTTTTCTGTACTGCCAATCAGACCAAAAAGCCTGAATTTTAACCAAAAAGGAACCCACTGGCCATGTGGTACCTTCCACTGCACCACCAGACAATGCTGGAGGGATGACAAGGACATTTCAGTGTCACTCAGCTCCAGCTGAACAGCACAAGAGACATTCTGCACACCAAGCACTGCCCCTTCCATCACTGCAGGGAGCAAATCCCACCCTTACACGTTCACAGAAATGCCATGAATTCAACCTTGTCTGAAATAATCACAAATCTCTACAGGCCAGACTCCGAGAAAACAGCAACTCTGTTAAAAAGTCCATTTCAGAAGTGCAAATAACCCTGGTTATAACCCAAATAACCTGGTATTCCATCAAATAATAATGCACCTCATTAACTCTGCGACAGGGCAGGACTGTCAGCTGCACTGCTGAGGTTCTGTATCACCTGGGCAGCAAAAGCTCTGCTCCAGACGTGCAGGCCACAGTGCAAGGAGAGCTCAGGAGCACACAGGAGGCAGATCAGGAGTTCTACAATCGAATCAGGAGCCTGGAGAAGGAGCTCGTGGCTGAGAACATCCCAGGTACAACCCAGGGCTGGGAGGGGCTCAGGCCTTCACCCTGCTCTGAGCTGCCACTTCCCTGTCTCTTTTTGGAGCTCTGCAATCACAGCCTCTGCATTTATTCCTAATTCTGAGTGGGATTGTTCTGGAAAAGCTCCTGGCACTGTCACCTCTTCCTGCTCCCCCTGAGGGTGTCCCTGGCACAGCACATCCAACACCCTGAACCTACAGCGAGGGGCTGCTCTCACCTCCGAACCTTTGGGACCTCCTGGAATTCAGGTTAAGAGAATAAAGTGGAGAAGAACACCCTGGAAGTGTCCCAGGCCAGGCTGGATGGAGCTTGGAGCACCCTGGGACAGTGGGAGGTGTCCCTGCCATGGCAGGGGTGGGGCTGGATGGGATTTCAGTCCCTTTCCACCCAAACCACTCCAGGATTCTGTGAAGTGGCAGGAAAGCTCTGGGATGGAGCAGCTCTTCCGAACAGGAGGGACTGGAGCAGCAAGCCCCGTGTGAGGTGATAATGTCCTGTTAAGGGCTCTCTTTAACATCCAAGTGTTTATTTTGGTTCCAGACAGCCACGGGAACGTTCCCCCCGAGCTGGAGCCCATCCACCTGCTGGCCTGGGCTGCCTCTGGCTACGTGATCTGGCAGAACTCCACTGAAAACACCAAGTTCCACCTGGCCCAAGTTAAACACGTGAAGCAAGTGGTGAGTTACCAGCAGGAGCAGAATCCCAGACTGGTCTGGCTTGGAGGGACCTTAAAGCTCATCCCATTCTCCTCCCTCTGCACCTTCCACAGCCCAGGTGGCTCCAAGCCCATCCATCCTGGCCTTGGCTCTGCCTGGGAAGTATTCAAGAGCTAAACAGTTGTGGCAAGGACAAAAAAAACCAACAGAATTCTATAGATCCTCCCAGTTTTCCTGTGTTCTACTGGAGACTATAAATTCTGAGTTTAGAATAACCCAAAAGTGAGCATCAGCTTTAAATTCAAGGCAGTTTTCCATGGGAGCCAGGAAAAAGCAGCAGGATTTGGTATTGAGAAAACCCAAAGCCCCAAATATTTTGCCCCTCTGAACGGACAGGGAATTCCCAGGAAGTTCTGGCTGTGAAGGAAAGAGAGGAATTCCTTGTGGGAACAGGATTTGTGAATGCGTTGCTCCCTCTGATGGCATCTTCGAGAATTCCCAGCTGCTGCAGGGCTGTGCACCAGCAACAGCTTCAAGGTTTTCAACTCCTCTTTAACAAATTTAAGGATAAAGGAGACAAATAACTATTAACTAACACAGCTTCCATCTCTCCTGGGTAATTTTGTCCCCTTTTCCCTGAAAAACACGGGAAAAGTCTATTCCAAAGGCCAGGGTTTATTTTGTCACTCAGAATTCCTGACTGTCCCCCACTGTAAGGCCTCTGGAGTGTCCTTGTCCTACTGACAGTTTTATTTGGGGTTATTTGGGTTACACTGGCACCTTGTAGAGTGAGGTGTTCCCATCCCAAAGAATTCCTGACAGAACTGGTCTCTCTTAGGCAGGGATTAGCAGCTTTAGGCTTTACATTCAGTGTCTGCAGTGCAGTTTTGGAGTGCACAGAAATTCAAACCAGGAGCTTTTAGTTTTGTTACAGTGACTGAGCTCCTCCACCTGCTTCATTTGTTAGCAGGAGCTGCTAGTTTCATCTGAAATCCATCAGGGAATTTTTGTGATAACCACAGAGAACTGAATCACTTTTTCTGGGGTGGGAGAATCCCCAAATTCACCCCTTTTCATCCTGCCTTTCCAGAAAAGAACTGATGAAGATCTTCAGTTTGACTACGTGCTTCTACTCCACGAAATGGTGTCCCAGGTAAATCATTTTACTCCTAAAAAGCCTTTTTTGGGTGTTTTCAGACTCCAGCTGTGTGAGCTCCAGCTCAGACACAGATCTGATGCTGCAGGGTGAGCTCAGGGCCCCATCCCTGCCTGCCTCAGCCTGCCAGGAACAACAGCAGCAATTCCCAGCTGGTTTGGGGCTTTCTTGGGAATGGCTGAGGTTCAGAACTGGTTCCTCACAGCTCTCCCGTGGGAGATCCCAGTGCCACAGGGGGCAGGGATGAAGGGAAGAGGCAGCTGGAGCATCCTGGATGCTCAGCTCAGCTCCAGCTGGGCTGTGAGGCCTCCACGCCCCAGGACATCACCAATCCCAGTAACCCCCAGCAGAACCTGGCTCCCAGAACAGCATTTACACCCCGTGCTCCTCTTCACAAAATTTTGGGATCTGAGCGAGCGGAGTTGTACGAGAAACATGGAAAATTGGGAGGAGAAGCTCTTGATTGCAATAATTGCTCGGCTCAGCTCCAGCGGGGCTGTGATGCCTCCACGCCCCAGGACATCACCAATCCCAGTAACCCCCAGCAGAACCTGGCTCCCAGAACAGCATCTACACCCTGTGCTCCTCTCCATCAAAATTTTGGGATCTGAGCGAGCGTTTTTGTAAGAAAAACATGGGAAATTGGGAAGAGAAGCTCTTGATTGCAATAATTGCTCGGCTCAGCTCCAGCTGGGCTGTGATGCCTCCACGCCCCAGGACATCACCAATCCCCCAGCAGAAACTGGCTCCCAGAACAGCATTTACACCCCGTGCTCCTCTTCACAAAATTTTGGGATCTGAGCGAGTGTTTTTGTACGAGAAACATGGAAAATTGGGAGGAGAAGCTCTTGATTGCAATAATTGCTCGGCTCAGCTCCAGCTGGGCTGTGATGCCTCCACGCCCCAGGACATCACCAATCCCAGTAACCCCCAGCAGAACCTGGCTCCCAGAACAGCATCTACACCCTGTGCTCCTCTCCATCAAAATTCTGGGATCTGAGCAAGCGTTTTTGTAAGAAAAACATGGAAAATTGGGAAGAGAAGATTGCAATAATCCAGGGCTCTCCCTCCCAGCTCCAGCTCCGCCGCTCCCGACCCCCCCGCGCTCCCATTCCCTTGGGGCATCCACAGAGGTTTCATTCCCAGGTTTTCCAGGCAGAGCATTCCTGGCTGCTCAGGGGAGGGCAGCAGGGGGTGCTGACGGTGCTGTGTGGCCCACAGGAGGTGGCTCCCTGGGAGGTGACCGTGCTGTGGCACCCCCAGCGCGGGGCCCGCGTGTGCCGGGCTCGCCCGGGATCAGGGAACGCCTGAGAGCCCTGGGAGCAGCTCCAGAGCTCCCGCAGCTGCAAGGAGGCACAGGAGGTGCTGGGAGTGGGAATCAACCACGGCACAAGGACATTCAAATCAACTTTCCTGGGTGTTTCTGATCTGACAATTCCAAAGGCATTTTCTCTGCATCAAAGTGAACCAACCCAAGAATTCCCGGCGGGAATACTCACGGCACAGGGGCAGAGATGTTCTCCCTGAAGGCAACTTTGGGCTTCCCCATGGTGCAAGGACAACCATATTCCCTCTCCATTCGCTGCAGGAAAAAACCCACAGAGATTAGGGTTGTTCCATTTATTAACTTAATCGGGATTAATCACTTTTTGGGTTGGGGGTTGGATTGATTTTTGGGGCTTCTTGTTGGTTTCTTTTAATTAAAAAATTATCTACTGTCAACTTCTTTAAGACCTGCAGCTTTAGATGCAGGGAAAAGGAACAGTATTAATTATGCTATTAAAATTCAAGTTTTTCAAGGCAAAAATCACTTTTTCTTCATTCTGTCAATATTTAAGATCCAGCTTTTGTGTTTGATTAAATACAGGCATCAGCTGGAATGAAACCAATCCCTGTGACTACTCCCTTCTCCCTGCACCAGCTTTTATCAGGGAGTGATACATTTAAAACCACAGAAACAGAGGATTTTTCTGTAGAAATTAATTATAAATTAAGTATTATTATTAATTATAAGCAAAGGCTGCTAGAGCAGAGTGTAGTGTTTAATACATTTTTTACGGATTTGAACCAAATCCTAAAAATATTCCAGGCAAAATTTCCTTTGAGAAGCCTTCAAAATGGAACCACTGGAGATAAAAGAACCTTTAAAAGTTGACTTAAACTTTTCCCTAAGCAGCTGGAAGGAAGAGGGAGGAGGAAGAGGAGGTTGCAAAGGCAGGCAGAAGCGGAATCCATGGAATCTGCTTCCCAAATTACCTGGGCATAGATCTCCAGGTGCAGCTCCCCCATCCCAGAGACAATGGTCTCCTTGCTCTCCTCATCAAAGTGGACCCTGAAAGTTGGATCCTCCCTGGTGAAGCGCCCCAGGCCTTTGGAAAACTTATCCAGGTCATTCTGAAATGAATTACAAGGCAGGATTTACTCAACATCCATCAGTCGTTCCCAGAAAAAAGCCTCACGTTCTCCTGTCCACTGCTAGGCACTTCTGCTCTTTGGGGTTATCTTATGGGAGATTTCTAACTCTTTATGAAAGTGTTAATTATTTATTTCACATTTCTGGCTGAGGGATGCCATCCAACCCAGCCCGGGGTTATCCAAGGGATAAAAACTTGGATATATGGGATAGAACACTCAAACAGTGCTTAGGCTGTTCCATAAAATCCCAAAGCAGCAGAGGGAAGGCACTCAGGGAGAATGGGTTGATCCGAAGGCTCCTACCTTGTTGGAAGGCTTCATAGCCACGGAAATGACGGGATCAGGGACGTGGATGGATTCCTGCAGCCACCAAGGAGGAGGGGATGGTTACAAATGACAGCAAGATCTGGGGAAGTAGCCTTGGCAGGCAGGGAAGGGGGCTCACCATGGAGATGGCAGTGCTGGTTTTGTCCGTGAACGTGTCCCCGCTGGCACAGTCGATCCCAAACAGGGCACAGATGTCCCCGGCATAAACTTCATTTACATCCTGAGGGAAGGAAAATTCCTGTTCAGACAACACTGGGGTAGGAGAGGTGGCTGCCTCATCCCTGGAAGTGTCCAAGGCCAGGCTGGATGGAGCTTGGAGCACCCTGGTCTGTGGAGGGTGTCCCTGCCCTTGGCACTGGGTGATCCTTAAGGTCCCTCCCATCCCAAACCATTCCAGGATGGATTCTGTCATTCCCTAACACCCAAACTACAGAAGATCCATCAAACACTGGGTTTTAAAGCTTGATACTGATCTCCTTTAAAAATTCCAGCTTGGATAAAGCACCCTGCAAATCTCCCTCTTTATTAAAAGACAAAGGGCTCAGCTTGGATCAGTTCAGGACCAAACAAGAAGCAAAGCTGTAAGAAGCAAACACCCTCCTGTGCTCCAGGCAGTGCTGAGCCACCCAGGATTATCCAGGGGCTGGCAGCCAGTCCCTGGGGATCCACTCACCTCCACGCCATCCCACTCACCTCTGCGCTATCCCGCTCACCTCCGCGCTATCCCGCTCACCTCCGTGCCACCCTGCTCACCTCCAGGTTATCCCACTCCCCTCCGCGCCACCCCGCTCACCTCCACGTTACCCCGCTCACCTCCACGTTATCCCGCTCACCTCCGCGTTATCCCGCTCCCCTCCAGGTTATCCCACTCCCCTCCGCGCCGCCCCGCTCCCCTCCGCGTTATCCCTCTCACCTCCGCGCCACCCCGCTCCCCTCCGCGCCACCCCGCTCCCCTCCGCGCCACCCCGCTCCCCTCCGCGTTATCCCTCTCACCTCCGCGCCGCCCCGCTCTCCTCCGCGCCGCCCCGCTCCCCTCCGCGTTATCCCACTCACCTCCGCTCACACCCCGCTCCCCTCCGCGCCACCCCGCTCACCTCCATGTTATCCGAGTGCATCCGGACCAGCCTCTGCACCCGCACCTTCTTCCCCGTGCGGGTGTTGTAGATGTAATCTGACTTCTTCAGCATCCCCTGGTACACCCGCACGTAGGTCAGCTGCCCAAACCTGCCAGCCTGCAAGCACAACCCACCCAAATCAGCTCTGGCCACTCTGGGAGTCAGCACCGATCCCAAGCTGCAGCTGCACTGGCTAAATGTGGTTTGAATTAGCACGCTGCAAACTGAAGTGAAAGATTTCTAACAGCTTTCCCCTGGCTCTGCAACAGGACTTGGTGATTTTCTGAATCGGTTTTATTGCTCCCAAACCTTCCCAACAGAGCCACACGTGACCATGGAATTTGGCCACCCATTTTCCATATTACGTATGAATCCTGAGGTGCTGCTCTCTAAGTAGCAAACAACTTACCTGCTTAGATCTCTGCACTTTCCCCTCTCATATCCCGTTGTTTCCAAACCCAGGGTTTTTCCCTGAAAATATTTCAGTTAAGCCAACAACGCCCTAAATGTTCAAGTCTAAACTAAGAAAAGCAGGAAATATTTCAGGTCCAGAACCCATCCTGAAGTTCCAAATCGGCAGCATTCGTGGATTTTATGGTTGAAGCTGTTTTTTAAAAGAGAAGCTAAATTTCAACTGAAGTTAAATATAAACTGATTTTCAATATGAACTGATTTTGAAGTCTGCTCCAGGTAAGTTGTGGTAGCACCAGCTGGACTCTCCCCATGACTCGTGGGAAGGAGCAGAGTGAGACTCACCTCCAGTTTGAAGGCAAGGCCGATAAAAGGCTGGGAATTGTCACGAGCGGAGTTCAACAGGAACTTGGTTTGGTCCTCAGAATCCCTTAAAAACAGGGAAGGGAGGGAGGTGAGGTTAGGAACCAACACGGGAGTCTCCTCTCAACATTTACTGGCTCTGCTGTTGGGGTTCCCATGTCTTGGTGGGCTCTGCTCCCAGGGAACAGGGACAGGAGGAGAGGGAACGGCCTCAGGCTGGGCCAGGGGAGCTCAGGTTGGGCACCAGCAGGAATTTCCCCATGGAAAGGGTGCTCAGGCCTTGGAACTGCCCAGGGAGGTTTGGAGTGCCCATCCCTGGAGGTGCCCAAGGAATTCCTGGATGTGGCACTCGGTGCTCTGGGCTGGGGACAAGGTGGGGATCAGGCCCAGCTTGGACTCGATCCTGGAGCTCTTTTCCAAGCCTTAGGGATTCTGGGATTCATGTCCGTAAGAATAAAACACCATTTACACCCTTGGGATGTGCTCCCTCCTCCAGGCAGGCCTGGCTTCAAGGGCTGCCATAATTTCTAAGGAGTTCCCTCCCAGTCCTGGTCCAATGTAACACTGAATGTGCTGAAACCCCAGCAGAGTGACCCCCAAACAAGAGAGGAGCTCTGGGGCTTTGTGCCCAGTTCTGGTGGCACTGTTGGATACAAATGATTGTGGGTCCTGTTAGGAACGTTTCCTGCTTTGGAACTATTTCACAGAATCCCGGACTGGTTTGGGTGGGAAGGGACCTTAAAGCCCATCCAGTGCCCCGGGCAGGGACACTCTGCACAGCCTGGGCTGCTCCAAGCCCTGCCCCGACCACTCCTGCTGCTGCTGGATGCTCACCCCTGGTTGAGGAGGGCGTAGTTCTCCACCTCGGAGGGATTGGGAAGGTATTCCAGGACAGCATCCAGCAGTGGCTGCACCCCTTTGTTCTTCAAAGCACTTCCCACGAGGACGGGGGTGAAGGATTTCTGCAGCGTTGCCCTTCGGATTGCCAGCTGGAAAACATCCCCGTGAGTTCCTCCCGCAGCACAGCCCAGATTCCCTGGCTCTCCTGGGCTTCTCCCCTCCTGGAGCGAAGAGCTGCTCCCACAGGGCCCTGGGCAGCCCCCAGCACGAGGGCTTCCCTAAAACCTGCTCTCCAGAATAAATTACAGTGCCAAGCAACACCAGATTGGGAATGGGCCCTCCCTTGGGGAACTGGAGTCCAGCTGAGGGGGTGATACAACTCCAGCCAGCAGAATTCCCTCAGGTATTCCTGATGTATTTACTGAGAGGACAAGGATGCAGACAGCAGAGGGAACAGGCAGCACAAGGCACAGGTACCTTTAACTGGGCAGCCGTGGGGATCTTCTCCTCCAGGAACAGCTCCCCCAGGAGCTCGTCGGCGTTGGCCACGCACTCGATGAGCTCCCGGCGCCGCTCCGCAGCCTCCGCCCGCAGCTCGGCCGGGATCTCCTCAAACCTCAGCGTCTGCCTGTGATGCCTTAGGGTTTAATTTCTATATTTTTCAAATCCTGTACTGCCTAGTGTGTGACTCTGGAGTTTCTTGTAGCTCGTGAGCTGCTCTCTTAGGCCAGACAGACACAACAAAGCCTCTCTGAGCTGTTCAAGGACACTCGGGCTGTCCTAGGCCCAAAGGTGTAAACTGGGACCATGAAAGAGGTGGAGAAATTGAAGAGAGCTGAAGTTTTAATTGGTGAATTTATGCTGATGTGCAAATGGACCAAACCTATATCAGTGTCAAGAACTCGTGACTCGTTGTCCATCCTGGGGTCCATTTTATGGAAGCAGCCTCTGGCTCCCCAGGGTGTGCCTTGAAGGCCTTCAAATAAATCCCTGCCTTTATTCCCTTACTCCTGTCCAGTCTCTGTTTCTGGGTGGCTGGGAGAAGGCATCACCTGCACACGGGGAACACAGCAGCTACCAGCAATCAGCCTTCCCACCACCCTGCCTGAGAACAATCCCCCCTTCCCGTGGATCCCGGGAGAAAATCCCCCTGGGAACAGCGCTGCGTTATCTGAGATGTGGGAGAGTCCTTCCTGTGCTTGGTGGGAGCCTGCAGGGATCAGGACAAGCTCCCAGCAGCCTCACCCACACCTCATCTTCATCCCAGGGTGATCTTCATCCCACACGTGCTGCCAGAGCCCCTGATGGCATCTCCTGCTTCTCCAGGTGGGAAGCGTGGCCACCACCCCTTCACAGCAACCGAGTGCTGCTGCAGCCACCCCCTCCCAGAGCTCCCCGCAGGCCCAGGGCACTGGGAGAGCTGCAGGGGCACCCTCAGCCCCATCCCCAAATTTCCAGAGACCTAGGTTTCATCTCTGAAGAGAAACTGCAGCAATTCCTCCTGCAAAAAACAGCTCCAGCTAAAAAAAGCAGGAATTCCCAGCACTTACCCAAGTGCCCCATCAAAGTAGATTGCTTTTTCTTCAATGAGATCTATAATTCCTTTAAAGTCTCCCTCCAGCCCAATTGGAATCTGAACGAAAGCTGCATTGTGTTTCAACTTGGATCTGAAAAAGGGGGGAGAACAGGAATTACTGAAGAAAAAAGTCATTTCCATGTGTGTGCTCCAGGTGGTCTTTGAGCAACATCTCCCTCCCACAGAATCCCTGTGTTCTGTCCTTGGGACAGTGCCCAAATCTGCCAGTGNCACAGGTACCTTTAACTGGGCAGCCGTGGGGATCTTCTCCTCCAGGAACAGCTCCCCCAGGAGCTCGTCGGCGTTGGCCACGCACTCGATGAGCTCCCGGCGCCGCTCCGCAGCCTCCGCCCGCAGCTCGGCCGGGATCTCCTCAAACCTCAGCGTCTGCCTGTGATGCCTTAGGGTTTAATNCTGAGGAAAACCACCCAGCTGTGGTGTAGGGCTCCAGGCCTTTGTACTCCAGCAGGCACAGGGAGCAACTCCCACGGGAAAGGCAGCAGGGGAAACCAGTTTGGGACTGATTACTTGATTAAGGGAGTTGCTTCGCCCTTAATGAATATTCATGAGTTTATCTCATGGATCAAATTAGGCTGGGAAAGGTAGGGAGCAAGCAGGGCTTCCAGGAATCCAAATCCCAGCCTGTGTCACCTCCCTGCTGGAACCTCAGCAGTGCCAGGATCTAAGGAAAACTAAGAGGCTGCTTTCAAAGTGGGTTCTGGTACAGTTCCATCAACAAAAACATCAAACCCCAGCCCTTGGTCACTGTGAGTCTTGGCTAACACCAATATTTGGGGTTTTTGAGACAGTGGAGATTGGTTCTGGATCAGGATTTAACCTCGAGCCAGGAATTCTCCAAACTGCAGCTCCCAAGAGAAGCCTTTCCAATGTTGTTCCTAATGACCTGCCACGTGAAGGGATTTCAGGAATCATTGTAAATGCCCCAAACCTGAGCTGCTGCACTGCTCTGGCCGGGTTGGAGCCCATCCTGTCCAGTTTGTTGATGAAGGTGAGGAAGGGGACGTTGTAACGCTTCATCTGCCTGTTGACAGTGATGGTCTGGCACTGGACACCTCCCACGGCACACAGAACCAGGATGGCTCCATCCAGCACCCTCAGAGACCTCTCCACTTCAATGGTGAAGTCCACGTGTCCTGGGAAACATAAAAATAAAAATGGTAAATGCACTGGGAAGGAGCAACAGCCAAGGGGATCACACTGAGTCACATCAGCTCAAGTGATGGAGCACAGGGTCATGGAAAGTTTGGGTGGGAAGGGACCTTAAAGCCCATCCCATTCCACCCCTGCCATGGCAGGGACACTTTCCACTGCCCCAGGCTGCTCCCAGCCCGGCCTTGGGCACTGCCAGGGATCCAGGGGCAGCCACAGCTGCTCTGGGCACCCTGTGCCAGGGCCTGCCCACCCTCCCAGGGAACAATTCCTTCCCAATATCCAATCTAAATTCCCCCTCTGTCAGTTGGAACCCATCACTCCATGCCCTATGACAAGGGGCACAAAGAGGCACCACATCCCCTGTACCCCTGAGGAACAGCAATCCCCAGGGGCTCCCAGCTGCCCTCACCTGGCGTGTCGATGATGTTGATGTTGGTGTCCTTCCACATGGTGTAAGTGGCTGCAGACTGGATGGTGATGCCCCGCTGTCGCTCCAGCTCCATGGAATCCATGACAGCTCCAACTCCATCCTTACCTTTCACCTTAGGGAAAAAAAAGTCAGTTCAAGGAGTTTCCTAAGAATTCATGTCCCATCCCTGGCAGCGTCCAAGGCCAGGCTGGACAGGGCTTGGAGCACCCTGGGATAGTGGAAGGTGACCCTGCCCATGGCAGGGGTGGGATGGGTGAGCTTTAAGCTCTCTTCCCACTCAAAGCATTCCATGATTCAGTGAATCCACGTGCAGGAGAGATGCTTATGCACCGAGCACCATCCCTCATACAGGGAGGAAAAGCAGCACAATGTGGGGGTGCACAAGTCCTCGATGGGAGCTCAGCCCCACCTCGTGCATCTGCGCGATCCTGCCCGTGTAGAACAGGATCCGCTCCGTCAGCGTCGTCTTGCCGGAGTCGATGTGGGCCGAGATGCCGATGTTGCGGATCCTCTCGTTGGGAAGGACCCCCGAGGAGCAGTGCCGGCAGGAGCTCAGGAGGAGCTGCAAGGCAAGAGAAGGTCAGCGGGTCAGCCAGGAGTGGATCCATCACAGCCCACAGGACACGAGGAATGGGACAAGGAGAAACAGGCTCGAGCTGTTTCCAGGGGAGGATCAGGTTGGGCATCGCGAGGAATTTCTCCATGGAAAGGGTGGAATGGGCTGCCCAGGGAGGTTTGGAGTCCCCATCCCTGGAGATGTCCAAGGAAGGGCTGGAGGTGGCACTGGGTGCTCTGGGCTGGGGACAAGGTGGGGATGGGTCACAGGGTGGACTCCATGGTCTTGGAGTGCTTTTCCAACCTCAGTGATCCGGGGATTCACTGTGCCCATGGATAGGCTGCCAGACCGCTTTCTTACGGCTTCCTGTCAATCTCTGGCACATCGGTCACGTAAATCCAAGTGGCCTTTCCAGGGTCACCTCGGAGCTCTCACCGCACCCCGCACCCCGCGCGGCCCCCTCACGCCCACCCCGCGTCCCAACCCCGCCGCGCATTCCCGGTCTCCCTGTCCCCATCCATGTGACCGGAGGCTGCTCGTTCCCTGCAGCTGCCGCGGCCCGTCCGGGGCTGTCCCTCCGCCCTCCATCCCTTCTGCTCCCGGCTCCGTCCCCTCCCCAAGGCACCGTCCCCTCATGNAACCTCAGTGATCCGGGGATTCACTGTGCCCATGGATAGGCTGCCAGACCGCTTTCTTACGGCTTCCTGTCAATCTCTGGCACATCGGTCACGTAAATCCAAGTGGCCTTTCCAGGGTCACCT
>VYXC01000169.1:51461-64501 GCA_013397175.1 Platysteira castanea
ACGGGAGCGGGAGGCTCCCACCGAGCCGGTCCCGGAGCATCCTCGGGCTGAGCCCCTCAGGGAGCGATCCGGACCCTGCCGCGGCATTGCGGAATCTCCGACTGCGGCCTGAAAGGGGCGGATTTCACCCAAAGCGTGGAGCGGGACGGAGCCCGGGACCGGCGGTGGGGTCACATCCCCGCGAGTTTGGGAATTAGGAACGAATGGAGAGGGGAGCTCCCTGGCCCGAGGGGGCAGAAGTGCAGGGAAAGGGGAAGACAAGGCCAGGACGCGCTGGAGGCTGCTTGGGGCTGTTCAAGTGTTAAAATAACATCTCCTCGATATCAAAATACTCCCCAGGAACAGCCTTTCATACCTGCAAAGGCCCCTTGTTTCCTTCCACCGCACTGTATTTTTTGTGGAAAATGCATGCTTACCTCGGAAACGGAGGGATTTCCATAGGATCCCAGGATGGTTCAGTTAAATCTCATCCCATTCCACCCCTCCACGGGCAGGGACACCTTCCCCAGCCCAGCTTTCCCTCACTGCATTGTTTCAAAGCAGCCCCAACTAAATAATGCACAGGTCCCTTAGTGGTGTAGAATAAACAAACAAACTCCGTAAATAATAAATAACTTTAATAAAGAATTGCGGTTTCAGATGCTTTTACAGAGCACAACTCGTGCCTTACATTGGAGAGCAGGCTTGGCATGGCAAAGGGGTCTGGAGGGAATTTTCACCTTTTCCCATCATCATTTCAATACCCAGGACGTGCTTGTTTTATTCCACACAAACATCGCAGCTGCCAGGTGAATTCTCCATTTAACAGCGGCAGCTCTCCAAGATTCCTGCTCAAGTTCCAACACCAAACTTTGCTGCTGTTAATTCCTGAGAAGCTTCTCTAATAAATGAACTGCAGAACCCACATTGTCTCCAGTGTATGGAGAAGGAGCCCCTGGGCTGAGCTCTGCCTTTAAGGGGTGTCCAAGCCCCCTGACCCCCACTTACCTTCACTGCTCATTAAATGGTTCAATTATTGCCATCAATATTGATCACATCAACTTATTGCCACTGATACTTCTCTAATTCAGAATTGCAGGAACAAGCAAATAACTGCCCTTCCCTTTCAGAGCTCAGCAGAAGTGCTGCTGATCGGGTTTGCACATTAATAAACATTCATTAATTAAATAATCTGGGGAAACTGCAGGAAGATTAAATATGATTTAGAGGCTTTTTGGCCAAACAAATATTATTCTTAACTTACTAAACCCTATTTTTTCTGTCATACAAACAGTGGTTTATAAGGCTCCACTATAATGGAGCCTTGAATTTATGTAATGCTTTAATGTTATTAATTTATATTATTTAATGTTATTTAATTTACAGAAGTGCTTTATGTTACACCACGGGGATAATTCTGTGGGGCAGAACAGCGCAGGGACTGAACACCTGGAACACCAAGATTTTCCTGCTTTCAGACACTGCTGGCTCTTCTAGACTACAAAAAATGTAGATTTAGGGTAAAACACAAAGAACACAGTGAGGGGAGAGGGGTTCCTGTATCCAGGGCTCTTTAGAACACAAGAAATGATGAAATCATTCCAGTTAAACTCATTTCTCCCACATATTTTTCCCACTAATAACTCCTAGCTGCAGCTGATCTCAGGACAGTTACTACAGGATAACTAAAGGTACCACAGACAATCCTCAAATGGAAAATGATGGGCCAACTCTGCAGAAAACAAACAAAGGATCAGGAATACAAAGTTGACAGTTCAGGCACAGGAAATGAGGTGACAGCACAGCTTATTAACACAAAAACTCTGATCAATTTAAAGTGTTGTCGTATTTCGATATTTCCTCTCACTTCATGTTACACCAAGCGGAGCGTGGGGTAACAATTTATAGTGTGATTTTTAAAGAGCTTTATAGTGTATTCAAGTTCTATTAATTAACCTAGAGAATCAGGAATTATTTCAGCAACCCAAAAGAAAGGAAATTTACTGTCTGTGCAACTTAGAGGGGGAAGGAGGAGCTGCAGTACCAGGCTTAGTAAAGCCTGAGGTTGGTGCAGCTGGAGCAGAAAAACTCTGTTTTTAACAAATTTTTAAGTTCCTGTTTTGAACAGGATTAGAGCTGATCCATAAAGTGCTTTTAGGCAGAGGTTGTTGGGTGTTAATTCACTGAGGAGCTGAGGTTTGAAGGACATTCAGAAGCAGGAGGAGCAAAGGCACAGCACAGAACAGAGATTGGTCACAAATCCCGGTGTATTTTTACGGACACGAGCACTGAGCACCATCATCTGCTCCAGGGAATCTCCATCCCAAGGGAATGGGGACAGTTATTTCCTGCAGCTCTTCAGGGGGACGTGTGTTCCTTTCACACTCAGAGCCTCCAAGGAATCCCTGGGCACTCTGGATCCTGGAGCTCCAAGAGGCTTCTCTCTGGAAAAAGAACGACAGTGATCACAAGCTCCATGAAAAAAGGAGGAGTAAAACCTGCAGTTGTCCTGGGGCTGCCACACATTGCTCCAGAACTGCATTTCCCTTCTGCTGCTGGAATTTCTGTATCCTGTAGGATAACAGGGAGCTATTTTTACCTTCTTGATCCATGTTCCCTGGAACTGTAATGGACACTTCTGGATCCTGGAGCTTCCACAGCTCCTCTGCTTCGGCAAGGCCTGAACTTCATGATCTCTTTCTGCCACTCATCATTAAAGGTGTCAGCCTCAGCTGGAAAACAGATGGATTTATTTGAAATGTTAAGAAAGAGAGGAAAAAACATTTAACGAATATTAGGGGGTTTGAGTAGTGATTTTAAACTTTGTGGTCTACAATCCTCCACATGGCCTGCAACTGGTTTTGGGATCTGTAAAAGGGAACTGAATTTGGAGACTTTCAGTCTAAAAGTCCCCTTTAAGATATCTCAAGCTGGAACCTCAAAATCAGAGTGTGAAACAGAGAAGCCCATTAGAGAAAGCCCTAAAAACACCTACATTCATCCAGGTTGATGAATTCTTGGTTCACTTCCTCATCCCCAGTCTTGAAGTTCTTGGATTTTTTGACGACGTGAGCCCGATCATGAATGTGGTGACCAATGGCCATTTTCTCCAGGCCACTCTCGGAATCCTTCAGAGCTTTTCTTGTCTCCTTAATCTGTGTTTAAAAAAAAAAAAAAAAAAAGGGAAATAAGTGTCCTTCCAACCAAAAATGAGACAAAGAGTTCATAGAATCCCAGAATGGGTTGGGTTGGAAGGACTTACAGCCCATCCAGTGCCATCTCTGCCCTGGGCAGGGACACCTTCCACTGTCCCAGGCTGCTCCAAGCCCTGTCCAGCCTGGCCTGGGACATTCCAGGGATGCAGGGGCAGCCACGGCTTCTCTGGGAAGAATTTCCTCCCAGTATCCCATCTAACCCTGCTCTCTGTAGTGGGAAGCCATTCCCCCTTTTCCTGTTTCTCCAGGCCCTTGCAAAAGGTTATTTCCTCCCCCAGTAGTTTTATATCTTTCCTTTAAAAAAGTCAGGTTTTCCAGGCTTTTCCAATTCTCTCATTCCCTGTGTTGGCTGAAAATACACCAGAAAACACAAAGCAAGCCTATTTTCTTTTGGCCAGCAGACAGGAGATGAAACACCACCTGAAGTTTTTTAACTGGGTATTAATTATCGGGGAAAAACCCCTCAGCCTAAAAATGCTACAGAGCCAAGTTTCCAACACTCTCCCCGAAAAAACCGAGTAACACCCGATGCCAAAATTCCCAGCGTGAGGAACAACCAATTCTTAGGCTGTGGTGTTGAGTGGCCTGAAAGCCAGGCAGCCCCTTATCAGTGTGTCCTGGGGTATTATTAGCAGCCCTGTGATAACAGAGTGTGCAGGAGTGGGACACATTCCCAGCCAATCCTGCCCTCGGCCTTTAGGGATCACGTCTAGGCTTTCATGCCCCGTGCCAGGCTCACATTCCTGCTCCCAGTTCCCGGCAGGATTAGACACAACAGCTGCAAGGGAGCTCCAGCTCAGTGTTATGTAAGTGCCTGGGCAAAGGGGTGCTTTGAAGGCAGGGGTTGCATAAATCATTGCCTCTCCTGGAGTTTGAGTGGACAGGAAGAGAATTCATTACGGCAAAGAGAAGGGCACTGGAAAATTGCTGCTCTGTGCTCTGGTTTTCCAGCCTTGGATGGGTCTGTCATTTATTTTGGGGTGTAGTTAAAGCATGAAATTACAGGGAGGAAATCAGACCTTTAATACAGAGCAGGGTTTGAGAGCCCTGTGTTTTCCCCAATTCCTAAATTTTCTTTGTGCGGCCGGCAGGGTCGGGCTCTGCTCCCAGGGAACAGGGACAGGAGGAGAGGGAACGGCCTCAGGATGGGCCAAGGGAGGCTCAGGGTGGAATCAGGAGGAATTTCTCCATGGAAAGGGTTGTTAAACATGGAAGGGGCTGCCAGGGAGGTTTGGAGTGCCCATCCCTGGAGGTGCCCGAGGAAGGCCTGGATGTGGCACTCGGTGACAAGGCTGGGATGGGGCACAGGCTGGACTCGAGCCAATCCCAGGATTCTGTAAATGCCAGGAGAAACTGCCTGCAGTGAAAGGAGCTGGAGGACACGGGTTTGGTGTGGCTGCACCTCAGTCCTGGGAAGTGCCCAGCTCCCTTGTGCTGGATCCCAGGGTTACTCACCCCTCCTGGAGCCGTGCGGGTCTGGGTCGAGGCTTGGAAAACTTTGGGAGGTTCATCCCCTGTTTTGGAATAGGTCATCACGGAGGAGGAGCTGAAACTGTGTCCATCGGGCTGGAGGGACAGGCCATCCTACAAAGCAAGGCAGCCTCATTAATCAAAGTTAGAACTTGTGGAGAACAGGTGCTCCTTACTGTTTTATTATGGAAAAATATCCCTCCGCAAAATTAACCCTCCTGGCACCACAAAGCTTCGCTTTTATTTTCAAAGAATAAAGAAAAATTATAAACACGCTACAGTCTAGGCAAAAAAATTCAAATTCTTACTATCTCCTTCAGATTAGTCCCATTTTTCTTGGCATTATTTTCTGAGGAATATTTGAAATAACTGGTGCTCTCCAGTACAATAAATTTGAGGACCATTTAAAAAAACTCACAAATTTCCTGTGCATTTCCAGCATGTTGTCCCTCATGTCTGACATCATCCTGTCCATGGCATAAAATGGATCTCCAAAACCTGTATCGTCCTAAGGAAAAAGGGAAAAAAAGGACAACAGTTAAAACAGTCTCAACTCTTCCAGTCCTGAAGCTTTTCACATGCGTTTTTAACTCAAAAAGCTTTTCAGACTGCACTTCACACACAAACAAGCCAAAATGCATCTTTTTAGATGAAAGTTGAGGGAGCTGGATTAAGTTGGAGGTATCAGGAAGATGAAAGTGGAAGATTTGTCACTCAGATGTCAGATGGTCCACAAAATGAGTTTATTTTACAAAAATGTTCACTGGATATTCAAACATCCAATTATTTCACAAATGTGTTCATAAACCTTCTGACCTCACCAGCCTCTGCTCTGAAAGTCCTGTGTGACCCTTCAGGGCTTACATTTAAATAAATTCATTTCCAGAGTTATGTGTTTCAATGTTGTAAACTTAAATCTACATTTAAACCCAAAATGAAGTAAAATTAAAGTACAGAAAATCTTCAACTTCTTTTTTGAGTACAAGACATTGGAATCCTCTGGACAAGAACTATGGAACAGATGATGGATATTTTAGAGGATATTCCAGATCCCCAAAGCACAGCTGGAAACCACTCCGAGCCCATTTCCAGGGGCAATCCCATCTCCAGGGGCTTACTGGGAGCAGTGGTTTTGAGAGTGTCACCCCCACAACCACATCCTCCAGCAGCACTCAAAGTGTGGGGTTTCCCCAGGATTTATTCCATCCATATCCAGAGGTTAATGCCCCAGGAAGGATTTTCTCCCTAGATTTTCTCACTCCCAATCTGCCAACAGCACCAAAAGCAGGATGCAAGCACAGAGCTCAGCCTCTGCCATGCTTTGGTTACACACAGCTTACACAGGAGCTACTCCAGGGATACTAACCCATCTCCCAAAGCCTGCAAAGGGCATGAGGGAGAAGCTGGTGGCCTGCAAAAAAAGGAGCAACATCTGGAATTATTATCAGGAACAGCAGAAATTCCTTTTATAGGCAGCAGGTGATGTGAAACATTTCCCATCACTCAGGAGGCCCTTGGTAATTAATTAAGTAGTCCCTGGGTATGTGGAAATAATATATTTCTAGTGATGATATCAGGAAGTGATAACTGCCAGCATATCTAATAAATATTGATAAGTGTGTGTGAAAGGCACTTGGAGGTTGGCAAACATTTGTACACCACAAGAACCTTAGTGCTGAAGCGATTTCACACTTCAGGCCCCACCCTGGAATGCTCCATTCCAGTCAGGCAGCAGAACCCAGCACTGAAAGCTGATTAAAATCAACCAATTGCCTCACTGATATTGAATATTCCTGCATGACAGGGCAGTGAGATCCTGGGAAACACAGGGATGTTTCCAGGAAACCGAGATTGGAGAGTCAGATAAGGCCTGCACACACACAGGGGTGGCAGAAGGACCCAACCCTTTGCAGGAACTTTAATACAAAAAGAAGGAATTCTCAAATTCTGAAATAACTTCAGGAACTCCTCAGGTTTCTGCCAGGACAGACTAGGCAGAACTGTAAATAATAATATGTATTTTTTCTCTATATATCAAGTCCTCACCAATAATGGTTCTTAGTCATACAAAGCTTATAAACTCTGTTTTATAACACTAAAAAGCCACTCAAAGCTGTTAAACGTTTGCCTGATACACAGGATAATCAGACATCCTCAAAAAACTCACTTAATAGTATCTCTTAATATGTTTTAGCTAATTCCTCCTCCTTCCCTAAACTGAACTGCGAACAAGCTGGAGAAAGGAGAAGCAGTTTTAAATCTGAATCCTACAGTGGCACACATTGAGCTGTCCCAACTCATTTTGTTCCTTTTAAAGCAGTTTTAGGCCTGCTGCAATTTAATTAAACATGGAATTCCAACACTGCTAATGAGTGTAAGTGATTTGAATGAAGTGTATTTGACATGGCAGCAAAGATCCACCTTTTCCTATATACAAATCTAATTTTAAGGGTTTAAATCATTGGTGGAGCAGCAGTTTGAGATTACAAGGCAAAGAAATCAGTGCTGAGTCTGGTGTGACATCTGACAGCTCTTCAGTGGAACAGGAGGAACATCAAAAGATCCTGGGAAGAGTTTGGCAGCTGTGGAATTCTTTTGTGCTTCTCAAGCTACCACAGTGCTCCTGTGCCTTCACCTTCTTGCTGCAGCCACAGACAAAGGGTTGGGGGCTCACATCTGTCCCTCACTGCAGGAACAGGGACACAACCCCTGAGCTTTCCAGGTGAGCTTTGACAGGTTCTCTGTCTAAAGGAAAAAACTCTGATCTGGCTTTAGGCACCACTGATCCAAGGCCTAAGGATCAGCAGAGGGAAGCTCATGCCCTAATTCGATCCAGCTTCTATATTTGCCAGGAACTGGATGAGCAGGGGAAGGAATGTGCCAGTTCCCCTCTGGAGCTGCAGGTGACAGGCTCTGTTCCAGCTCTGAGCTGGCCACCAGCCCCTGTCACCTGCCTTTTCTTCCTGCAGTTTTTTAAATCCTGTGGGATTCACTAAAGCCAGAGGGAGGCAGCTGCTGAATACCTGGAGGGAAAGGACCCAGCTCCCAACGTATAGCCACTATAAATACAGCTCTAGATAAGGGTTAGATATGATTGTCCTGCACGCCCGGAGTTGAAAAAACACTTTATTTAAACATATATCGTCAGTTTCACCTGGTAACACAAAGAAACACTAAATTTCACACCGAATTCCCTGAGCTTTAATTCTTACAGGTTTGTATCTAAGGGAATATTAACTATCAGCCCAAATTCAGAGCATGAGGTCTTGATTGACAGCTGCAAAGCTGAAACAGTTTAAAATCCATGGATAGATAGTCCTGAGGTGGTGAAACCCAGGCCTGTATCAATCAAGCTGAAATAGCTGCACACAAGGGACTGAGGTGCACAGGGAAGGCACAAATCTATCATAGAATCCTGGAATGGGGTGGGTTGGAAGGGACCTGGAAAGATCAGCCACAGGCAGGGACACCTTCCACACCCCAGGTGGCTTCAACCTGGCCTCCAACACTTCCAGAGATGGGAGCAGCCACATCCAGGTACCTTTTTAAGTCATGTTAACATCAAAAGGAAATACACGTGCAGAGAATTTAGGATATTTTTAGTGCCTTTCTCTAATAGAAACTGTCGATGCTTGACTGCAACAAGAAACATTTAATATGTAATTGTTATTAAACCAAACATTGGATAAGTGATCAGTTTATTCATTAAGTGTTGTCTGCTCAATGATCAGTAAAACCCAGACTCTGATTAGCCCTGCCAGGTGTTTATCAGAGATAAGGAATGTGCCATGAAGGAACCAAGAGACGAATCATTCCCATTTCAATGAGTGATGAAACAGCTTGACGGAGGTTGCAAGAGCTGAGCCAGGCCTGTTTCCCAGGAAAAGCCCATTCCAGGGAGCAATCCCTGGAGCTCAGGAGCACTTACCCTGCGGCCGCCCCTCAGAGCCACCTGCGAGTCCCGCTGTGCTCTCCGCTCCGCTCTCCTCCCCGCTGGTCTCTCCCCTCCCTCCGGGGTGCTCAGGAATGGATCTTGCCCAAAAGGCTCCGAGAAGCTCCTCATCATCCGCCTCACGTGCTCATGGTGGGCAGCAAAGGGATCCCTGCTCAACAGGAGTTCCAGAGAGAGGCACGGGGGTTATTCCAGCTGATGGAGAATGGCTCCCACATCATTTTTTAAGATTCCATAGGGTTCTTCATCCAAAATCTTTAATAAGACCCAACTGGGCAACCTCCCATTCCTAATGAACTCCTGATTTTCTCTTCCCTTCCCATCCTGAGGTTGGGTGTTTGAGATCTGTTTTCTCTCAGCTGCCCTCACTGCTCTCCTGCACTCCTGAGTGTCCCTATTCCTGTTCCTCTTTCCTCATCTTTTCTAGAAACATCCATCCTTAGCAGCATCTTTCACTCCAGCCTATGTTTAATGCCTGCCAGAACTGTAAAACTGACCCATGTTTTATTTATCATTATTTCCACCTCCAACACCTGACATTAAAATAATTTCTTTTCAATTTTCCCCCTCCCTTTCCCTAATCTTCCAAGGCTTAGCCAGGTCCTACCCACTGAACTCCTCGTGTCCCACTGGATCCCCTCTCAAATTTATTCTGCTGGCAGTTCCCATCCTTCTTTTCCCTCTCCCTGTCCCAGATGCTTAAAATACCCACTATCCTCTAAATCCAGGCCAATTCCATCTCTTTTAATCACCCCCTACTGCACCTTTGCCTTCCCTCTCCACAAATCCTGTTCCCACATCCCTTTCCTCTGCTTAGAAAGAAGATTCTCACTGGCTTTTTGTTTTCCTGTAATTTTCCCCCTCCTCTCCCAAAAACCTACAGAACTCCATTGGTATTCCCAAAGCTTGGCCTGCAAGGAGAACATTGTTCAACTTCCCTAACTCTTTAATTTGGACAAGACCTAATATTCCTAATTAAGGCCAAAAGAGGAGCAAAGCAGGAATTTTTCAGAAGCACAGGGTATGAGCAGTGCTGCTGCCTGAGGGCCAGGCTGCAAATTAGCACTTCCCATACAAATTAACATTTCCCATACAAATTAACATGGTTCATGTCTTCCTTCCATCTCATTTTCCTCTTTGCTATCTCACTGAAAACCACTTTATTAACATTACCAGTCACTTCCCAAGTATGTTTATTTAGGCTTAATATACTCCATCCTCCTCCCTCTCAATTCCTGGCACTCCCCACACCCTCCAGGACACCTCAGCCTTTCCTGGGACATCTGATGAGGAAAAGCTTCAGGCTGTTCCTGACTTCTCCCCTGCCCAGTTATCTCCTGCATAGCTTTTCTGCTCCCCACCCCTTATCTCCAGCCCCACAAAAAGCAGTTCCCACATCACGTGGCCGCTTTGATCTCGTGCCAAAGTCACACTTAACGTTTATTTTTTCCCCTTTCAAGTGAAAAGGACAAACATGAGGCTGGGCTCATTTTCAAATAAGACTTTTTTAACACAAAAATATCCCTTTAGGCTACGCCCAGACTTAAACTCAGTCCAAAAGAGACTTTTAAAGTATTTTAGTGTTGCCATGGAGCAGCCCCTGCCCTGCTCCCAGCTTTGGCTCCAGCCCTGCTGTGATAAGGAGCTCACCCAGACCTGTTCCCTCACTTTGGGATGAAGAACAGATGGAAAAAGTCCTGGCATGAGCCAAGGGAATCACACTGGCACCGCCACGGGATGTGCACAACTCCAGCAGACCCCAAACCTCAGAGAGGTTTGGTTATCAAACACAAAGAGCTGCTGAGTACCAGGGACAGGGAAGTCAGATATAAACTGAGGAATGACAGGTTTAGGAACAGAAGGAAAAGCTCCCAATTCCCAGTGTTTGAGAGTAATTAATAAAAAGGTTAATGCTGCCAAACCTGAAAAGAAAAACCCCAATTTTGGTATGATCAGGAATAGGGCAAAATCAAGGGAAAGGGAAAAGAAAATCCATTTGGAAGACAAAGTTTCTAAGGAATTAAACCTTGATGGAATTAAATTCCTTAAGGAATTAAACCTTTCCAATGACTGAAACTCACACCATAATTACAAGAGGAGGGGGGTCACCCTTACAAATAGAGATGTATTGAACAAGGCAAAGTCTCTGCAGGGGAGACGCAGGATTTTAAGAGCCTTGCTCCAAGCACAGACTTTATGGGATGAAAGCAGGGGTAGAACACTCTAATTTAACAATTATTGATCATATATGACTTAAAATCTGATCTTTTTGGGGGGTGAGAAGATACTTTTGATGAGAAGGACATGATTTCTTTTATAGCATAAAAGTGAAGAGGAAAAAGGGAGGGGCTCCACAAGGGGTCTGCACACCAAATCTGTGCCCTTCACGTGTTAAACACTAAATTATTTTTTAAATTACATTCTGGATGGAGACAAACAATTTATACATTTATTGTTCCAGCACTCTGCAGTAACAGAACTTTGTCCAATATGTATTAACCTGACCTTCACCTGACATTACACATGCACATATAATGTTACTGCTTACTTCAGCACATGAAAAATAAGTCCTGGAACAACAAATTCCACTTATTATTCTGTAAACTGTACTTTGTGTTAGGTATATTTCTTTTTATTAGATATGAGATGGAAGTATCAGGGGTTTTTTCCCCACTCAGGAAGTTATGTAAGGCTGCAGATTCCCTCTGGAGAGAACACCTGGCACAATAACCAAAAGCTGTGCTTGGGAGAATGAAATCCAGAGCGTGCACTTGGCAGGGCAAACACAACTCCTGCACCTGGGATGGATCCCAGCCTGGCCCAGCACCTTTGGGTGAGTGACTGCTGCTTCCCTGGGACAGCTGCTCACACAGGGGCTCTAACCCAGGCACTATTTCCAGTTCAGCATCAAACCCTCTCCTTATGAGGCAGCTGGAGCCTATTATGACACTATTTTGGACACTAATCTTATCTGAGGTAATCAGCTCATTTCCGTAACTACATGCAAAACACACTGACAGGGACAGTGCCCAGAAAATGACTCTCAATTTCCAGCTCATCTTTCACACACACTCCCTGCCTCCACCTTTTGAAATCCTTTCTTACCCATATCACTGGCTACAATAACAAGGAATAAATTAATAAATACTTAATTGTTATTTAAAACAAGACTTAATTTCTATTACTGCTTTAATTTCCTGCAGAGGATCTGCATAGGGAAGTTTCCTGCATAGAATTCACGAATTGTTGTAACAGCAGGAATATTCCTAGAAACCAAGGGTCCTAATCCATGTGGCACAGCTTTGGGAATTACCCTGGAATGTGCTGCAGCTCAGCAGCAGATTCTCCTTTAAGCAGCCTCAGCCAGAAGTCCCCGTAACCAGGAGATCCAGACAACAAACCACATCACAGGGCCTGCTGTTCCCTTCCTCACCCACCCCTTATCTTGGCTGCTAATTAAATTCCTTAGAGTTTTTTCAAAGATTTAAAACAACCATCAAGGCTCCTCAGAGTGCTCTGATCCCATTCTCATCCACTACAAATTACAGTTTCTGACCAAAGACATGAAATGGGGCCAGACCAGGTAATTCAGCAGCTCTGGCTGAGGGGAGAAGCCTTTGCACCACTCAGTGCTTACATTTCGATTCCAGTGGCAAAAGAAGATTCCCACAGGGAATAAACTGGGCTCAGACTTGAATACACTGACAGGAGCCACCACTGGTATGGAAATAGAATCACAGAATGGGCTGGGTTGGAAAGGACCTTAAAGCCCATCCAGTGCCACCCCCTGCCATGGGCAGGGACACCTTCCCCATCCCAGGTTGCTCCAAGCCCCATCCAACCTTGAAGAATTCCAGGGATGTGGCAGCCACAGCTTCTGTGGATAACCTGTGCCAGGGCCTCACAGGGAAGGAGAACAAAACCCAATCTGCAGAGCTAAAGCACCGCCATCCCCTGGGGAAATGAGCACAAGGAGACAATTTGCCATCCGTGCTCTCACACACGCGTTGGCAAAGTTTTAATTGAAGAACACCCGGTGTTCTAAGTAGTGCTGGCATTGAGAAGAGTTCAGAGACAGCCTGTGGCTAAGTAACTAATTAAACACGAACATAAATCCGGATGAGCTACACCGCTCAGAACCTGTGTTTAGGAAACTGCAGAGCAAACAAACTCAAGGATCTCCAGCCAAGGAGGTGAAGATCTCCCCTCTGTATGAAATGTGCATTAAACTCTTCCCTGCTGAGAGGGGAGACAGACTCAGATCTCCGCTATCGAACCTCGCTGAGAACGTTTAACCCCGGCACGGCTTTGGGGGGTCTCGGGAGGGGCCGGGTGTGGACACAGGGGCGGTTAAACAGCCCCGACAGAGGTCCTTGCACCGGCCCCTTGAACCCGGTACTTGCACCGCCACCGGCTCCTTGAAC
>VYXC01000170.1:15734-27278 GCA_013397175.1 Platysteira castanea
CTGTCCCTGTCCCTGTCGCTGTCGCTGTCCCTGTCCCTGTCGCTGTCCCTGTCCCTGTCCCTGCCCCTGTCCCTGCTGTCCTCCCAGCCAGGCCCGCTGGCCCCGGGATGCACAGGGAGTGCTCCGTGCCCATGGATCGTGGCTGTTCTGCTGCCGAGCCCCCGGTGGGCTCCCAGTGCCAGCCCTGCCCCGCAGCCATCCCCGGGAGCTGATCCGGGCTCTTCCCTCCCTCCTTCCCTCGCCTTTATCCCTCTGAGCCTGCTCGGGGCTCCAAGCCAGCCAGAAGGGCCCTGATTTTTAATGGGAGAAATCCAAGTTCTGCCTCCCAAAGCACACCTTTGGCATCCCAAAGCACGGAGCGAATCCTGCACCAGCTTTCCCTGGAGAGCTGAAGTGGCTCCTGCTCTGCCTTGTTCCCACAGCCTCACACAGGAAAGGAAAATCACGGAGTGAGAAGTAGAATCAATCCAAGGAATTTCACTTCCCAGCTCACCGGGTGTCAGGGCTGCAGGCCTGGCCATGGATGGATGGATTGTGGAGGATGTGGGGAGAACAGGGGTGAGGGGCTGAGCAGGCAGGGATCCCATTCCCATGGGATTCCAGACTGGGAAAGGCAGGGGCTGCAGCTCCCCTGAAGTCACCCCAACACTGGGTGTTTTGGGACTGGAAAAGCAGAAATGATTCCCAAACACCGTGGTTTTGGGCAGGTGACAAACCCCTCTGACCAGGCTGAGTGCTGGGGTGGCTGCTGCACCCCCAACACGGGATCACCCAAAAGGGGTGACCCTGCAAGCTGGGTGCCCCTCCAGCCTCTCCTCCCGACCCGGCGTGCACCCCGAGCACCCCACGAACACCAGAAGTGCCTGGGCTTGGCAGGAGCACCCAAAGGCCCGTCAGAAAGGAAAAAAGGGGGGACAGCCCCACGGGAAATCCCTCGTTCTGTGTGACCCCGGTTCTGGCTCGTGGGCGTCCCCGTGGGCAGCACATGTGGGGGACAGGACCCTCGGGTGCTCCGGGGATGTTCTGGTGCAGGAGGGGGGCCGGGGGCACAAAGAAGTGACAGTCACCCCTCGTTTGGCAGCGCGGGGAGGAGCGTGGCTGCTCCGGGGCGCCCAACAATGGCAGTGACGCTCCCGCGGAGCCACGGGCTCGGGGACAGCGCTGGCAGCGCCCTTGGCACCGAGTGCCCCCCCGCCCCCGCAGTTGTCCCCTGCCCTTTGCAGTCGCCTGTCACCGACGGGGAGGCGCTGGCCAGGGTCGCTCCCAGCTCCCCTCCACCTCCCCGCGTCCCACCGGGCGCCAGGGCCAGCCCCGAGGCACCTCCACACCTGGGACACTCCGCCGTGCCCGGGGGCGATGGGGCCGCGGGGGCTCCGGGCCCGGCAGCGCCGTGATTGGCGCGGCGGGGGACGAATGCCACGGCTGAGACGGGCCAGGCTACCTGAAGGACCCCGCATGTCCTCAGGTTTCACTCATGACCATCTGACAGCAGCAGCAGCTGCGCTGCCAACTCGCCGAGCCAAAGCCTCCAGGAGTCGAAGGAGAGGGAAATTCTGGCCCTAAAAGGTCTCTCCGTGGGAATTCGCACTCTCCACCCAACAGTAAGTACTGGGGTCAGCCCTGGGCTGCTGCCAGGGCCCCGGGCAGGGGCTGCAGGGTCTTAGGTGTCCCCAGGTTTGTCGCTGTCGCTGTGCCTGGAGTGGTATCGGGAATGTCCCAGGGTTTGCAGTCTGAGCGCTGGAGGTGGATGGGACCGGGACGGACTCTGTTGTCTCTGGGGGGTTGTTTAGGGCTGGAGGCACCTGCTGGACCCCCCTGCATGGAAAACTGTCCGGAACAGGGGAGAAAGTCCCCAAAAAAGTGCAGGCAGGGCATGGGGACGGGGGTGGCAGCAGCCAGCGGGCCCGCAGTGGCCACAGAGCTGTGTCAGGGTGAGAGGGGACAGCCGGGGACATGACGGGCCCTGGGTTCCCGAGCCACCTTCCCCGCTGCAGTGAAGGAGCCACAGGCAGGGCTCACAAGTCGCAAGGCTCCTTTCTCCTGGCTTCTCCTCCTGGAGGTCTAAATATAAACCCCGGCCTGGGCAAGCCAAGGTTGCAGGAAAGGTCTGTGGGTGCTCTCAGTGTCTCCTTTCGGGAAGGGCCCTGTCCCTGCAGAGCCCCCGTCCCCCGTGGGGCTGTGGGGGCGACCCCGAGGGCAGAGGGAGGAGTGGGACCCCTGTGCCATGCGGGAATGCCCGGGGTGGGGTGGCAGGGAATGGGAGGCTGCTCCCACACCGGGGCTGTGGGTGCACAGGCACAGCCAGAGGGTGCCAGGGTGAGCCCAGGGCGGGGTTTGGGGCTCAGATCCCCCCCCATGGGAATCAGGCAGTGCCAGAGTGAGCCCAGAGTGGGGTTCAGGGCTGGATCCCCCGTGGGAATCAGGCAGTGCCAGGCTGGGGTTCAGCTCGGGTTTTTGGGTTCTGTATCCCCCCTGTGCCAGCTCCCATCACCCACTGCATGGGCAGGGCCCGCTGTGCACCCCCAGAGCCCTTTTGGGGTTTATCCAGGGGCACTCAGCCCTCATTCCTCCCATTCCCCCCCGTCCGCCATCCCTCATTCCCGGGCCGGTGCGGAGCTGCAGAGGGAAGTTTGCCGAGGAGCACAAGCGTTTCCTCCCCTGCCCGCACGGGCACTGCTGGAGCTGTCAGGGATCCGCCTGCGGCAGGCGAGGGATGGAACGGCAAGGGACAACAGTTCCATAAAGCGCCGGGGACAGCAGGACACCCCCGTCCGTCCCGTTATCCCGGGGAGATCCTGGGTGGGTTGATGCAGTGCTGGAGCTGCCTCCCCTGGTCCTTTGCAGGGAAAATGCCGGATTTATAATGGTTTGAGGGGGAAAGAGCATATTTACAGGAACTGATTAAGCAGCACAAAGTCCTGCCTTGACTCTGCTGTGCTAATATTTAAATAGCATTTTCTATTTTCTGATGCGTGTAGAAGGGTCCGGTTCAGGCAAAAGGGCTCAGTGGAGTCCCTTGGGCAGCTCCAGCTGCACTCAGGGAAATTTGCTGGATGTGGGGTAGGAGAGCGAGCGGCAGAGCCATGAGGAGACGCCCAGCACCGTTTCTGTTTGCTGCAGGTTGGATTAATGAAGTGCTTTCTGTGCAGGGGAGAAAGGGGAGAAGGTGGTGGGTGCTTCGAGGAGTTGTGAGGGAAAAGCTCCCAGTTTAGCTCCGGAGAGAGCGGGGAGGATGCTCAGCCCCTGTGCCTGTCCTGCTGCCTCCCTCCTGGGATCCATAAATCCCTGAGAATATCCTGTCTTCGGGTCCTCCTTCTCCGTTTCCGGGTGGATCTGAATGAGATCCCTTGGGATTCGGGGCTCAGCATCTGGGACAGCTCCAGGTGCCCCGTGCTGGTCCTGGAGTTCAGGTGTCCAGTCCGGGGAACTGGGATCCAGAGGCTGCCGTGGGAAAGGGGCACTGGGGCCGCGGGCAGGGGCAGGGCTCCCACTATTGCAAATCCCACGGGAGCAGCAGGTCCGGACCTGCTCCTGCTGCTGTGCTGGGGATCCCTGCGGGACCTGGTGCCGCTCCTGGCACCCCCCGGCCGTGGGGGCATCCCTGTCCCCCGTGCCCCCCCAGCCTGGGGGACTCCGGGGGGGCAGCAGGTCACTCCAGCCCCGCGCCATCCTCCCCTCCCCCGCGCTGTCCCCTCGCTGTCCCCTCCCTGTCCCCTCGCTGTCCCCTCTCTGCCTTCCCAGCACGGCTCAGATCTTTTCCGAGCCTGACATGGGAGCTGCCGGCAGGGAGGAGCCGCGGCTCTGGATGACACCCGAGTGCAGGGTGGGCAGGGGGCAAGCGCAGGGTCCCCACTTTAACCCTTCCCTGGCCGCTCAAGCCTCCAGCACTGCCAACCCCCCCGAAAATAACCCCAAGCCGCCACGCAGGCGGTGTCCCCTTTCCAGCAACGCCCTGTCCCCCAGCAGGGACAGCGGGAGCGGGGATGGGGCGGCATCCCCGGCTCCAGGCAGGAACGGGTCAGTGCGTGGCTGCGGGATGGTGCAACCTCCTATTTCCATCTGCGGCCGGGGAGAGTATCCCAGGACTTCACAGCTCCCGGCTGTGTGTGCCACCCCCGCCCCGAGCACAGCAGGTACAGCCTCGGCGCACCGAGTCCCAGAACTCCAGGGCAGCGGCGACCCGGGAATTGCAGGGAATTCATTCCCGCGGGGGTTTGGTGCCCGTGCAGGAGCGGAGCCGCCTGGATTTTTGGGGTCGATGTCCCTGGAGGAGCTGATGCCCCCTTGGAAGTTCAGCACGCAGGATTTGGCTCTCCAAAGGATGATGGGCTCGGCTGAGTCTTTGCAAGGAGCTGGAGGAGGGAGCAGCACCGTTTTTGGCAGGTGCAGAGCACCCAAAGCAGCGCAGAGCCCATGGAAGGCGCTGCTGGAATGGGACACAGGGAATTGTGCATCCGTCCTCTTCCACGGAAATCCCCCAGAGCCAGCACAGCTGCTGGCTGTCCTTGTCCCAGAGAGCTGCACGAGGCTGGAGCGGGTTGGCTGTTGCCAGGAAAAGGCTGGAGAGCGCTGGGAGGTCTCCTCTGTGCTCGACACGGGCAAAAAGCAGCGGAGCAGCATCGTTCCCTGGGCAGGGAATTCATTCTCCGTGTGCTTAAAATCACGGGATCAGGGAATGGGTTGTGTTGGAAGGACCTTAAAGCCCACCCCATTCCACGGGCAGGGACACCTTCCCTTTACATCCCTTCCCGTGCCATTTAAGGGTTCGGTGCTTCCATCCCTGGAGAAATTGTGCTCCCTCAATTCCGTGCTGCAACTCCATTACCAAAACCACCTGGGAAGATGCAGGAAATCCCCAGAATTTCCTTTTGCACACAGATGGCTCTCAGGACACTGCTGTGGGATGCTGGAATTCCACCACCAGGGTGGTTCTGGGAACTCGCTGGGTTTTTGGGCTGCTTTAAAGGCAGAGGGGGGTGAGCAACTGTCCCAGGCTGCTCCCAGTCCCAGTGTCCAACCTGGCCTTGGGCACTGCCAGGGATCCAGGGGCAGCCACAGCTGCTCTGGGCACCCTGGGCCAGGGCCTCTCCACCCTCACAGGGAGCAATTCCTTCCCAATCTCCCATCCAGCCCTGCCCTCTGGCAGTGGGAAGCCATTCCCTGTGTCCTGTCCCTCCAGCCCTTGTCCCCAGCCCCTCTGCAGCCCACGCAGCCGCCCCAGCTGCTGCCCTGGGTGAGTTGTGGGTGACACGCAGTGAGCTCGGCTGGGGACCAGCACCTGTGAGCAGGAGCCGCTGCAGCCCCTCCGTGTCCCTGCTCCGGCTGGGAAAAGGTGTCCAGCAGTGCTGGGCTGGCTCTGGAATAACTTCCCAAGGGCTTCCAGCAGACATCCCTTTGGCTGGGCGTGGGGTGGATCCCAGGCGGCCCCGGGGTGATGGATGCGCTTGGAAACACCCCCGGCCACGCTGCAGGCAGAGCTGCAAACCCCACCCCGAGCCGGGCAAAGGGCCAGGGTGGGGACAGGAACCTGCACCAGGGACGAGCCGCTCACGGGAGCCACGCTGCGAGAGGCGTCTGAGCCACACAGCCCCGAGCGCTTAAAAGCCTCTGGAATTCAAAGGATAAGGCTGGAAAATGAAAAATTATTTTTTTTTTCTCACTCTCTGCATCTTCTGAGCCCAGCACTATTTTAAAATAGGGTGGGAAAAGGCTTGGGATGACTTGATTTCCTTAATGGTGTTGTTTTCTTGTGAAAATCACCCCCCGCCTTTAAAGCAGCCCAAAAACCCAGCGAGTTCCCAGAACCACCACGGTGGTGGAATTCCAGCATCCCACAGCAGTGTCCTGAGAGCCATCTGTGTGCAAAAGGAAAATCTGGGGATTTCCTGCATCTTCCCAGGTGGTTTTGGTAATGGAGTTGCAGCACGGAATTGAGGGAGCACAATTTCTCCAGGGATGGAAGCACCGAACCCTTAAATGGCACGGGAAGGGATGTAAATTTGTTTATAAAATGGTTGATTTTGTCTGGCACGACTGAGGGTGTTTACCCGAGCTCCTGAGGGAAACTCCCATAATCCTGAAAATTCCAAAGCCCTGCCCAGCCCCTGGGAAATCTGCAGGACCCGAGCTGAATCTGCCCCATCTGCAGGACTGAAGTGAAATTCTTCACCCCCTGTGGATAAAAAAATCCATTTCACCTCAGATTTTTTCAATCTTCTCACATTTTTTTCCTAGAAACTTGTGGGAAATACAGTAGGAACTGAACAATAAACACCCCATAGGGCTTTTCCAGGCCCTGCATCCCTAGAACCACTCCAGGAGGGTTTTCTGCAGCCCTCAGGCTTTCCAGCACAGCTCCTGTCACCCTGCAGGCTCCTGCTGCCCTGACCACACCAAGTGGCCGGGTTTGGAGGAAATTTGAGCTTTCCTGGCAGCCTAATCCATGGAATTTGGGGTTTTTAAAAACCAATTTAATGCATGCAGGGGTGGAGAGGGGATTTCGTGGACACGCAGCAGGGTTGGGAGAGCAGGACCCATGGAATGGTTCAGGGATCTTAGAACGATGGAATGGTTTGGGTTGGAAAGGATCATAAAAACCATTTAATCCCACCCCTTGCCATGGGCAGGGACACCTCCCACTGGCCCAGGCTGCTCCCAGCCCCAGTGTCCAGCCTGGCCTGGGGCACTGCCAGGGATCCAGGGGCAGCCACAGCTGCTCTGGGCACCCTGGGCCAGGGCCTCCACCCGTCACAGGCAGGAATTCCTTCTGAGTATCCATCTATCCCTGCCCTCTGGCAGTGTTGTGCCATTCCCTGTGTCCTGTCCCTCCAGCCCTTGTCCCCAGTCCCTCTCCAGCTCTCCTGGAGCCCCTTTGGGCCCTGGAAGGGACTCTGGGCTCTCCCTGGCGCTTCTCCTCTCCCGGTGAGCACCCCCAGCTCTCCCAGCCTGGCTCCAGAGGGGCTCCAGCCCTGGAGCAGCTCCGTGGCCTCCCCTGGACTCATCCCAGCAGCTCCACATCCCTCTGATGTCAGGGATGGATGCAGAATCCCCCCCTCCCTTGCTTTGCTGCCCCGGGAATGCAGCCCAGGACAGGACTGGAGGCAAAGCCTCTCCAGGTGGAGCGGGGATGTGCAGGGGAGGGGGACGTGTCCCTGGCAGCGCTGGGGACAACCCCGAGCTCCCAGGCTGAGCAGTGCCCCAGCCCCAAACCCTGCGGGACCAGCCGTGCCCGGCCCGGGTGCCCTGCCGGGACAGCCGGGGTGCCAGGAGGGGTTTTGCTGCGGGCATCAGCCGCGGGCGCGGCGGGGGTGGCAGCGGTGCCCCTGGGAGCACGGAGCGGGTGCTGCGGGACGGAGCCGGGCTGCTCCGGGCCGGGGCTGTGCCAGGCTCCGGCTTCCCGAGCGCGGGGTGCTCCGGCAGCTCCAGAGCGAGCCCAGCCCCGCGCCCGCCTGTCCCCGCCTGTCCCCGTCCCCGCCCCGGCCACACCAGCCCCTCGTCCCACGGCAATCCCTACTGCAGGGCCCCGCTGCTGCTGCTGCTGCTGCTGAGGGAAGCTCACCCGCAGCCGCTCGGGGCCGTTCCGGGCCCGCTCTCTCGGGCTGTGCCCGGGTTGGTCTCTCCGGGGTTGATTCCGGAATGTCCCAAGAGGAGGAACCTTGCAGGGCAGCTTTGCAGGTGACCTCACCTCAGAGCAGGGCAGGGCAGCTCCGTGAGCTGGGTCTGAAGGGTCAGGGCACCCCTCTGCTGTTCCCGACATCCGCAGGGATGGGATCTCCCGGGAGCAGCCTCTGCCCCTGGGACACCCCAGCTGTGCCCGTCCTCAGTAACCCAGCGCTGAGTGCGGTGAGGGAGAAGCTGCATCGCCCTGGGCTGGTTCCACGGGGACCTGGAGCTGGGCTGGTTCTCCTGGGGCACAGGAGACTCCGAGTTGGCAGCTGATCTCCCGGGAAAATGCCTGGGGGAGGGAGAAGCTGGAGCCTGGGTCAGGCGGGTGGGGGGAGATCCCAACCCCGCTGTGTCCCCCAGAGCCAAGAACGTCCTTGCCCCTCTTCCCCAGCCCACGGGAGGTTATTTTCTGGGCAGGAAGGAAGTGCCTGGACGGGGGGACTTTTCCAGCGGCCTCAGATGGGACCTGCCACCCTCTGTCCTGGTTATCCAGAACCCCTCACATAGCATCCCGGGGAGCTCCCAAACCAGCCCTGTTATTTTGGAGCCTGATTCCTTTGTGTGGCCTCAGAGCAGCAAAAGTGTCAGGGGAACTGAATTTGTCTCCAAGTGCAGCCCAGGCACTCCTGAGCGAGGAGCTGCTCCCAGTTCCCTGCTGGCAATTCCTGATGCAGGAACTGGGGGGGTAGAGGTGCTCATCCAGGACATGTCATGGGCAGCGTGTCCCAAAGCTGCAGCTCACCTGTGCCACAGCAAAAGGAGTCACTCAGCTTATCTGAGTGGGGGGCCAAAATTTCAGAAGCAAATAAATCAGTGCTTTGTAGAGAGGTTTGAAGGGATTGATTTCCCAGCGGAAAAGCTGATGGGGCAGGGATCTTCCTTAATCAGGGACTCTTGGAGGACTCAGGAGGTCCTGGAGGGCTGGGCCAGAGCCCCGAGGGACTTTGTGGGTGATTTGTGCCGAGGGCAGCACCTGTCACTGGGCCTGAACTGCCTTTACCTATGGAGGCGCAAGGAGTTTGATCTGGGTTATTTATAGGAGCTGCTAAAAATGTGCCGGGATGTGCCAGGCCAGGGGCAGGGGCTGCTCCTGCCCCCATGGCCGGGGGGGCTGGTGCCAGGGTGGGACCCTTGCCCTGGGCTGGTGGGACCCGGCCACGTAGCCCCACTGTGCCCCACCTCTACTGGTGCCAGGCTGGGCTCACTGGGGCAGCGGGGCTGGGTTGGGCCCCTCACAGAGCCGGGGCTTGGCTTCGGTTCCGAACTGGGGAAGCACCCCCAGATGCTGGTGGCTTCAGGACTGTGGTGTGGGGGATCTGGGCATGGGATTACTCCTGCTCCTGCCCCCTGGAGCCATCCCGCCCTCTCTGGGCAGCCCCAAAGGGGTCTGAGCAGGACCAGGAGCTGCAAAAGACCCCAAGAAGCCGCAAAGAATTCCCATGCCAGGGACAACACCCGCTCTGAGCCCGCCGGTGTGAGCTCAGGCGGTGCTGCCGTGCCGCAGCATCTCCCCCGGCGCTGCCAGGCGCTGCTCCGTCGGCTGGGGAGCGGCTCGGTGGCTCCAGCCCAGCGACAGGAGAGGGGACCCGGGCAGGAGCCGCGCTGGGGCTGCTCCTGCGGCTGCCGCCGGGACAGGAATGAGCAGAGTCATGGGGCTGCGGAAACCCGAGCCCGGCGCTGATCGCTGGCGGCAGCTGGAGGCAGAGCCACAGGGCCACCTCGGCCAGCGGGGACAGCGCCGGGGGAGCGGAGCGGAGCCGCCGGGGCTCCGGGGAGACACGGAGCCTGCACCGAGCGTGGGCCAGCAGCGCTCCGGCACGGCCCGGGCACAGGCCGGCCCCGACAGCTCCGCAAATCCCCGTTTCCAGGGAAACTGAGGCTGCCCTGAGCAGCGAGCCCCTGAGAGTCCTCAGAGCTGCCAGAGATGAGGTGGGAAGCGCCCCATGGGCTCTGCGGGTGCTGCTGGAGCGTGGGTGCTGCTCCCTCTGGACTCGCTGATCCCGATGGATCCGTTCCAGCTGGGGCTGTTCTGCGATCAGCAGCGCATCCCCAGCGGGGTTTGGGGCGATACAGCCAGACGCAGCCCCGTGCTTTTGGGCTTTTTTGAGCCCCCTGCTGTGGAGGGGAAGGTCCCAGAGCTGCTCAAGTGGAGCAGGAACTGGGTGTGAGTCCAGAGTAACTCCTTGAGAAGCAGCACTGGTGGCACCTCTGCCCCCCTGCCTGGGCATTGTCCCCTTCCAGAGACACCTGGGGGCCAAAATTCTCTTTCTGTTTGCTTAGATGAAGTCCCACCTCTGGGGTCCATCCAGGCTCTGGGCTCTGTTTTGCAGCAGTTGGGGCCACAGATTGGGCTGGAGCTGGACTCCACTTTGCAGTGACGTGACTCAGTTTGTGCCATTAAATAACCCCGGCCAGCAGGGACACAGCTCTGCCTGAAACAGCTGGAACCAGAGAATCCTTCAGGTTGGAAAAGCCCTCTGGGATCATCAAACCCAACCGTTCCCCCAGCACTGCCAAGGCCACCACTGACCCCTGTCCCCAAGTGCCACATACACACGGCTTTTAAGCCCCACCAGAGATGGGGACTCGAGCACTGCCCTGGGCAGCCTGTTCCAAAGTCTGGCCAACTTTTCCATGAAGAAATTTACCCATTATCCAATTTAAACCTGCCCTGGCACAGCCGTTCCCTCTCCTCCTGTCCCCTGGGAGCAGAGCCCGACCCTCCCAGCTGCCCCCTCCTGTCAGGGACTTGTGCAGAGCCACAAGGGCCCCCCTGAGCCCCCTTTTCTCCAGCTGAGCTCCCCCCAGCTCCGTTTCCAGAGTCTCCTTTCCCATCAGGGCTGTAAATGCCAAGTTCTCCCTAATCCCAAGGAGCTGGGGGTTTCCAGCTCTCAGCAGGGTTGGGGCTGTGGGGAGCACTGATCCTGAAGGATTTTTGGGGGCAGATGCTCAGCAGCAGCACAGAAAGCTTTGGGTTGCCAGAGGGATGCTGGGTTTGGGAGGGTGAGGTGCAGCTGTCCCAGTGTCCGTGAGGAGCAGGGTGGAGTTTTATGGAATACTGGGCTCATATCCCCCATAATCTGGTGCTTACGGGACATTAACCAGGCACAGGGGCCCAAAGCAAAAACCTCTGTGGTGTTGGGGGAGCCTCTGCCAGCGTGTCCACCTCTCCCAGGGCATGGTGGCCCTATCCCCCAGGTGCAGCCACTCCTCTCCCCCACATTTCCCTCTCCCCAACCCTTTCTGTGCAGCAGAACATCCTCACCTCTCCAACCTGCCCTCCCCGTTCCTTCTGGGAAGCCATCCTGCCCCCTGTAACATCCCGAAGTGCCGTTACTGCTTCGCTGTTTGGCTCAGGAGGAGCCTTTAACCCCTCCCTGGCAGCAGAGCCACCCTGCAGCACAAGTTCCAGGCTGGGAGCTGTGCCAGGCCCACGGCCCTGCAGGACCCAGCTCCTCTGGCTGAGGAACCTCTTGTCTGGGGCACCACAGGCCCCGGGCAGGAGCTGCAGCAGCAAAGTCGTCGATGCTGTGCCAAGGGGAGGCAGCCAGAGTGGGGCCGCTGCTTCCCGAGGAGTTTGGTTGTGTTGAACAACCGTGTTTGGGCTGTGAAATCGTGTGTCTGACACAGCCGGGCGGTGACAGGGACACTGGGTGTCCCAGCCTGGTGGTGCCCGGACTGGAGGGGGAATCACAGAGTCACAGAGTCACAGAATCAGTGAGGCTGGAAAAGACCTTTGAGATCTTCAAGTCCAACCATCAACTCAGCCTCAGCCCCATGTTCATCACTAAACCATGTCCTCAATGCCACATCCACTTGTTTTTTGAACACTTCCAGGGAATGGTGACTCCACCACTTCTTTGGGCAGCCTGTTCTAAT
>VYXC01000170.1:27784-44227 GCA_013397175.1 Platysteira castanea
GCCTCCTTTGCTCCAGGCTGAGGCTCCCCAGCTCCAAATGGGAATGGGGGTCTGGAGGAGCTCCGTGATCCACGCAAGGGGTGCTCCATGATCCGTCCACGATAACCTTCCCTGCGAGCTCAGTGCTTCTGCCATGAACCTGTTTGCTGAAACCCCACTGAGATCCTGCCACCAAATGCCACCAACTGCCACCAAATGCCACAAATGCCCCCAAGGTATCTCTGGCTGGTATTTCAGCCCCTTGTCCCCGCAGGCAGGGCGCGGCTGGCCCGGGAGCAGAATGAGAGGATGGCCGGCCTGCCGCACATCCCGGGCCCCGAGAACCTGCGCCCCTTCACCCCCGCCTCGCTGGCCGCCATCGAGCAGCGCATGGCCGAGGCCGAGGCGCTCCGGATAAAGCGGCAGCAGGTGGAGATGCCCGAGGAAGAGGAGGTCAAGCCCAGCAGCGACCTGGAAGCCGGCAAGAACCTGCCCCTCATCTATGGTGACCCACCCCCGGAGCTCATCGGGACGCCCCTGGAGGACCTGGACCCTTTCTACAAGGACAAGAAGGTAAAGGGGCAGAGCTTTGCCCGTGGTAGGCTTGGCCTTAGGTGTGAGTCCCAAGCAAAAGACCCAAGCAGGGACCTCCTGTGCTTTGCACTGTGCTCACCTGTGTCCAGGGAGACACAATAAAGATACTCTTACACCTGCCAGGTTCAGCAGAAAGGAGGAAATGGAATGCTTTTATTTACATTATCTCATTCTTATACACGTCCCAACTCCACAAGGGATTGGAGGACATGTCACTTCCTTCTCAATCCCACTGGAGAAGAAAGGTGCTCATCAAAGTGGTCATATCACAAAAGGAATGAAAACCAGAAAATACCATTAAGTAAACATTGGCTATTATTTACATGAATCTGTGTGAAAAGAATCTGACTCCAAGGTTAAAAACAGAAGGCTTACAAAAAACCAGGGCAACACTCACCTGAGCCCCTCCTGGTGATCCACCCCCCAGACTGCGGCGGTCGCTTCTCTTCCAAAGCAGAGAGCATCTCCAAGCCTTTGGAGCTCCAAACACGCAGAGAGGTCTCCCCTCTGAAGGCAGCCCTTGGTCCGTGGTGTTTTGGGGGGTGTGGAAGGACTAACCCACGCCTCTCCCCTCTTTTCTCCACAGACATTCATAGTCCTCAACAAGGGCAAGTCCATCTTCCGCTTCTCAGCCACCCCTGCCCTCTACATGCTGGGGCCCTTCCACCCCATCCGCAGAGGAGCCATCAAAGTCCTCATCCATTCATATCCTTGTTCTCCGAACGCTGCTCCATGGCCAGGTCCAGCCCTGGTGCTCAGAGTCCAAGCAGCCCCAGGAGAGGGGCGAGGGAAGGGGTTCATGGTGGCGTGGTGAGAAAACCTCCTGGGCCCCACCGCAGCCAGGAGCTGCTGCCCAGGGCTCCTGATGGGCACCTTGGTGGCACCGAGAGCTCGTTCTGGGTTGGAGAAGGGAGGAGTCAGTTTGGGTGGAGAAGGGAAGAAGCTCAAGTGGTGAAGCTTCCCAGGGAGAGGCTGGGGAGAGTTGGAAAAGAAGGGAAATGTTTATGGGTCAGGGGACCCGGTCCCTCTGGGAGGTGGGTGAGCAGGGGAGCTGCAGGGAGGCTTTGGGAGAGGGAAGCAGAGGAACCAGGAGAGGCAGGAAAGGAGCCCAAGAGCACGAGGGGCACTGCAGGGTGGGTGGGAACTGATCCCAGCAGAGCTCTGGTGGCACTGGGGGTTCATGGCCAGGAGGGAGGCAAAAAAGAAGAAGATTTTGTGGCAGAGGGGTCTCAGCCTAAGAGGCAGAACTGTCTAGAAAGAGGTTGGTGGTTTTTGAGGTCTGAAGAGACTTGGAAAGGAAGGGAAAGCTGTATCCCAAGGTAACCTAAGGCATCATTCGAGAGGAAGGAGCACGGGGAACAAAATGGGAGGCAGAGCCAGCACCATGGAGCTGGGAAGGGCAGCAGAAAGGAGGGGAAGGGGCCGGGACCATGCACGGCAGCAGAGAGGAAAAGAGGGAAGTGTGAGCACAGGACTGGGGCGGGAGAGCGGCAGAGCAGGGTGAGGGACCGAGGTGGCAGCCAGGACAAGAGGAACGGGGACACTTGGCCCCCTGGCTGTGGGAAGGGGGGATCCAGGCACCACACAGAGCATTCGTCCTTGACCAGGTTTAAATTATTCAGCATGTTCATCATGATCACCATCTTAACCAACTGTGTGTTTATGACCATGAGCAACCCCCCGGCGTGGTCCAAGAACGTGGAGTGAGTCCTGAGACCCCCCTGGGCACGGGGACAGCCCAGCCTGGCAATGTCCCTCAGGAGGGACAAGAGCACAGCCGAGAGAGGGGGGTGGGGATGCAGGCACCCTTCAGAGCAGGAGAGGTGTCGCTGGGAGGTGCTGGTGGCCCTCACAAGGGATGTCCACGCTCTGCATGGGGCATTGCAGAGTGAGAACGTTTCAAAGCTGCCCAAAATCTGGTGGGGTGCCCATGGCAGGAGAGCCCTGAAGAGCAGGTTGGGCTGGGCTGGGCTGGGCCAGTCCTGACAGTCCGGAGAGGCCGAGCTGATCCACCTGTCCAGGGACCACGGACAACCCAGGGGAGAGGAGAAGCCCAGCACTTTCTGCCGTGGTCCTGCACAGTCAGGCCTCAGCAGGGCTTTGCAGAGAGCGTGGGGGTGGTGGGACCAGCAGGGACAGAGGTGATGCACCACAATGGCCAGAGGGGTTGGTACCTCGAGATGGCCCAACCCACCCAACGAGGTGAGGCGAAAACCTCTCCCAGTGCTGAAGCACCCCAAAAACCCATCAGCCCCCAAACGCAGCTCCTCGAGGTATTCCCACTGGGAGGGGTGGGCAAAACCTTGGACCCGGGCAAGTGTCCCCCGAGTGACCAGTCCCGTTTCAGATACGCCTTCACTGGGATCTACACCTTCGAGTCTCTCATCAAGATCCTGTCGAGAGGCTTCTGCATCGACGACTTCACATTCCTGCGTGACCCGTGGAACTGGCTGGACTTCATGGTCATCTCCATGGCGTGAGTCCGGTGGGACGGGGAGGACAGGAGGGAAGTTTGGAGGAATGAGGAGCGTTCCTGGCAGAGCCCCTGGAGCCCTTCCCTCTCCTGTCCCACAGCTACATTACCGAGTTCGTGGACCTGGGGAACATCTCCGCTCTCAGGACCTTCCGTGTCCTCCGTGCCTTGAAAACCATCACGGTGATACCAGGTGGGACTTAGAGAAGGGGCCTCCCCTCCGTGCCTTCCCCTGAGCTCAGGTATTCCCACCGTTCCCAGCAACTCCTGGTTCCTTCTGCAGCTGCAAGAGAAAACAGAGGAAATTAGGTATTCGATAAATTTTCCACATAATTTGGCTTTTGGGCCAGGTCCTGCTGATTTTACACCTTGAAGTCAGCTGCACTCACCAGGGCAGCCCCCGAAGAGGCAGATGTGACATTTTTAAGGCTCTTTGGAGACTAATTAAGGGAATTTGTGCTCCCGGTGGATTTTTGGGTTTGATAAACCAAATCACTCCATTTTTGAAGCCATGGGATCTGCTTTGTGCCCACTGTTGGCTGTTCTGGTGCTGAGGCTGAGATATTTAATGGGTATTGGTTTAACATCACCCAAAACATCCAGCCTCGTGTGAGGACCACCTTATCAAATCCCTCTGACTGCTGATTTCCAAATCTGATACCATTTCAACACCCTGCTTTCACCACCTGGTGCAAGCACGCAGAAATCTGAGACTGAACTGAGAATGAAAATTCCTCATGGTGAATGAATCCTTGTGGTGTCCCTGCAGGCTCCAGATCGTGAGGGTTCACATTTGAATGTTTTTTTCCTTCATCAAACAGGCTAAAAACTGCACTGAGCAAAACACAAACTGCTGCTTCTCTCTGGAATGGCATCCCCAAGGGCTCTGCAGAAATAGCAGTGTCAAAAACAAGCTGGTTTAGAACATCTGACCTCGGTCAGGCCCTTGGAGAACAGGATTTTACCTAAATAGTTCGGGGAATGAGGACCTGGCAGGAGGACAGGGCTAAAAATCATTTCCTTGGAGAATTTCCCCAAGTGAGAAAGCTCTGGGCTCAGAGGAGCTCTGGAGATCAACACTGGGATGTCCCAACACTGCCCACCATCCACGGAGACCCGGGCTGATAGGATCCATCCTCCATGGAAAAATCCCACTGAGGATGTGTGGATGAGCCTCCTCTGGGGAGGGAACCGTGGTGCTGGGGGGAGACATGAGCTAATCCCGATGTCACTTTGTCACCTTCACTTGGGCTGGGAGTTTCCAGCTTGAAGGGATCAGGATGAAGGCTCTGGCTGGGCTCCCAGCCACCCAGGGACAGCAGCTGGACCACGGAGGCTTTTCTGGAGCTGGGAGAGGCGCTCAGCATCATCCAGCTGGGCCAGCAAAGAGCTTCTCCATGTCCCACTCTAAAGTGGTTCACCCCAGTGGTTTGGGACAAAAAAGGCCAGATTGTGGCATTTAGGGAAAAAAGAAAGTCCAAAGGAACTGATGGCTGCCAGGCTGGGGTGGGCTTTGGCTTGGATATCCCAACTGGGGTGGGATGGGAATGTCACCAGCACCAAGGGTGATGGTTTTGGGGGGCCCAGCCCTGTGTGGGGACACAGCTGGGCTGCAAGGTGGGCACAGAGCTGGGGGCCTGAACTCGGCGGTGACACACGTCCCCACCAGAGCCAGCCCCTCCGGGGGACACCCCAGCCCGCTCCCCATCGCCTCAGTGCTGACGCCTCCCCCCAGGGCTGAAGACGATCGTGGGCGCTCTGATCCAGTCGGTGAAGAAGCTCTCGGACGTGATGATCCTCACGGTTTTCTGCCTGAGCGTCTTTGCCCTCATCGGCCTCCAGCTCTTCATGGGCAACCTCCGGCAGAAGTGCGTGCGGTGGCCACCCCCCAACAGCACCTCCCTGGAGGACTGGGGGCCGGACAACGACACCTTGGCCAACTCAACCTTCTACGACTTCGTGGATGACTTCACCGGGAACTTCACCGGGAACTTCACCGGGAACTTCACCAGCAACAGCACCTTTGACTTCGAGGCCTACATCAGTGATGAAGGTAAAGCTCCTGCAGCCCCTTCTGCTCTGACCCCTCACCCCGCTTTGCTCCTCAGTTTCCTGCTCCTCCTGGCCGCTCCAGGTTTGCTCACACGGATCTTCTGCCAAGGCTGGTGGGTGGAACAGGCTGTGCGCCCTCAGAAAGGACAGATGGGATCAAATCCCCCTGGGCAGGGAAAACGGGGTCCACCTGGGCAAGCTAAGCTCTTCCAGGAAGGTTTCACAGCAGGAAGGTTTCACAGCAGGAAGGTTTGGATGGACCTGTGGCTCCATCTCTCTCACTTGCTGCTGAGGGCCAGTGTCCCATCAGAGTTGTCACAGCAGGGAGACCAAACCCTTGAGGAGCAGATGGAACTTTGGGTGGAAAACCAGAGGAAAAGATGCAGGAATGACTTTTTTAGTCTACTTTTCACTACTGGATCCTTCCCCAGGTACCACAGTGCCCAGTGAACCCTTTATGCAACACCACAAAGGCCACAGGAGGGAGGGAGGGAGAGGTGGGACCAGCACAGGTCCTCAGGAAGATCTCCAAGGTGCTCCTTTCCTACCCCTTCTTTGAAAAGTTTGCCCGAAGTGTGGTGGGTTTTACGTTTGTTCTTCGGTTTTGAGTTTTTTAACTCCATGAAAATGTAAAAATCTCAGCAAATCTGCCTGGCAGAGCTGCAGGGTGCCAGGGTGTTCCTCGGGGATGTTCCACACCTCACCCAGGACACTCGGCAGAGCTCAGAAGGCCGGGCTGGGTCTCAGCTGAGCTGCTGGGCCCAACATTCAGCTCTGGCACTCACTACAGGAAGGTTTTGGGGGGGGACAAGTGCAGCCCACAGGATCTGGTGAGTTCCCAAGGCCACGAGTGCCCAGGGCAGCTGCTGGGGCCAGGCCAAAAGCCTGGGACTGCACAAACAGGATATTTCCTGCCTGAGCCACACGGCGTAAAGAAAACCCTCATGGCAAGGATCCGGGCAGAGCCAGGGAGGGTTCAGGAGGCTCCAGGAGTCCCCACGAGGCTCCAGGGAGAGCTGTGCTGGGTGACGCTCAGGCCTGGACCCAGCACATCTGCCATACCCAGGTGTGGGTGTCCCCCGGTGCTCCCCTGCGTCCCTGGGCCAGGGGAGCTGTGGTGGCACTGCTGGGCAGCTCCGCTGGCTCTGGATCCGTGCTGGGGCCGTAAGGAGGAGCTTTAGGGACCCCGGCCTGTGACCAGGGGGGTGCCCCCACCAGGGATGGGAGCAGGAGAAGCTGTGGCCATGGAGCAGGAGCAGTTTCCCCAGGTTCTTCTGGGACTCCTGCAGTGCCCCACGCTTGGTGCTTCCTGGGAATGCCCTGATTTCCCAGGAAAACAGGCCAGCCTTGACCCTTCGACCTCATGTTAACCCATTTTCCAGGCGGCCTGGCCCAGGCCAGATCCAAAGCTATTTCCAGGCTTGGGAGGGACCTGGTTGGATTGATGAAACAATCCCGGGACCTCCCTGAAACAGAGCCAAGACAAACATCAAAGTCAACAGAGAGTAGAAACCCACGTGCCCGACACTGGGAGTCAGCAAATTCCCTTGGGATTTGAGGAATTTCCCTGACAGCAAGTTGCACCCAAGAATTAGAAAATCAATGTTTGTGATTATTTATTTATTTATTTATTTATTTTTATTCCTTGCTCTTTCCCCACCTGCAAAGCCAATTTCTACTTCCTGGAGGGAGCCCTGGACGCCCTGCTCTGCGGGAACAGCAGCGACGCCGGGTGAGCGAGACCCCCTCCCTCGGGACCCCGGGAGGGGACAGGGAGCTGGCACAGCTCGTGGGACCCCTGGTGCTTGGGATGGGGCAGGGCTGGGGCTGTGTGTCTGGGAAGACACAATAAAGAGGCTCTCACACCTGCCAGGTTCAGCAGAAAGGAGGGGAAAAGCTTTATTGTTTACATATCTCACATTCTTATACAATTCCCAACCCCACAAGGGATTGGAGGACATGTCACTTCCTTCTCAATCCCACTGGAGAAGAAAGGTGCTCATCAAAGTTCTCTTATCACAAAAGGAATGAAAAACAGAAAATACCATTAAGTAAACATTGGCCATTATTTACATGAAACTGTGAGAAAGAATCTGGCTCCAAGGTTAAAAACAAAAGGCTTTAGCAAAAACCAGGGCAACAGGGCTGGGAATGTGGCTCTGCAGGGGAACAGTCCAGGAATCCCCACGGATCAGCTTGGGGAGCATCCCGAGGGTATCAGCTGGGATAGATCAGAGATAGATCAGATCAGAGGGGATCATCCCAGTGGTATCAGCCTGAGGGGGAATTGATCCGGGCACCCCAGCTGTACCAGCTTTGGGGCTATCAGCTGCAGCATCCTGAGCTTATCAGCCTGAGGGGGGCTCAGTCAGAGCACCCCAGTGGTGTCGGCTGGAGGGTCTCAGTCCGGGCGTCACAACTGTGTCAACTTGGGGTGGAATCAGCTCAGGTATCCCAAATTTATCAGCTCGAGGGTCTCAGTCTGTATCAGCTGTGGGGGGTATCAGGGGTCGGATGGGGGCAGGGGGTACCAGTGCAGGCATCCCACCCCTCTCACCCTGGAGGGGAGGGTCCCCCCGCTGCCCCCACTCTCCAGGGATGGGTTTGGCCGTGGGGCCGTGCCAGGGTCTCATCCTGCCCCCCACCCCCGGCAGGAAGTGCCCCGAGGGCTATGTGTGCATGAAGGCCGGGAGGAACCCCAACTACGGCTACACCAGCTACGACACCTTCAGCTGGGCCTTCCTGGCCCTCTTCCGCCTCATGACCCAGGACTACTGGGAGAACCTCTTCCAGCTGGTAGGCACCTCCTCTCCACCCCTGGGCAAGCATTCCTCTTGCTTCCGTGCTGCCCCTCCGGGGAAAGGTCACTCCTGGAAGCTTGTGGGACCTTCTCCCATGGTTTGTGGATCCAGCCAGGATCGGTGTGGGTGGGGAAGGCCCCATCCCCTTCCCTAATGTGGGGGTGCAGTGTATTTCCCAGGGTGCTGTCAGCTCTAGCACAGAATTCAGGGATTTATAATTATCCAGAGTGTCTCTGGCTCGAGCTGAGGGACAGGATGAGGAGCAGAAGCCAGGTCACTTGTCCCCTCACTGAGTTGTCCCCTAGGGACACACCACAAAACCCCAGCTGACCCCAGCTCCAGAAGCTGTCCAGGTAAAAGGGATCCTACACCTAAGGCTGCCCCTGTCCTCTGGAAAGGTTTGTCCAGAGGATCAGGGTCAGAAAAGGACCACGATGGCCTGAAGGTGAGACCTGAGAAGGTGGGGGCTGAGGGACTTCAGCCGCTCCCAGCAAAGCGAGTCAGAGATGGAACATTGGTCCCACCTCCATCGCTCCCAGCCTTTGGGAACCTTGGGAACCAAGGCTTCCCTCTGCCTCCCACCATTCCCAACACAATCCCAGGGCCTGCAGGAAGGTCCACTGGGCAATGACCAACTCTTGGAGAAGACAGGAGTGAAATATTTCCCTCCTACCACAACGGGGAGGGTGTCCCGGGGTGGCACCTTCTCTTGGGAGCGTCACCCAGGTGACATGGTGACACCCCTGCCACCCCCTCCCACAGACACTGCGGGCAGCAGGGAAAACCTACATGATCTTCTTCGTGGTGGTCATCTTCCTGGGCTCCTTCTACCTCATCAACCTCATCCTGGCCGTGGTGGCCATGGCTTACGCTGAGCAGAACGACGCCACCATGCTGGAGGAGCAGCAGAAGGAGGAGGAATTCCAGCAGCTCCTGGAGCAGCTGAAGAAGCAGCAAGAGGAGCAGGAAAAGCTGGTGGGTGGGAAGGGTGAGGGCCAAAATGAGGGAGGGGTCTTGGGAACAGGGAGAGGAAATGGAGGTAGCGACAAGCATGGTGTAAAACCCAAAGAAAAACCCCATTTGGTCCATAGGAAATAAGGGAAAAATGGAGTAACTATTTTGGGCATCACATCTGAATCAAAAAACTGAGATACTCATATGGGTGGGGACGGAAAAGGCTGAAAAGATCAAATTTCCACATCCAAATCCCAGCCCGGGGAGCACTGGGAGGCAGCGAAGAGGAGCAGCACGGGGGTGAGGTGTTCTTTGAGAGGAGGAGGAGGCGAGGGACACAAAAGGCCTCAGAAACTTCAGTGGATCTCCTGCAGCACACCAGGAGGCCTGGCAGGAGCCCAGCTCGGCGTCCCCAGGGCACGAGGGAGGCATTTAGGGAGGGGGGGCAGCTGCAGCACAGCTCAGAGTGTCAGCAAAGCCTTGGCTCTGGAGGCACAACGGAGAGCTCCAGGCACCCTGAGCCTCGCCAGGGAGGTCCTGGTGCCTGTACAGGAGCCAGGGAAACCTGGAGTGGTGGAAGTGTCCATGCTCATTGCAGGAGGGTTGGAAATTATTGGGCTTCCAGGTCCCTCCCAACCCCAACAACTCGGGGATTCCCTAAGCACCAGGTGGGAAGGGACCTCCAGGACCATCAGTTCCAACCCCGCCCGGCCAAAGCACGACCCGGACACGAGGTGTCCCACTGTGGTCCTGGGATGTTACCTGTGTCTGGGGAGACACAATAAAGACGCTCTTACACCTGCCAGGTTCAGCAGAAAGGAAGGAATAATGGTCTTTATTGTTTACATTATTTTATTTTTATACACGTCCCAACCCCACAAGGGATTGGAGAGCATGTCACTTCCTTCTCAATCCCACTGGAGAAGAAAGGTGCTCATCAAAGCTCTCTTATCACAAAAGGAATGAAAAACAGAAAATACCGTTAAGTAAACACTGGCTATTATTTACATGAAACTGTGTGAGAAAGAATTTGACTCTAAGGTTAAAAACAGAAGGCTTACAAAAACCAGGGCAACACTTACCTTCATCCCTTTCCCGTCCTTGGGAATGTTTTCAGTACCACGTTCCTACAAAAACACGGCCAAGAGCCCCTGGTGCTGCAGCCCAGCCATTTCCCATCTCTAACCATCACTTTGGTCCATGCCAGCAGCATCTGCAGGAGACATCCCTGGGAATGTCTCTGTCTGGGCAAGACACCACCTCCCTCACGTGCAGAGACACAAATCAGTGTTCGCCTCTCTCCAGAGCCTCTTATCTCTCGTTTCTTATCTGTCCAGAGCCACAGCATCCCCTGGGAAGTGCCCCCTCCTCTCTGGCTGCTGCTGTTTGCAGAAGGGTCTGAGCCAGCCCTGCCCGAGGGATGGGGGCTCCGGGGCTGGGCTCAGGCTGGTGCTGAGGCCCCTTCCCCGAGCAAACCAACCAGGGAAGCACCCACAGGCTTTGTACAGGGGTGTTTTCCTTTAGAGTCACACAGGGAAATGAAAAACACAGAGGGAATCAGGCTGAGAGCGAGGGCAAAGCCCCTGCAAGAAATGGGGCTTGGATCTATTTAATATCCCACAATTAAAGGTGGAAAACGTCCTGGATTTCAGCAATGTGCTGTGAGAACAGAGAATTTCCCACTCCTCTGTGGCATCCTCAGTGCTACCAGAGGGTGCAATAAACTCTAAATTTTAATAGCACTGTTGGAAAGAAAAATACCAAGAAAAGATAAATAATTGTACATGCAACAGAAATGTGACAATACAACATTTTAGGGGGAAAATATTAAATTTTGATCCAAGCATTCTCAAATTCAGTGCAAGTCCAAAGCTCCTGGAGGCCACATTTCAACAAGAGCCTTGAGGATTTTGCTTGTTGGCCATTTTGGATGGGAGCTCATTGCAAGGGACAGAGTTTCCTGCTTGAAGAACCAAGGTTTGCTCAGCTTTGTCCTTGGGAATTATTGTCCCTGAGCAAATCCCAATAGATCTAACTCAGCTGTGGAGAGCTCAGTGCAGGGGGGGAAAGGGAAAGGGAAAGGGAAAGGGAAAGGGAAAGGGAAAGGGAAAGGGAAAGGGAAANGGTGACAGGGCCGGGTTGTGCAGTTGCAGGAGCGCACGTCCAGCAGCGATTCCCTGCCCAGCAGCGTGGCCGGGAAGGGGCACGACTCGGACCTCAACAGTGACCAGGACAAGGCCAAGGACTGCAATGGGCAGGTGGTGCCCAAGATCACCCTGCAGAGATCCGACACCGTGATTGATGTAGGTGCCAGCTCTGTCCCCGCCATCCCTGTGGGTGCCCACCCTGACCAGCGTCCTGAGGGAACAGCCTTGTGCCCCCCTCGCTGGGGGTCGGGCCCTACAAGCCTTTTCGGGGTCCCCACCTCGCACCCGGAGGGCTCCCCAGACCATTCCCTGTTTTCTGCCTGCTCTGTCTTCCAGAGCATGGAATAACTCTGCATCCCTCCCTCCTCTCCTCCCAGTTCAGCCCCTCCTACGAGCCGGAGAAGCCGGACCTCAACCACCTCACTGTGGGCAACCAAGACGGGCCGGGGCTGGAGAAGAGGGTGGGGAGTGCCGTCAGTGTCATCTCCAACGCNGAAAGGGAAAGGGAAAGGGAAAGGGAAAGGGAAAGGGAAAGGGAAAGGGAAAGGCTTGGAAATCCCAGGATGGTTTGGGTTGGAAGGGACCTGAAAGCTCACCCAGTCCCACCCCTGCCATGGGACACCTCCCACTGTCCCAGGCTGCTCCAAGCCTCATCCATCCAACACTTCGAGGGATGGAAGGAATTCTCCCCGCCCCGGGAGCCCTCAGCCCCTGCGGGATGTCCCCAGGGCTGTGGACACAGCGGTGACAGGGCCGGGTTGTGCAGTTGCAGGAGCGCACGTCCAGCAGCGATTCCCTGCCCAGCAGCGTGGCCGGGAAGGGGCACGACTCGGACCTCAACAGTGACCAGGACAAGGCCAAGGACTGCAATGGGCAGGTGGTGCCCAAGATCACCCTGCAGAGATCCGACACCGTGATTGATGTAGGTGCCAGCTCTGTCCCCGCCATCCCTGTGGGTGCCCACCCTGACCAGCGTCCTGAGGGAACAGCCTTGTGCCCCCCTCGCTGGGGGTCGGGCCCTACAAGCCTTTTCGGGGTCCCCACCTCGCACCCGGAGGGCTCCCCAGACCATTCCCTGTTTTCTGCCTGCTCTGTCTTCCAGAGCATGGAATAACTCTGCATCCCTCCCTCCTCTCCTCCCAGTTCAGCCCCTCCTACGAGCCGGAGAAGCCGGACCTCAACCACCTCACTGTGGGCAACCAAGACGGGCCGGGGCTGGAGAAGAGGGTGGGGAGTGCCGTCAGTGTCATCTCCAACGCTGTGGAAGGTACGTCCCCCTGGCTGAGGGTCCTGCTCAGGGCTGGAGGGCCTGGGCTAGGGACAGTGGCTGTCCCAAATTCCCAGCCCCACACAAGGGATGGCTCCAGCCCTGGCGTCTCCGTACGGGCTCAGTGATGCTCAGGCAAGGCTTTTCATCCCTGGAGGTGATGATCCAGTATCTCACACAAATTAATGGGATTGCAGTTGATTAGAGGAGTCTCCAGAGCCAACGGGGAACTGCTGAGCAGATTCCCAGGAGCTGCTGGGTCAGCTTCAGCAGAAAGCACCATGAACTCGCCCGTTCATGTCCCCTGTCCCCCCTGAGAACAGGCACAAAACCCTCTGGTCACCCCAGAGCAGTTTCCTTGCATGTCCTGGCAATCTCGGACACCTCAAATCCTGCCAGGGGCTGGGAGCAGGATTGGACCCACAGTTCCCTGGCTGATCTGCCTTTCCACCCCCCTCCAGCCTGGAGGGCAAGGCCTGCATCCTCTCTGTGCCTGGGCATGGGAAGGCTCCTCCTTTTAGTCCACGTATTTTTTAGGTGCCACAATACAAAAAAGTTCTAAAACTTCTAGAAAATGTCCAAAGGAGGGCTGAGAAGATGATGAAGGATCTGGAGGAGCCACATGAGGAGTGGCTGAGGTCACTTTGTTCAGCTGAAGAAGAGGAGCCTGTGTTCAGACCTCAGCTCCTCTCCAGGGGCAGCTCTGATCTCTGCTCCCTGTGACCAAGGGCAGGACCCAGGGAATGTGTCCAAACGCTCCTGGAGCTGGGCCAGGGGCATTTGGGATGGAGATCAGGGAAAGGCTCTTCCCCCCGAGGGTGCTGGCACTGCCCAGGCTCCCCAGGGAATGGGCCCGGCCCCGAGGCTGCCAGAGCTCCAGGGGCGTTTGGGCAGCGCTGCCAGGGATGCCCAGGGTGGGGCTGCTGGGGGGTCTGGGCAGGGCCAGGAGCTGGATCCATGATCCCTGTGGATCTCTTCCAGCTCAGGATATTCCATATTAAAATCATAGATTGTTCAGAGCTGGTCCAGGACCTCAGGAGAACTTCCGAGGGTCAGCACCTGCCCACCCAGGTGAGGACAAGATAATCCCACACTTTTCCTTTCCCACCCTCAGAGCTGGAAGAAGCTCACCAGAAATGCCCACCCTGGTGGTACAAATTCGCCCACACATTCCTGGTCTGGAATTGCTGCCCTCCGTGGGTGAAGCTGAAGGAGTTTGTCAAGCTGGTGGTGATGGACCCCTTCGTGGACCTGGGCATCACCATCTGCATCGTGCTCAACACTCTCTTCATGGCCATGGAGCACTATCCCATGACGGAGGAGTTCGAGAACGTGCTGAGCGTGGGGAACCTGGTAGGGAGCTCCATCCTTGCCCTTGGCAGCCCGGCAGCCCCACCACCCGTCCTGGCGGGCAGATCCGCCTGTGCTGCGGTGTGAAACGTCCCAGCTGCTGCCAAAGCACTGCGGGGCGCCAGGGCCCGCTCGGGGCTGGGCTGCGGGCCGGCCCCGATCACGGGGATTGATGTGGGACTGGGATCCACCCTCCCCTGCTCCCACCCTGCTGCAGTCCCTGCCTGGCTCGGCGCACCCGGAGCCACCCTGTGTGTCACACACACCCCTGCTGCCAGCCCCGGGTGACGCCACGGTGTCCCTGAAATGTTGGGTGGCCACGGGGCAGAGCAGAGGGTGCTCCGGGTTGTGGGAACAAACAGGTCCCCACGGAGCAGGACGCAACGATGCAGCATTAAAATTAACAATGATCAGGGATTTCCCCCGTGGAATCGCTGCAAACTCGGCTGTCCTGATTTTAGAGGTGCATTTAGCGGCTGCTCCTGCTTGGAGCTGGCCGCAAATGGCTCTGGGCTGGACGGATCTGCTGGTGGGACAGCGGTGGGAAATGCCCTAAGGAAAGGGAGAGCTCCCCTCTCCTCTGCTGCCCGCTCAGCGCCTCCGGCAGCGCAGCCGGGAGTGACAGACGCCGCTGCCGGGGGGCCGGGCTCTGGTTTCATTCAGGAAATACAAGGGGATTAATGGGCCGGTGCTCAAGGCACGGCCGGGCTGAGGCGGCTCCAGCCCTTCCTCGGAGCCAGGAGCGGATTCCGGCTGCGCCTGCACCCGGAGGAATGATCCGCTGGGGAAAGGCCAGGTGGGGATGGAGCAGGAGCAGGAGATCCCACCGAGCCAGGATCGCCCCACCTCGCCGGCCTGTCCCACCGCAGGGTGTACAGGACAAGGGTAGGGGTCAGCCGGCAGGAGCAGGACAGGGACATTGCGGGCTGGCATGGATGGGACACGTGGGGACAATCCCCTGGGATACTGGAGCAGGACAGGGGATGTTTGTGGGCTGGCGCAGAAGGGACACGTGGGGATCATCCCCTGGGTACTGGAGCAGGAGCAGGACAGGGACATTGAGGGCTGGCATGCTGGGGACACGTGGGACAGTCCCCTGGGATGCAGGAGCAGGACAGGGGACATTTGTGGGCTGGCATGCTGGGGACACGTGGGACAGTCCCCTGGGATGCAGGAGCAGCAGCCTCCCTGCTCAGCGAGGGACAGCCCTGTGTGTCCCCACACCCTCCCCAGCCAGGGCAAAGCTGTCCCCGGCCCTCTGCACGTGCTGTGCCGTGGAACTGCAGCAGGGGTGCCGATTGTCCCCCGGCTGGGCCTGCTCTGCAGTGACACCACGCTGCAGGTGCTGCTGCGGCCCCAGGAAAGGAGCAATGTGCAAAATCCAGCTCAGCTGTCCCGGGGCTCAGGGAGGGACAGGGGCATCCCAGTAGCAGGCCAGTTCCCAGTGCTGGGCATCTGCCACTTCCCAGTCATTCCAAAGGTGCCTCTTGCCAGGGAAATTTTATTTTTAATTTCCAGCTGCCAGCACTCACCTTTGTGTCCCTCCAGAGGAATCAGCCACCGGTACTCCCAGTCAGGCTTCACCAGCCACACTGGGCAGCATCTGGGGAGCTCGTTCCTAACTGGGACTGGCCCTAGAGGGGCGAAATGCTTTGGGAATGCACCAGAAAAGAGGGATGCTGCCCACCCCACCCCACAGCTCAGCACTGCTTTGTAAACAAGTGACCGAGGGTGCTGCTTCCCACAGGTGTTCACGGGGATCTTCACGGCCGAGATGGTCCTGAAGCTCATTGCTCTGGATCCCTACGAGTATTTCCAGCAGGGCTGGAACATCTTCGACAGCTTCATCGTCACTCTGAGCCTGGTGGAGCTGGGCTTGGCCAACGTGCAGGGGCTCTCCGTGCTCCGCTCCTTCCGCCTGGTGCGTGCTGGGGACACCTGGGGGGTGACAGGGACAGGGTGGGGCTGGCTTCTTCAGCCTCCGTCATGGTGGAGGCCCAGCTTGGGAGGGACCATCTTGGCCCCTGTTAAAGATAAGAAACTGAGTCAAGTTAAATATTTAGGGCAGTCGGGGTCAGAGCAGTTGGGGGTTTAACCCCTCCTGCCTCGATCAAACAGCCCCGGGAGGGTCAAACGGCAGTGTCACAGCCTTGCTGGCACCTGGTGACAGTGACACCCCCAGCCACCCCCCTTCTCTCCTTGCCCCCCACAGCTGAGGGTTTTCAAGCTGGCCAAGTCCTGGCCCACCCTCAACATGCTCATCAAGATCATCGGCAACTCCGTGGGAGCCCTGGGCAACCTCACGCTGGTCCTGGCCATCATCGTCTTCATCTTCGCCGTGGTGGGGATGCAGCTCTTCGGCAAGAGCTACATCGAGTGCGTGTGCAAGATCTCGGTGGACTGCACCCTGCCCCGCTGGCACATGAACGACTTCTTCCACTCCTTCCTNCCTCAACATGCTCATCAAGATCATCGGCAACTCCGTGGGAGCCCTGGGCAACCTCACGCTGGTCCTGGCCATCATCGTCTTCATCTTCGCCGTGGTGGGGANGGAGCTGGACGGGAGCACAGGGATTCTGCCCCCTCCCCAGGCCCTTGGGATGGGCTGTGCCAGCTCTGTGTGAAACAGAGGGAGAAATGAGGCCAGAGGAATCTTCAGCTGAAACCAGACCAGGAACTGGGGGGAAACTGAGGCACGGAAAACAACATCGGGCTTTAGGCAAAGACAGAAACCACTCTGGGATACAACAGAGCTCAGCTTCAAGCTGCCCTGTGTCCTCCACTTGGCTTTTCCAGCCTTCCTGCTCCATTTCCCACTCTCCTGTG
>VYXC01000170.1:44776-55254 GCA_013397175.1 Platysteira castanea
CCATCCGTCCGTCCATCCCACCCTTTGCTCCAGGTGCTTTGGGAGCAGCCCCTCCCCGCACGGCTCCTGCCCATCCCAACCCTCCCAGTCCGGGTGCTCCAGGTGCCATCTGGTGATTCCCAAGCTCCTTCCTGTGCCTGCGGGACCCCCGCTCCCCTGGCCCCCGTCCTGCCCCCGCCCTCCCTGCTCCCCCGGCTGCCTGTGCTGCCCGAGCCGCAGGTTTGCGAGTTCCAGGCGAGCGTGAAATCCTTTCTAAACTTGGTAACCCCATCGCTGGCAGCTCGGGAGCTTGTTTTGCAGCCTGCGTGGGCCCTGCTCTCCCTTCTTGAGGAGCAGGGCAGGGGAGGGAAGCGCCGACTCGCTCCTATTACTTGCCGGGGTTGTGTAATCCCTTTGGAATTTGCTTTGAAAAACTATCTGGCCCCGGGAGCTGCTGACCCCTGTCTCCAGGGAGGCTGTGAAAGGAGCCCGAGGAGAAACCCAGAGCAGCCCCCGGCCCGGGTCAGCTTGGAGTGTCCCACTTTGAGGGCAGAAAGCTGGGATTTGGGTGCTGCTCCCCTGGCTCATGCCGGGGATCTGGGGCTCTGCAGGGGAGCCCCTGGCTGCAGACCCCACGTCTGGGCTGGGTGGTGCCGGGCGGGCCAGGGGAGCAGCCCCGTGTCCCCCCGGGCTGCCCACCTCCCACCGGTCAGCAATGGTCTGTGATCCACCTTTCCAGGGGATTGTAAGGCTGGGTCAGGCTGAAAATCACCCGTGAGGAGACCGGAGAGGAGCAGGAGCCTCTCCAGAACCATCTGCAGGGAGTGCAGGAGTTTGGGCTGGGAATCCCTGCAGAGCCCTCCCTAAAGGGGCTCTGGAAACCTTTCCTGCTCTGGAGCAGACACGGGGGCAGCAGGTTCAGCTGGGGGGGTCAGCGACAGCCCTCCCAGAGGTGCCGGTGTCCCCTCCCAGAGGTGTCAGTGTCCCCTCCCAGAGGTGTCAGTGTCCCCATCCCACAGGTGCTGGTGTCTCCTACCAGAGGTCCAAGTGTCCCCTCCCAGAGGTGCCAGTGTGCCCTCCCAAAGGTGTCAGTGTCCCCTCCCAGAGGTGCCGGTGTCCCCTCCCAGAGGTGCCGGTGTCCCCTCCCAGAGGTGCCTGTGTTCCCATCCCAGTGGTGCCGGTGTCCCCTCCCAGAGGTGCCCGTGTCCCCTCCCAGAGGTGCAGGTTCTCTCGGGGCAGCTCTGCTGCTCCTGCACGGGCTCCATTTACAGCCCAGCAGAGAACCACGGAGCACGAACACGGCCAGAGCCCTCTCTGCCCTCCTCCTCCTCTCCGCCAGGCTCTCCTGGCCGCGCCTCAGGTATTTCCGAGTCCTGGAGCCCGTCCCAGAGGCTCCCAAGTGTCCCCGGGCAGGGAGGTGTGTGTTTCTCCGCGCTTCCCCTGCGCAGGAAGAAGGTGACCCGTCCTTCGGCGTTAATGACACTTTGAGCATTTCCTTTGGGGTTATTCAGGGAAAAGGGAGGAAGTCAGTCGGGTGACAAGGTAACGGAGTCCTGTCCAACAAAGCCAGAGCCAGCGGCACCCGTGAGCTGTAACCGGTGCTTAACGGGGGCATTCAACTGCTGGGCCCGCAGGGATTTATTTAAAGACGCGGTTTAAGGCACATGGCATGAGCCATGTGAAAACAGCCGTGTCCTTGGATAGCAGCTAATTCCCGTCTCAGATGCGCTGCTGGCACCGCGCAGCTCGGCACAAACACCGACAGCTGTGGCCGGGTCCGGCCCTGCAGCGCTCCGCGGGCTGCCTGTCCCGCTGCTCGGCTCCCGGCCGCTCCAGGCTCCTGGCAGGCAGCAGCCCCAGCTGTGCCCGGCGAGGCTGCGGTGGGGCCCAGTCACGTTTCGGGATGGCGAAGTAGAAGGGGAAGCACAAGAGCCCCTGCTTGGGGTTATACAGAGCAGTTGCTGGCTCCTGCTGAGGTGAAACATCACCCCGATGGAGCAGAGCCGTGTCTGGGAGGCAGGGATCAGGGCACAGCTGGGGCTGGGGCTCCTCCGTGGCTCCAGGGTGCTGGAGACCCTCAGGAGCTTGCTGGGCATCTGAGCTACCAAAGCCAGGGGAGAGGAGAAGATGAGCTGCAGCTGAGGGGACAAGCAGGAGGTTTCATTCTGGGGAGGGAAGGGACATAATCACAGAATCATGGAATCCCAGACTGGTTTGGGGGTGGAAGGGACATTAAAGCCCATCCAGATCCACCCCCTGCCATGGGCAGGGACACCTTCCACCATCCCAGGGTGCCCCAAGCCCCATCCAGCCTGGCCTTGGAGACTTCCAGGGATCCAGGGGCAGCCGCAAGAGCTGAGCTGCATCCCTGAGGGTGGTGGGAGAAGCACCCGAGGCTTGGGGAGTCCCCCATGGGATTCCCGGAGCTCCAAGAGACCAAAGGAAGGGACACGCTCATGGATCCACAGCAGAGCTTAAGAGCTGAAACCATGATTGTTATCATTTGTAGAGGGGTCAGCAGGACTGGGGGAGTCCAGGGTGAGGTTGAGAGCACCAGAGCCCAGGAGGGTTGAGTGGGAGCATGTCCATGTCCTCCAGGAGCTGGGGCTGGCACCTCTGCAGTGCCCAGAGCTGGTGAGGGCAGGGCAGAGCCCGTCAGACGCTCAGTGAAGGGGTTTCTCCACAGCCACGAGTGATCCCTGCAGCTCCAGAGGGAGATCCTGAGGCTCAGGACCTGCTGGACCTCAGGGCTGGCATTTGCTTCGTCCCCCCAGGTGCTGAACCTGTTCCTGGCTCTGCTGCTGAGCTCCTTCAGCGCCGACAGCCTGGCGGCGTCGGACGACGACGGGGAGATGAACAACCTGCAGATCGCCATCGGCCGCATCACCCGCGGCATCGCCTTCGCCAAGGCCTGGCTGCTCGCGCTGCTCCGCCGCCTCTGGAAGGGCAAGAAGGTGGCCCCAGAGGAAGAGCAGGACCCCAGTAAAAGGGACAACTCCGTGCTCAACCACGTGGACACGGCCCCGGAGCCCAAGTCGGGGTACCTGGATGGCATCACGGGCAAGGAGCACATCTTCATGGATGAGCTGGACCACATGAACTTCATCAACAACCCCAACCTGACGGTGCAGGTCCCCATCGCCTCCGAGGAGTCCGACCTCTACGAGGAGACCAGCACCCAGTCCGACACCGAGGACACCAGCAAGGTAAGGAAGGCGGAGGGAAGGGAAGGGTTTCGCCCCGAAACTGGGACTGCCCCACTCTTGCTGTGCCACCCAAGGAATGACGCTGGTTTGGGTCACTTTTTGTGTCCGTGGAGACACAATAAAGACGCTCTTACACTTGCCAGGATCAGCAGAAAGGAGGCTATGACATCAATTTATTGACATTATCTTATTTTTATACACATTCCAATTCCACAAGGGATTGGAGAGCATGTCACTTCCTTCTCCATTTCACTGGAGAAGAAAGATGCTCATCAAAGTGGTCATATCACCAAAGGAATGAAAAACAGAAGATACCGTTAAGTAAACATCGGCTACTATTTACATAAAACTATAAGAAAAAATCTGACTCCAAGGTTAAAAACAGAAGGCTTACAAAAAACAAGGCGACAACTTTTAGCTTTCTCACAGGGCGTGGCGTGGGCCAAACTTGGGGCTTTCCAAGCTGGCATTTCCCAGTGTAAGCTGGAGTGAGAGAGGAGGGTCTGAGCAGGGCTTTGGCTGTTTTGGGTCAGACTGTGGGGTTATTGCCAGTGCCAGAGGGCCCCACGGCACCACGGGGGCGGCGCGAGGGTCAGCGCGCTCGGTTTGGGGCTAAAGACGTTGCAGAGGAACCTGACGCCAGGAAATCTGCTGATGGCACTATCATTGGATCCACTGCTAATGCCTCGGAAAGCATCGTCCTGGGGGGGCCTGAGCCACACGGAGGAGCTTAGCAGGGCTGAACATGAAGCGAGGGACGCGGGATCCGAAGCTGGGACAGCTGAGCCCGGTCTCCAGGGGATGGCTGGGGTCCACTGGGGGGGTGGCAGGGGGACAAGAAACTTGGGAAGACCCAAGTGGACACAAAAGGGTGATGGTGTGGTGGGAAATCACTGCTCACTCCAAGGTCCTGGGGACACAGGGGGCAGCTGGAGGTGCTGAGGGGACAGGATCAGCCTGGGAAGGGGGTTTGTACGGGCAACAGGACAGCTCTGAGCAGGGATTTGTCACGACTGGATGACAAACGTGTGCCCAGGAGCTGAGGGAACTCTGGGGAGCTCTGTCCCAACCAGCCCTGCCAGGTCCAGGGGGCACCTGGTGCTGCTGAACACCTGGATGGGACTGCACGGGGAGCCCCAGGAAAGGCTGGAAGGGGAAGCAGAGCTCCCAAAACCACAGAGCCTCTCCCCTCCCTCCCATCTGCGGGCTCCTCACAGCTCAGCACAGCTACAGGGACCCAGCTTGGCACTATGTGGGGCAAGAAGAGGGGACAACCCTGATTGTTCAGTGTTACCTGGGAAAACAGGGGGTTTTCAGCATTTGGGGTGCAGGAGGGGGATGGGAGGACGGGTGGGGCTGGCCCTTGTCACTGTGAATGCACTGCCAAGCCCTACAGAGGGGACAAACGTGTGGGAATGGGAACGGGCTGGGGGGTGCTGCTCTCAGCTCCCTCAGTGTTGCCACCAGCGGGGCTGAGAGCTGGCATTTTCCCCCAAATTTTCCCCACCACAGCCCCGGTCCCACAGCGGCAGGGCCCGGCACAGCTGCAGAGGTGGTGCCAGTGCCAGCCTGGCCGCGATGGCAGGGGGACAGCACACCCTGCCTGGTCCATGGGGTCCCCACGGACCTCAGCTCCCTGCCACCACGAAGGGCTTCCCAGCAGGAGGGACAACCTTGGTGTGCAGCCACTGGCCCTGTCCTGGCACAGCCCTGGGCTGCAGGGTGGGTTTGACTGATGGCACCGGCGCTGAAACACTGCATGGAAAAACTCTGAGAGCCATCCCTGGCACACACCGGGGGCACAGGGCACCTCTCAGCCAGTAAATACCAGTGCAGCCCATCGGGGCTGTCGGGTTTGGTGCCTAAATTCAGTCAAAGCTGACTCAGGTGGGAGCCAAGGGGGTGCATTAAAAACAGGGGCCCTGCCCAGGCAGGGGAAATGATGGGCTGCGATTTGTCATGGAATCACAAATTACTTGGGTTGGAAAGAGTCTCAAAGACCTTTTAATTCCAAACCCCTGCCCTGGGCAGGGACACCTCCCACGGTCCCAGGCTGCTCCCAGCCCTGTCCAGCCTGGCCTGGGGCACTGCCAGGGATCCAGGGGCAGCCACAGCTGCTCTGGGCACCCTCGCCCAGGGCCTAACCACCCTCACAGGGAACAATTCCCTCCCAGTATCCCATCCATCCCTGCCCTCTGGCAGTGGGAAGCCATTCCCTGTGTCCTGCCCCCCCAGCCCTTGTCCCCAGTCCCTCTCCTGGAGCCCCTTTGGGCCCTGGCAGGGCTCTGAGCTCTCCCTGGAGCTTCTCCTCTCCAGGTGAGCTCTCCCAGCCCGTATATATAAGGTGAAAGGACAATTAGCAGTCAGGTGTTAATCGCTGCCAGCCGGGTGTGTTCCCAGTCCGGGGATCAGCTCCAGATGGAGCCAGAGCCCCGCGCAGCGCCCGCTCCGGGACTCTGGCACCGCGGCCACCCCGGACCGCGGGCGCTTCTCCACACGGGCTGCTCGGACAGCGCTGGTAAACCCTCCCCGCTTCCAGAGCAGCTCCTTTCCAAGGAAAAGCTCTTTTCGGGGGAAATGACAGCGGCAGGGTCATCGCAGCTGCAATTTTGCGGCCGGTGGTGGATTTCTGTTCCGCAGCTCGAAGCAGCGAGGAGCTGCCAGCCGGGTCTGCGGCTCTGCAGAGTCAGTGCAGGGGCTCCGGGCTCTTCCCGGGGCTTTTTCCCTGCGGATCCCACCCTGCTGGGCACGGTGATGTGTCCTGGGATGCTCCGGGTGTTGTCAGTGGGGCTGAGGGAGCTGGGGAAGGGGCTCAGCCTGGAGAAAAGGAGGCTCGGGGGGGCCCTGGTGGCTCTGCACAAGTCCCTGACAGGAGGGGGCTCAGGGGGGGTCGGGCTCTGCTGGCAGGGAACAGGGACAGGAACAGAGGGAACGGCCTTGGGCTGGGCCAGGGGAGGCTCAGGGTGGACATTGGGNTGGGATTCTCAGAGCTGCGGACTGTGGGGTCATGGGGGGAGCCAGGGTGTGCAGCACCAAGGATGGGGAAGCCCTGGATTGTGGGGGAAGCCCTGGACTGTGGGGGAAGCCCTGGGCCTGGGCCCCAGGCAGGCTGGAGATGCTGTACCAGGCGTGTGATGGAAATTGCCCTCCAAACCTGCTGGTTCCAGCGTGGGAGGGCTCAGGAGCCCCCCGGGATGGGTTTTATCCCTGTCCCCACCCCAGAGAACCTGCCCTGAGCTGCACCCACAGAACTCCTGGGTTCCATGAGCCATCTGAAGCCCCTTTGGGTGTTCCCCCACATCTGCAGGGCAGCTGCACTGGTTTGTGCCCACCTCGACCCTTTCTAAGGCTTGTCCTGGAGGCAGGCGGCTCCCGAGTGTCCTTCCCTGGGGTCACAGCCTGCCTGGCTCCCTGCCGAGTCCCCCACATCCCCCTGCCCCTCCTGCCCCTCCGCCCCGGCCTCGACTGAGGGTGGTCCCAGTGGTCCTTGAGAGCCACCAGCTGGCAGCAGGTGCCACCCCTGTGCTGTGTCCTCTCCTGCATGTCCCCAGAGGTCCCCAAGGCAACATCTTGTGGAGATCTGGCTGTGGGCCCTGAAGCAGCGGGCAGTGACGGTGCCTCAGTTTACCCCAGGGGCTTTTCCCTGGTTTTTGGAGGATGGAGCAGCTCCTTTATGCACTCCCAAAAGCAGGAGCAGCCTGAGGGGAGGATTATCTCCTTCCTGTGAAAGCCAACACCTTCCTGTGCTGGAAATACCCATCCTGGAGCCTCTGGTTCCTGCTGCTCCCAGGCAGGAGAGGCAGGGCTGGGGATCTGCTCCTTCCTCAAGTGCTGCACGAGGGCTTCTCGGAAAGCCAAAAAAAAAAAAACAAACCTGAGGAAGACGAATCCCAGGGGCTTGCCAAGGTTTTCTCTTGTTATCAGCCCCTCTGGGCCTTGCTGAGTGGTGTCTGGGAAGGCAGCCAAGCGGAGCTGCGGAGCAGGATGGAGCTGCAGAGGCATTTGGGATGCAGGTTTTGGACTTGGGTGAACCTCGGGCTGAGGGCCCTTCGGCACGAGCCGAGGCGGAGGGAGGAGGGAGGAGAGGCTGCTTGGGTTTCTGCAGCGGAGGGGGTTGGCAGAGCAGTTCCTGGATGGGCACACACAGAGGAGGAGGCGAGAAAATCAGCCCGAGGTGGTGGCCCAGGTGGATGGAGATGGAGCTGTGTGCTGGCACAAGGTTGGGATCAGGGGACCTCCTGTTCCTCTGGACCTGGGTGAAAAGCAAAGCTCAGCTACCAACAATCCTCTGAGGTTTGCAGCCCTGGACGACTCAGCAGCTTCTGGGCCGTGTGTCCATGGAGGGGGACTCGGAGCATCCTCCAAACAAGGGGGTCCCAGCACCCCCCTGGTGCTGCCCGGGCTCTCTGGGGCAGGAGGAGCATGGCTGGAGGCAGCCAAAGCCCCGGGGCCTGGCCTGAATTCCTGTCCCTCTGCAGAACCCCCTGTCCAGCGACAACGCCTCGTCCGTGTGCAGCACCGTGGACTACAAACCCCCCGCGCCCGAGGAGGAGGAGGTGGCAGAGGTGGCTGAGGAGAGCAACGAGCCCGAGGAGTGTTTCACCGAAGGTGAGGGGCAGAGCAGGGCTGGCGACCCTGCGGGCAGGGGGGGAAGGCTGTGGAGAGGGGGAATGGGCGTGGAGGGGCCACTGCCAGCAATTCTTGCAGCACAGGGGCCCCAGGCTCCCCGAGCTCAGCCCGAAGCCCAAACCCTCCTGCACCACCACAGAGATGACCCCATGGAGCCCCCTCGTGCGCCCACCTAAGCCCAGCAGGATCCTGGTCCAGCCTCCACCAGGGAGGGTTTAAAATGCCAATAAACCTGGGAGTAGTGGGACCACCCTGGCCAGGAGTGACCCCCAGCCCTGTGTCCCCAGGCTGCGTGAAGAGGTTCCCCTGCCTCTACGTGGACATCACCAGTGAGAAGGGGAAGATTTGGTGGAACCTCAGGAAGACCTGCTTCCGCATCGTGGAGCACGACTGGTTCGAGACCTTCATCGTCTTCATGATCCTCCTCAGCAGCGGGGCACTGGTAGGTGCCACCTTTCCCCCTGTCCCAAGGGCTCTGCAGCAGCTTCCCAGCCTGGGGGGAGCCCAGGGAGGTGACGGAGCCCAGGCTCTGGGCATCTCTTGTGCCAAATAACCCAGCTGTGGGCAGATGTTTGGTTTCAAGCCCCATCTGGCTCAGGTCTGACCAATGCACAGCCTTGTGAAGGGATCTAAATATCCTCCAGGAGTCCTGGTTCACCCTGGTCACCTCTCCCCTGCATCCCTGGGCCATCATCCACGGGCTGTGGTCCGTGGGCTTGAGGAGATGCCAGTGCCTACAGCCCCCAGCCCTGCTCTTATGCCAACCATGAACCACCTGAACCATTTATTCAGCTTCGTGTGGTTCCTCATTTCACCACCACCATCACCGGCTGCCGGGAGGTGCTTGACAAACAGTTCATGCTTTGTATTTTGCTGTTCAGCACCTTCATCAGTGCCTGGTGCCTCTCTCAGAACCCGGGTGTCCCGTTAAACCAGCCTAAATCATTATCTGTGTGTTGGCCTGGTCATCTTCTCCGAGGGTTTGGGCTGGATTTAACCCAGGAAATACCAACTTCTCTGCAGGTTTGGAGGTGAAGAGAGAGGGAAGGAGAACAGAGGGACTGAGAGGGTTTTCAGACACACTTCACGTGTCTGCAGCTCGCTCTGAGGTGGTTTGGGGGTGTCTGAGGTTGTAGCTGGTGCAGGAATTGAAAGCTGAGCTACGCCAGCTGTGCAGCACCTGATCACCACGCCCCAGCCTCCACACAGGGCGTGGCACTCACCCAAACCCCTCAGGGCATTTTCAGAACTCCCAAAGCATCCCAAGGTGTGGGTTAGTGTTGGGTGGGTCGGTGGGGTTTGAGCTGAGACACCTGGGCATTGGCTGCAGCCGGACTTTGGCTTCAGTGAAGTTTTGCTTTGGGTCCAACCCCGCAAAGCCAACAGGGACTTGCAAACAGGAGTTGGACCCCACGTTGATCGGGTCCATGAATAAATGCCAGCCATCCTCAGGCTTCCCCAGTCCTGGGAAAGCAGGGAGATGCCAGTGTGGGTGTGCTCTGGGATGCCACAGCTCCCGTGGAAGGATGAGTGTCCTGTAACTCCGTGGGGTCCCATGGAAGGATGAGTGTCACACAGCTCCCTGGGGTCCCATGGAAGGATGAGTGTCCTGTAACTCCCTGGGGTCCCATAGGAGGATGAGTGTCCTGTAACTCCATGGGGTCCCATGGAAGGATGAGTGTCCTGTAGCTCCCTGGGGTCCCATGGAAGGATGAGTGTCCCGTAACTCCCTGGGGTCCCATGGAAGGATGAGTGTCCTGTAGCTCCGTGGGGTCCCATGGAAGGATGAGTGTCCTGTAGCTCCGTGGGGTCCCATGGAAGGATGAGTGTCCTGTAGCTCCATGGGGTCCCATGGAAGGATGAGTGTCACACAGCTCCCTGGGGTCCCATGGAAGGATGACTGTCACATAGCTCCGTGGGGTCCCATGGAAGGATGAGTGTCACACAGCTCCGTGGGGTCCCACGGAAGGATGAGTGTCCTGTAGCTCCGTGGGGTCCCATGGAAGGATGACTGTCACGTAGCTCCGTGCCCCTCGCAGGCTTTCGAGGACATCTACATCGAGCAGCGCAAGGTGATCCGCACCATCCTGGAATACGCAGACAAGGTCTTCTCCTACATCTTCGTCATCGAGATGCTGCTCAAGTGGGTGGCCTATGGCTTCAAGGTGTACTTCACCAATGCCTGGTGCTGGCTGGATTTCCTCATTGTGGACGTACGTGATGAGCAGGGCCGAGCCGAGGGGCTTGGGGGCATTAGGGGCCATTGTAAATGAACCCAGATTGTATTTTGGAGGATAAAGGGGTGGCTGTGGAATGAGGGCTTAGACCATTACTTAAAATAATGGTCCCAACAGGAACGACCACTTCATTCCTGGCTGCAGGAACCTTTCAAACCCTTCTGTTTTACACCCAAGCCAAGAACAGCCCCTGCTCTTCCACCAGCCCCAGAAGAGCTGTGAAAGGACACAGGCTCTCCCAAGTGCTCTGTGGCAGAGCAATCTGTCCTTCCTGTCCTTCCTGTGTCCACATCAATTCCACCCTCACACTCAAGAGGTGTCACCCTGCCCCTGGATCCCTGGCAGTGCCCCAGGCCAGGCTGGACGGGGCTGGGAGCAGCCTGGGACAGTGGGAGGTGTCCCTGCCATGGCAGGGGTGGCACTGGGT
>VYXC01000170.1:55439-67670 GCA_013397175.1 Platysteira castanea
GGAAGGATGAGTGTCCTGTAGCTCCGTGGGGTCCCATGGAAGGATGAGTGTCACACAGCTCCGTGGGGTCCCACGGAAGGATGAGTGTCCTGTAGCTCCGTGGGGTCCCATGGAAGGATGACTGTCACGTAGCTCCGTGCCCCTCGCAGGCTTTCGAGGACATCTACATCGAGCAGCGCAAGGTGATCCGCACCATCCTGGAATACGCAGACAAGGTCTTCTCCTACATCTTCGTCATCGAGATGCTGCTCAAGTGGGTGGCCTATGGCTTCAAGGTGTACTTCACCAATGCCTGGTGCTGGCTGGATTTCCTCATTGTGGACGTACGTGATGAGCAGGGCCGAGCCGAGGGGCTTGGGGGCATTAGGGGCCATTGTAAATGAACCCAGATTGTATTTTGGAGGATAAAGGGGTGGCTGTGGAATGAGGGCTTAGACCATTACTTAAAATAATGGTCCCAACAGGAACGACCACTTCATTCCTGGCTGCAGGAACCTTTCAAACCCTTCTGTTTTACACCCAAGCCAAGAACAGCCCCTGCTCTTCCACCAGCCCCAGAAGAGCTGTGAAAGGACACAGGCTCTCCCAAGTGCTCTGTGGCAGAGCAATCTGTCCTTCCTGTCCTTCCTGTGTCGTGCCCAATTCCACCCTCACACTCAAGAGGTGTCACCCTGCCCCTGGATCCCTGGCAGTGCCCCAGGCCAGGCTGGACGGGGCTGGGAGCACCCTGGGACAGTGGGAGGTGTCCCTGCCATGGCAGGGGTGGCACTGGGTGGGCTTTAAGGTCTCTTCCAACCCAACCCATTCTGGGATCCTGTGACCCTTAAGGTGTGTGGACCCCAGGGACCTGATGTCTGTGTCGCAGGGCTAGAGGATGACCACCAGCCTGAGGGACTGGGGAGAAAGCAGGAGCTGCAGTTGTGTTTCCACCTGAGGTGCTGCTGATCACTTGTGCTGCTCCTTCCAGGTGTCCCTCGTCAGCCTGACAGCAAACTGGCTGGGATACTCGGAGCTGGGAGCCATCAAATCCCTGCGGACACTGAGGGCTCTGCGGCCCCTGCGCGCCCTGTCCCGCTTTGAGGGCATGAGGGTAAGCGTGTCCCCAAGTGCTGCTGGCCCTGACAGGGACACGAGAGCCTTCTGCCCTCCCCTACACCAGGGGCATCCCTGGTGGTTTTCAGGGGCCTCCAGATCAGTGGGATCAATGCTAAGGCCCCTTTGGTCCAGTCTGACCCCACTCGGTGCTGATGGGGAGGGCAAAGTTGGGGCATGGGGACACGAAGGTCCCATCCAGATCCCCCAAGGTGTTTCCTCCCCTTCCAGGTGGTGGTGAACGCCCTGCTGGGTGCCATCCCCTCCATCATGAACGTCCTGCTGGTCTGCCTCATCTTCTGGCTGATCTTCAGCATCATGGGCGTGAACCTGTTCGCGGGGAAGTACTACAGGTGTGTCAACACCACCACGGGCGAGCTCTTCGACATCGACCTGGTCAACAACAAGAGCGACTGCATGGCCCTGCTCCACACCAACGAGGTCAGATGGGTCAACGTCAAGGTCAACTTCGACAACGTGGGCTTGGGATACCTGTCCCTGCTGCAGGTGGTACGTCACAACATCGGGCGTCACCGTCCAAGACGCGTGGAGCCGTAGCAGGGCAGTGGGATGAGCATCGGGGCTGACGTGGGATGGGGTTTCTTAGCTGCTTCACTCCAAAGTGGGTTTTTAACACCAAAAAAACCCTTAGGGAGGGGTTTCCTCCTAGCCAAGGAGGAAAAGGGACAGGGTAGAAGAAGGGAGGGGAAGGTGTCACCAGGGAACTGCTACGGATGGGTGCAGACAGTACCAAGGCTGGCGCGGCAAAGCAGCCTCTGCACAGCACGGGGTGCAGGAGGCAGGAGGGGAGGCTCTGTCAGCCCTGCCCCCTTTGGGACCTTCAGCCTGCTCCAGCCGTGGGTGGTGGGACCTTGCGTGGGGCGGGTGACGGCTGGAACAAGGGCACACGTGGCCCCTGCGGGCAGAGGGCGAGCGCAGCCGGGTTCCCCTGAACTCCCCGCAGCTGGGCCAGGCAGCAAAGGGGAACTGCTCACCACAGCTCGATAAAAATATCGGTGTGGGCTCCGTTATGGGGCTGCTCCCATCGGATCCAGGGGAGCTGCTGGCTGCAGCATCGGAAAACAACCCCAGCTGATGACTCTGCTTCTAAATTCAGCTTCCTCTTCAGCCTCGTTGTTCCATCAGATTCAGGAAACAAGATGAGCAGGCCTTTTGTTTAACAAATCAGCAGCAAAAGGCTATGAAAGATGCAGTGGAGACCCTGTAAAAGATTTGGTGCAGTCCCCCACCCCGCTGGGATGGGAATCCAGCAGAAGCAGAGGCAGGATGTGGCAGTCAGGGCTATGGAGGTGGCACGGTTTGGGACTGGAAAGGAGTGGCTGGCCCTGGCACAGCTCTGCCGTTGGGAAAATGACTTTGAAGTCAAGAGGAGAAAGGGAGAGAAGAGTCAATTGCTTCTTCTCCCTGCCTGGTTTGCAGTGGTGTTTTGGGAAGTCGCTGGTAGCCTCAGCCCCAGAATGGTCCGTGCACATTCACATGTGAATTCCCATATTTCTGGGACATTTTTCTTGAGGATTCAGCCCACGTCCCTCTCCTGCCATTCCCACAGAGAAGCAGGAGTGCTCAGAGCTAAACCCCACACACGCACCCATCACCTTCCCCTTCTTCCCAGCCCCGAGCACCTCCCAGAAAATCCATTCTTCTCCACTGACACAGAATCACAGAATCCTTTATGTTGGAAAAGACTCCAAGTCCGACCATTCCTGTTCCCACAGGCCACCTTCAAAGGCTGGATGGACATCATGTACGCGGCCGTGGACTCACGCGAGGTGAGGGGACACGCGGGGACACGGGGCTGGTGCCAGGGGCTGATTCCCCTTGGCAGACCAGGAACAGGATCCCAGGACTGAGGCTGGGATGGATCCTTGGCTCTGCCCTGTGGTGCTGGGGCTGCCTGCATCCCACCCATGACCTCAGCCAGGACATGGGCTACAGGGTGGAGAAACCCCCAAAATGTATCAGACCATGGAATCCCAGGATGGTTTGTGTTGGAAGTGACCCTAAAAACCCTCCAGTGCCACCCCTGCCGTGGGCAGGGACACCTTCCACTGCCCCAGCGTGCTCCAAGCCCTGTCCAACTTGGCCTTGGGCACTTGGGCAGCCACAACACGCCCCTGCTGAGGTGTGCAGCCTCAAAAAGGGCAGCCACGTGTCCCTGTGCCACCCATGCCATTGTCACCCACATCCCGGTCCCACACGGGGCTCCCACCCCACCCCAGCTGGGGCTGAGTCTGCTCTGCTCAGCTGCAGTTCCAGGGGCCAAAATCCCTGTTCTGCCCCCACTGCTCCAACCTGGAGGGCTCATCCTTCCCCTGCTGTGACCTGATGTCCTCCGTGACCCCTCCAGCCGGGAAAGCTCATCCCATCCCGGGGAAAGTGCCTGGCTTGCCTTGGGCAATAACTGGGTCACGAGAACAGGGCAGCCAGCATTGAACCACTGGGTTCAGTGAGTTACTAAAACAACCCAAGTGTTTGCAGAGTGTCGTGCAAAGGCTGTTCCTACTGTGGTCCATCCCCAAAAGTGTCCCCACAGCAGGAGGGGTTTCCTACAGTTCTCCAGTCGCACTGGGGGGTCACCCCACACCCCCACAGGCCTGAAGGGGTTGTTTTCATTGCCTTTTTTTAGCACCCTTCCACTGCCCTCTGAAAATCCCTCAGGCCTCTGCCCCACCTGGGGCAAAACTGGTTTGGGAGAAAATCCTCCCTGTTCTGCCAAGAGCTTTCCTCAAAATGGGGGAAGCCAAGGGGGTCACCGTGGGCTGTCTGCGGTCAAACAGGGAGCAGGATTAAGGGATGCTCCTTGGGATCAGGAGCATTGTCCAGGGTTGTTGCACCGTGTTGATGCCTTAGGTTTTAATTTCTATATTTTTCAAATCCTGTACTGCCTAGTGTGTAACTCTAAAGTTTCTTGTAGCTCGTGAACTGCTCTCTTAGGCCAGACAGACACAACAAAGCCTCTCTGAGCTGTTCAAGGACACTCGGGCTGTCTTAGGCCCAAAAGGTGTAAACTAGGACCATGAAAGAGGTGGAGAAATTGAAAAAAAGCTAAAGTTTTAATTGGTGAATTTATGCTGATATGCAAATGGACCAAACCTATATCTGTGTCAAGAACTCGTGACCTGTCATCCATCTCGGGGTCCATTTGATGGAAGCAGCCTCTGGCTCCCCAGGGTGTGCCTTGAAGGCCTTCAAATAAATCCCTGCCTTTATTCCCTTACTCCTGTCTAGTCCCTGTTTCTAGGTGGCTGGGAGAAGGCATCAGTGTCACCCCACTGTGCTGGTGTGACAAATCAATCCCCTTTTCCTCTCCCCTCTCAGATACATTTCAGCTGCTGATTCACAATCAGCTGGTTATGAAACTCATTAATATCACTGCAAAGGACATCCTCTCCCATTCCCCAGCCCGTGCTCAGGGATCGGGGGTCAGCACGTCCTTGGCCCTCAGTCGCTGTCACATGGATGTCCCTTCCCGTGGCTGCTCCCACTGGGAATACACAGCCAAGAGTTTTGCAGCAGCCACCCCCTGGCTCTGTCCAAACACCACGTCTGGGGGCCTGGGGACACCCTTTTGGGACAGGGTCAGTCTCACACCTCCTGTCTCTCCTGGCCAGATTGAAGAGCAGCCGCAGTATGAGATCAACCTCTACATGTACATCTACTTCGTCATCTTCATCATCTTCGGTGCCTTCTTCACCCTGAACCTCTTCATCGGCGTCATCATCGACAACTTCAACCAGCAGAAGAAAAAGATGAGTATTTCCTGGCCCCTGAGGTGCTGCTCTAGGCTGGAGGGGGCCAGCACGGCGGTGGGGTGATGGGAGCAGGGCCACCATGCCCGGAACTAGGATGGATCCCAGGATTCTGATCCATCAGTGGCTTCCTGCCCTGGACAAACGGCACATGGAGCTTTGTGTCCTGGTCAAAGCAGTTACAGAGGACTTAACTTAGGCGCACACAGGGAGGAAGCAAAGGGAAGCTGCATTTTCTCTTGCCTGGGCCATCACTTTTACTTTCTGTTCCCACCCTGGGATCATTTTTCCGTGCACTGAGACTCAATTTCTGCTTCCAAGCCAGCAGCTCAGGCCTGACAGCCCGGGGCAGGAAGCAGGCGGAGGGTGGGCAGGGCTGAGCACACTGGTGGTGCTGAGCGAGGTCTGCAGGACACACAGAGGACACCTTGCTCCCAGCAGGTCTCTGAGGGGCTGGAGATACTTGGTGGGAAGGGACATGGTCAGAGACACTTGGTGGAAAGAGGAGAATTCCCGAGACTAACAGCCATGATTCCCTTTATACTTTGGAGGCAAAGACATCTTCATGACGGAAGAGCAGAAGAAATACTACAACGCCATGAAGAAGCTGGGCTCCAAGAAACCCCAGAAGCCCATCCCCAGGCCTTCGGTACGTTGGGTCCATCCTCCTGAAGTGGAGCACACGGGGAAGGCTTCAGGCCACCAGCTGTGCCACAGGGGACAAGAAGGGTCCAGGGAAGACCATTTGCCCCATTGTTACTCTTCAGACAGGACCTGGCCAAGAGCTGGGGCTTCAGAAGAGGTTGACATCAGGCCACCTCCCTTGGATCTGCTCTTTAGCCCTGGGGCTGCTGGCAAGGGCAAGGATGGGGTTTCTTTTGCAGGAATTTGGGTTTTTCCCTAGTTTGGGTCCCAGTTCCTCTCTGGAAGGGAGTTGGGCTCAAGGAAAGCTCAGCTTTCAACCCCCCAGGAGGGACCCTGGTCCAGCCAAAACATTCTCGGTTGTGATTTGAGTTTTGTAGCCCTGCACAGGTGAGGTCCTCCCCAGGTGTTAATTTGTGCCCTATTAGCTGTGGGTGTAATTAGCAAGTGACTGTGCCCTGTGCCCACTCCTGGCCGTGGCGCTCCCAGGTGTGCTCCATCCTGAGAGGTGCTGGGAATCCTCCCCCCACAGCTTCTGGGGCTGTGAGAGCCGTGCTGGCCACAACCCTGAGGTTTCCCACACTTGTAAATATGGTTCCTTCTTCTCTCTCTGTTGTGTTTTGTTTTGCTGTGTCTGTCCCGTGTTCCCACCTCTTCTCTGGTGCTCCATCGCTGCCCTCACATCCTTCATGGCAGAACAAAGTCCAAGGGAAGGTGTTCGACTTCGTTACCAAGCAAGTGTTTGACATCACCATCATGATCCTGATTTGCCTGAACATGGTGACCATGATGGTGGAAACAGATGACCAGAGCGAGCTCAAAACCTCTGTCCTCTACAAGATAAACCTGGTCTTCATCGTCATCTTCACCGGGGAGTCCGTGCTCAAGATGTTCGCCCTGCGCTACTACTTCTTCACCGTGGGCTGGAACATCTTCGACTTCGTGGTGGTCATCCTCTCCATCCTGGGTGAGTCCTGCTGCTCCCACCAGTCCCTCAGGGATCCCACTGGACAATGAAGAGTGGAAATGGTCTCACCAATCCACAGCCACCAAGCTGTCACTGGACCCCCCTTGCACCGACCCTTTGAGCGGGGCCAAGCCAGCAGGACCCTGAGACATGACAGATGCGAGGCCACCCCAGGCCACCAGGCTGGGTGAGGGGCTGGGGGGATATCTCTTCTCCTCCTTGGTGTTATTCCCCTTGGTGTTCTCTTTCTCTGAAACAGAGCAGCTGGAGTTTAACCCTTGGGCCTGTGCTCAGAGGTTCTTTTTTAATGTTTTCCCTGTCACTGGAGGAGCCATCGGGGGTGGCCTCACCTCCCTGTGTCTGCCCAGACGGAGCAGAGCAGCTCCCCCTCACCTCCCACCAGCAAACTCACCTGTGCTTCATCCCTCCACAGGTATCGTCCTCTCGGACATCATCGAGAAGTACTTTGTGTCCCCCACCCTCTTCAGGGTCATCCGGCTGGCGAGGATCGGCCGCGTGCTCCGGCTGATCCGAGGAGCCAAAGGCATCCGGACGCTCCTCTTTGCCCTGATGATGTCCCTGCCCGCCCTGTTCAACATCGGCCTCCTGCTCTTCCTCGTCATGTTCATCTACTCCATCTTCGGCATGTCCAACTTCGGCTACGTCAAGAAGGAGTCGGGGATCGATGACATCTTCAACTTCGAAACCTTTGGGAACAGCATGATCTGCCTCTTCCAGATCACCACGTCAGCGGGGTGGGATGGGCTCCTCAACCCCATCCTCAACAGCGGCCCCCCGGACTGCGACCCCGAGCTGGAGAACCCCGGGACTTCGGTGAAAGGGGACTGTGGGAACCCCGCCATCGGCATCTTCTTCTTCTGCAGCTACATCATCATCTCCTTCCTCATCGTGGTGAACATGTACATCGCCATCATCCTGGAGAACTTCAGCGTGGCCACGGAGGAGAGCAGCGAGCCCCTCTGCGAAGACGATTTTGAAATGTTTTATGAAACTTGGGAGAAGTTTGACCCGGATGCCACCCAGTTCATCGCCTACAGCACCTTGTCTGACTTTGTGGACACCTTGCAGGAGCCACTCAAAGTTCCCAAGCCCAACAAGATCAAACTCGTCACCATGGATCTACCAATGGTTGCTGGGGACAAAATCCACTGCCTGGACATCCTCTTTGCCCTGACTAAGGAAGTGCTGGGAGACTCGGGAGAGATGGATGCCCTGAAGGCCACCATGGAGGAGAAGTTCATGGCTGCCAACCCCTCGAAGGTTTCCTATGAACCCATCACCACCACCCTGAAGAGGAAGCACGAGGAGGTCTGTGCTACCAAGATCCAGAGGGCTTTCCGGAGGTACCTCCTGCGGCGCTCGGTGAAGCAGGCGTCCTACATGTACCGGCACAGCCAGGACACCCTGGGCGAGGACGCGCCCGAGAAGGAAGGGCTGATCGCCACCAAAATGCAGGAGATCTATGGGAACACTGGGACAGACGTGGAGACAGCCCCTGCCTTGGGCCTCGAGCCCATTCCCAGCTCGGAGACGCCCCGGGATGCTCCTGAGGAAGCACAAGCTTGGGATAAGGAACGCGTGGTGAAAGAGTCGCTGGTGTAGCACAAGGAGATTCCTCCTCTGGCCCAGCCCGAAGAGACTTCATTTGTGTCTCCTGTTCACAGCTCTTCCATGCACAGATCTCTAGATCTTAGATATGATTTTAATTTCAGATATTTCAAGCAACCACCTTGACTTTGAAAGCAGGATCTCCTCCTGATCCTGGGTTTTACAGCCCACTGCACTTGCAAAGAGTTTAATCCTTTTTCTTATGAGAACTCAAATGTGAAATCTGTTGTCAGTGCAAGAGAAACACGTTAGTTTTGAAATGATCTCATCACGGTAACGATGGTTTTCAGACATGAACAGAAGAGTATGGTTGTCCTTTCACTTAAAGTAATTATTTATTAATGTTATTTCACAATTAAGAGATTTTCCTGGATTTTATTCTTCCAGAGTGCAGCCAAGCAACCAGTGAGAGATGAGCCAAGTGAAATAATATTAAGAATAATTACATAAAACACAAAGTTTTGTGAACAAAAATCTCCAAAGTCTTAAAGTAGCACCTTTCTTTTGAACCTCTGAATAAGCTTGATGATTATTTTTTGTTACATACAAGAGAAAGTGCAATTATGTCTTAAAAATTGGTTTGCAAAGCCAAAGCAGATTTGTTCTCAGGGTTAAATATCAGGTTTTCAAGGTCTCTGAATATGCATTGAAACCAGAAATCATTCGGGTCTCTGCAGGACGAATGTAAACACTATTTATAGTCACATTTTACTCTGTTTTCCCGTTTCCATCCAGATTTTGTGGCAGGAAAGCAATGGGCAAAGGGAGGGTTTGGAAAATGTTCTCCAAGAATCCTCAGTCCCTGGGACAAAACTCTCCAGGGTTTTTTTCCTGGCCCTGTTGCAAGGGGAACCGTCCCACGGGAGTGCTCTTGGTTGGCATTCCCAATGTCCTCTTCGTTAGTGTTAATTAATGAGATGGACCCCCAGGGCTCGGAGCAGACGTTTGAACAATCCTTTCCACGAGCTGCTTTAGGGGTCCCCTAAATCCCACCCAAGCCCCAGGTGGCTCCATGTAATAAACAACCCCACTGGGGTGTGAATCCCAAAATCCTCAGGCAGAGCATCCTTCCCCAGGCCGGGGCTGCGGAGGGGCCCTGGGGCACGCTCGGGGTGGGCCAGGCAGGTCCTCACCAGGAAGCCTCCAGGCAGAGGAGCGTCTTCCCAGGGGGAAAAGGGATTTGCTGTTCTCCACGCAGGTGAGCAAAAGGAAAGTAAATGAAGGGAAATGGCCCTGGCACAGCTGTGGCTGCCCCTGCATGCCTGGAAATGTCCCAGGCCAGGCTGGACGAGGCTTGGAGCAGCCTGGGACAGTGGAAGGTCTCCCTGCCCATGGCAGGGGTGGCACTGGATGAGCTTGAAGGTCCTTCCAACCCAAACCATCCTGGGATTCTGGGAAAAACGTGCGAAAGGCCCCGAGTTTGCCTCTGACCACCTTCTGCCTTCAAAAGGGAAAAAAAACCCTCTTGAGATCAAAACAAACACGAGCCAAAACCTCTTCCAGTTCAAACAAGGGCTGTTCCTGAAGCCAAAGGCTCCGTCTTTTTGTACTCTGATGATTCTCTTCTCTTCCCGGGCTGCTTTGGGCGCTGCTGTCACGGATGCCCCATGGCCAGGCTGGCCAGGAGCGGTGCTGAGCTCGGCTTGGACCCACGAGCTGCCAGCCAGGTGGCAGAGCTGGGGACACTCGGCTCGTCCCGTGGCCTTGTGCTCTCATTTCCACGCCGATGCTCCCTGGAGCAGGAGCCGGAGCTGCTGTCGCTGGCGTTTCCATGGGAAGCATCCCTGGCGTGGCAGTCCCTGCCCGGATCGTGGTTCACAATCGATGCTGCTTCTACGTTTGTGTCGTCGGGGATGGGGAAATGCCCCAGAGCAGGGTTTGTGTGAGCTAAAGCCGTTTTTCTTTGTACATTTCTTACAATAAACAACTGTAAATGATCTGTTATTACGACACCGGCTGTGTTGGGGAGTGTCGGGGGGAAGGGGGAATGTTTTCCCTGCACTGGGAGGGCTGAACGCCCCTTCCCTTTGCTCCCTGTGCTTGGCCTCGGACCTGCCAACCTCAGCAGGGCCCGGGGGTCTCATCCTGCACAGGAGGCCCCCAGGGCTGTCCCCCGGGACCCCCAGCCCAGCTTCCAGAGCTTCAGCTCCGCTCGCGATCCCATCCCCTGGAGCCCTCGGTGCTCACTGGCTCCGGGAGAGAGCGAACAGGAGATGCTGCTGTCATGTCCACCAAGGACAGAGGAAGGTTTGGAGAAGCTTCAGCCCCGCCGAGCTGCCCCACACCCGGCTCCAAGCCCACCCCAGCTGCCACCTGGGAGCAGGTGAGCATCCCTGGCAGAGGACAGGCTGGCTGCAGGAGGTTCTGCGTCAGCGAGGGGGAGCCGCCCCCGGGCCCCGCTGACGTCCCCGGGGGCCACAGCTCGGCCTCGCCGCTGTTGTCGCTGCCGCTGGAACAGCTCGTCCCGGGGCTGGCGCAATCCGGGCCATGCAGGGAATGCAGGGCACGGGCACAGCCCGACCCCGCGGAACCCAAACCCCGGCGCACAGGGATGGGCTGGGCGAGGCGGGGAAGGGGCAGCTGCGGGCAGTGGCGCTGCCCTGGGAGCTCCGGAGCCACACTGGCCCAGGGGACATGGGACCCTCCCCGTGGGGCCACCAGGTTCCCCTACACCCCACGTCGTGGGTGGTGTAAGCTCAGGGGTCTTCAGAGGAAACCGAGCCCCTCTGTGCCTTTAAGGGTGCCAAGGAGCCCACGGGCAGCTCGGGGGGTGATTTGGCTGCGGTCACTGCAAACCCTCTTCAGTTTGTGCTCTGCTCCTGGTTGTGCCTCACAGGGCTCTCCCAGGCACCTCCAGCATCCCAGCTCCCATCTGCAGCCCCAGAGCCCCACAAAACCCCTCCAGTGCCTGCCAAGCACGTGGGCATCCCTTTCCCCTTGCCCTGCTGGGGTATCAGAGCCAGGCTCTGCTCTTCCAGCCAGACCCAGGGTGATGGCAGCAGGGACCCTGTACAGGACCAGGAGAAGGCACCTCTCCCATCATCTTTCCCTCGTGGAGCCAGTTTTTCTCTGGAAGACATTATTTCTCTGACTTCCTGTCCTTTGCATGCAAAGTCAGGCTGGGGATGGCTCCCAGCACCCATCAGATGCTCAGAACTGGCAAAAAACCCACCCAGCTTGCAGAAGGTGAAGGCTGGGGAGGCCCCGGGCGGTGGCACCGGGCTCTGGGGACCAACATGACGGGCAGAAGTACCCAGAGGTGTTTTTCACTGGAGTTACAGTTCAGTGCTCACCCACAGCCGGTAACCAGCCCAGTCGGGGGGCAGGGCCTGGGGGAAACTGTTTCTGCACCAGAGCTCACCTTGGGGGGCTCCTTGTGCTTCCCTGGGGCCTGGCTGTCGCACAGGTTTCATGGAGAAGGCTCTTGGAAGTGGCAAATAGGGTGTGGAGAAGGGGTGGGCATGGCTTGCACCCAAGTGACTCCTTATTTTGGCCATTTCCCCCTCTCATCTTCCCCCTGGAAGCACTCAAAACACGTGTGGATGTGGCACTTGAGGCCCCAGCTTGGCGGTGATCACAGTGGTGCTGCTGGGCTGACGATCCTAAAGGTCTTTTCAAACCACAATGATTTTGTGACTGGCTCATGCTTCCGTGAGTTTGGATTTCTGAACTCCCTGGGATGCAGGGGTGGGGACCCATCCCACTGCACCCCACAACAAGCAACCCCACAAACATCCCCCATTCCTGCTGCAACTCCTGGCTACTGGGCCAGCATTGATCCCTGCCCACCCACTTCAGGCCAAACCCCCCGGGGGATCTGTGGAGCTGGGGGGACACCCTGGGGGTCACCCCCATCCTGTCCCCGCAGGGATGTGGCCAGGCAGCACCAGTCCCATTCCCTGGGCACGTCCCGTGCTCAGCCCAGCTTTGGCATCTCCTGCTTTGCTCATCCCCAGCTCTGCTGTGGATCCACAGCGGTCCTGGCCACCTCCAGGGATTGCTGGCACCATGGGGAGCACAGCCTGGGGACGCGAGGGTGGACACTGCCCAGGGACATGAGAGTGGACAGTGCCCAGGGACACAAGGCTGGACAGTGCCCAGGAACATGAGAGTGGACAGTGCCCAGGGACA
>VYXC01000170.1:68427-81557 GCA_013397175.1 Platysteira castanea
ATCAGAGCCAGGCTCTGCTCTTCCAGCCAGACCCAGGGTGATGGCAGCAGGGACCCTGTACAGGACCAGGAGAAGGCACCTCTCCCATCATCTTTCCCTCGTGGAGCCAGTTTTTCTCTGGAAGACATTATTTCTCTGACTTCCTGTCCTTTGCATGCAAAGTCAGGCTGGGGATGGCTCCCAGCACCCATCAGATGCTCAGAACTGGCAAAAAACCCACCCAGCTTGCAGAAGGTGAAGGCTGGGGAGGCCCCGGGTGGTGGCACTGGGCTCTGGGGACCAACATGACGGGCAGAAGTACCCAGAGGTGTTTTTCACTGGAGTTACAGTTCAGTGCTCACCCACAGCCGGTAACCAGCCCAGTCGGGGGGCAGGGCCTGGGGGAAACTGTTTCTGCACCAGAGCTCACCTTGGGGGGCTCCTTGTGCTTCCCTGGGGCCTGGCTGTCGCACAGGTTTCATGGAGAAGGCTCTTGGAAGTGGCAAATAGGGTGTGGAGAAGGGGTGGGCATGGCTTGCACCCAAGTGACTCCTTATTTTGGCCATTTCCCCCTCTCATCTTCCCCCTGGAAGCACTCAAAACACGTGTGGATGTGGCACTTGAGGCCCCAGCTTGGCGGTGATCACAGTGGTGCTGCTGGGCTGACGATCCTAAAGGTCTTTTCAAACCACAATGATTTTGTGACTGGCTCATGCTTCCGTGAGTTTGGATTTCTGAACTCCCTGGGATGCAGGGGTGGGAGCTGGGGGACCCATCCCACTGCACCCCACAACAAGCAACCCCACAAACATCCCCTATTCCTGCTGCAACTCCTGGCCACTGGGCCAGCATCAATCCCTGCCCGTCCCCTTCAGGCCAAACCCCCCGGGGGATCTGTGGAGCTGGGGGGACACCCTGGGGGTCACCCCCATCCTGTCCCCGCAGGGATGTGGCCAGGCAGCACCAGTCCCATTCCCTGGGCACGTCCCGTGCTCAGCCCAGCTTTGGCATCTCCTGCTTTGCTCATCCCCAGCTCTGCTGTGGATCCACAGCGGTCCTGGCCACCTCCAGGGATTGCTGGCACCATGGGGAGCACAGCCTGGGGACGCGAGGGTGGACACTGCCCAGGGACATGAGAGTGGACAGTGCCCAGGAAAATGGGGCTGGATGGTGCCTGGGAACTGACGGATGGATGGTGCCTGAGTACATGGGGCTGGTCAGTGCCCAGGGACATGGGAATGGATGGTGCCCAGGGATATGAGGATGGATGAAGCCCAGGGACACAAGGGTGGACAGTGCCCGAGCACATGGGGCTGGATGGTGCCTGGGAACTGACGGATGGATGGTGCCTGAGGACATGGGGCTGGTCAGTGCCCAGGGACATGGGAATGGATGGTGCCCAGGGATATGAGGATGGATGAAGCCCAGGGACACGAGGGTGGACAGTGCCCGGGCACATGGGGCTGGACAATGCCCAGGGACAGGCGGGTGGGTGAAGCCCAGGCAGCCGGGGCTGGATGGTGCCCAGCCCTCAGGCACGGCCGCCCCAGCGTCTGCACCGCATTCAAAACCAGCCCCGAGGGAAAGTCCCCCGCGGGGAGGATTTACATGAGCAGGAAAGGGGCCGCGCACCGCGCAGCAGCGCTGCCGTTTTTAGGTGCTGCGGCCGGGGCAGCGGGGGCAGCCGCTGCTTCTGCAGAAGCCCAGGGTGGCTGTTCCCTGCCCTGGCACCCAAGTATGGCTGGTGTGGGCACGGGGCTCGGGCTGCTCCGGGCGGCGCTGGGGCTGCTGGCTCTGCTCGCAGGTAGGCACCAGGCTGGGTTTGCGGCGAGGAGCGGGGACAATGCCCCGGGGGGTGTCCCCTGCCCAGGGGCTTCCCCCAGCGCTGCCTCTCAGGGCAGTAATTTGAGGCTTTGTGCTGGTCTCTCCCGGCCCTGCTCTGTGCTGGGAGCCCGGCAGGGCACACAGGGCTCCGAGCCCCGCGCCTGCCTCGGCTCCGGGTTGTGCCTCCCGCGGGGCGTGCAGGTGGCTTTGGCCGAGCGGGAGCAGAGCCGGCGCGGCTGGGGCTGCAGGTGGCAGGAAAGAAGGGTTGTTGAGGTTTTTTAACCTTTTACTGCTCTCAGAGGCCTGGGGATGGGGCTGGGACATCGCTGAGGCCATGGCCAAGCCACAGGGGTTCAGTGCCCAGGAGCAGAGGAGAAATGGGAGGAAGAAGGCTTTTGGGGTGATTTGTGGGGTCTGTGTGAACATCCCTGCCCTGTTCCCCTTGGAGAAGAAGCAGCAAAACCCAGGACATGGCTCCCGTCCCCTTCCAGGTCCTCTTGCCTGGTCCAGGGACAGCTACGAGAACCCGAGAACCTGCAGCAGATCCCAGCCTCGGAGGGAAGCTTGTGCCCACGGGGCAAAGGGCATTTAAAGGGTTTCTGTGATGGCCACACAAGTCCAGCATGGATTCGAGGCTGCAGCGTTTGAACTTGGCTCTCTCATGATGACCTCGATGGAGGATGGGGGAAGTTCAGCCACCTGTGGCTGCAGTGGAACTCCTGAGTTGGAGGGGGGTGAGGGGCCAGCCTGGTCCTCCTTTAGAAACACCAAGGGAACCTGGGGAGCAAAGCCTTGGCCGGCGGCACTGCGGGTGACAGGGACACACAGCCCGTGCACAGCCAGGACAAAGGGCACCTCCTGTCCTGGAAAAAAACGGAATGGGGCTGGAGGGGAGGATTTGCCTGCAGAGGTGTCGGTGCTGCAGGAGAACAGGGCAGCAGGGACCTGGAAGGGCTCTGGGACAATGAGAGGAGCCCCTGTCCCAGCCAGGAGGTTCCTGCAGTCTAGGAGCTGCAGGAGGGTGGCACAGAGCTCAGGCTGGGGAACTGAATCTTCCTTCTTCTTCTTCTTCTTTTTCTTCTTCTTCTTCTTTTTCTGTTCCTTCTTCTCCTCCTGGGGAGGGGGAGGCTCGCAGCTGCCCTGCAGGGAGGTGCTGGCCCCCACCTCCGTGCCAGCTCCTGCGTTGGGTGAATCTCCACCGAGAGGAGGGAGCTGGGCGCTCAAGCGGGGCAGTAAACAGGGCTGGGGCTTCCTGCCCAGCTGCAGCAAGAGGAACCAGGCCCAGGGGCACTGGAGCTGCGGGCAGGGCACCCGTGGGTGCTGGGGGGATCCCCACCTCACCCCGCTTCCTGCACTGCACCTCCCACGGCACCGACCCACAGCCCTTGTCCCGGGGGGCTGCGTGGCCCCAGGATCTGCGAGCCCCTGGCCACCACAGGGCTCCGAGCCCAGGAATGCCTGCAGGGAAGGGTTTCTGGTTGGTTCAGAGAGTGGAAATGCAGAGCTGGGAGTATCTGGAGCCTTCCTGAGAGGCAGCAGCCTCGGGGACATTATAGAGAGCAGGTTTCACTGGGGTAGCAACCAGAAAACAACCTGGAAAACTTTCAGAAGACAGGATGGAAATAGAAGGATTTGTACCCAAATCTGCGCTGCCCCAGGCCCTCTGAGCAGGGCTCTGCTGTTGCTCCTCACAGCTCCATCCCACGCAAAGTGGGCACGAAGGGCCCAGGGCACGTCCATCCCCCTGGGGACACTCTCGTGGGCTCCCGGCCACCCTCTCAGGGCCCTTCTCCTGTCTTGCAGGTGGGACCTCAGCAGACAAGAACAACCCCAGGAACAGCACAGGTACGCTCAGACCTGCTGGGCTCTTCCCCTGCGTGTGTCCCCCACGGTCCCCACTGTCCCCACAGAGCCACTGTCCCACCACCTGCAGGCCCTGTCCCCCACAAAGGCCATTCCCAGGCTGTGACATCCCCCACGGCTCATCCCCAGCACCTTCCTCTCCCTCTGCAAAGCCGGCTCTGTTGTGTCTTTCCTGAGCACCCGCAGGTTTTCCCTCTGCAGGACCAAGTCTGGGACCAGCACTGGGCTCGTGCCACAGCACTTGTGCCATTGTCCTCGTGCCATTCCCACCCCGGGGCCCTAAGGGTGACCTCTGCAACCCAAACGGGCTCTCAAAGTCACCCCTCTGCGACTAAAATATGGCCAAAAAAAAAAAAAAAAAAAAAAAAAAGGGGCAAAGGGCAAAAAAANAAGGCAAAAAAAAAAAGTGGAAGCAAGAGAGAAACCAGCTGGGATTCCACAGGTTGTCATTTTGGAGCTGGCATTAACCAAATGTGCCCAGAGAAGGGTGGGAGCAGGACAGAAGTACTGGAGCGAAGCTATTCCCACAGAAAACTGGAGTTTCCATTAAAAGCAGACTTCCACCAAAAGCCCCAGATTTCACAGAATCACAGAACATCCTGCTTAGAAGGGATCCACCGGGATCACCCAGTGCCACCCCTGGCCCTGCCCAGACCCCCCAGCAGCCCCACCCTGGGCATCCCTGGCAGCGCTGCCCAAACGCCCCTGGAGCTCTGGCAGCCTCGGGGCCGGGCCCATTCCCTGGGGAGCCCGGGATGAGGATAATTCCCCAGAACCAAGCTGGATGCTCAAAAGCAGCATGGAAACGGGAAGCTCTTTGTTTGGGAGGTGCTGGGGGTGGCCGCAGTGACAGCCCTGTCCCCTGCAGATGGCAGGTGTCCCCCGGTGCACCAGAACCTGCGGTACGTGGCCGTCAAGAAGAACATGCCCATCCACTTCATCTGCTACTCCCGGGAGACCCAGATCATGACGTGGTACAAGACAGCAGAGACCAGGGATGACATCTCTGTGCTGGATCAGAGCACGCCCAGCTACAGCATCGAGAGGACGAACGCCTCCATCAACCTCACCCTCTTCAGGGCCACCTACGAGGACAGCGGGATCTATGTGTGTGACAGGGAGGACCTGAAGAAGAAGGAGGAGCTGCACTCGTGTGGGACAGAGCTCCGGGTCATGGGTGAGTGGCAGCTCCCCGTCCTCCTGCACGCCAGGAGATGTTCTTTCTCCTCCTCTCGCATTTCCCCCTCCGTATGAACCCCACTCCCACACCCCCTCCCCTCCCTGTGCTGCTGGGACCCTCTCAGACCCAGCTGTGGGTACTCCATGGCACCACGGAGGTTCCGTTCCTCACTGCCAGCCCCAAGGAGCAGGAGAACCTCCCTGGGTCTGCCCTGGCATGTCCTTCCTGCAAAAACACCCCCAAGGGACGTGTTCCTCTAATAAATCAGGTTTGTCCTGCTCCTGGTGACTGCTGGGTGCTGCCCAAGGTGTCCCGCCCCACAGCTGGTCCCTGACGCCAATCCTGGGGGCAGCTGCAGTGCTCTGGTCTCTCCCAATGCAGAGGACAGGTCACCCTGGTCCCCACATCCCCCCTTGGTGACACACTCTGGCCATGGCGAGCTCATTCCTCTCCCTGCAGCCTGGCACAGAGGTGACACCTGGGCTCTCCTGGTGTCGCTCCCAGGTACCAGCAGCATCAAGCAGGTCCAGAACAGGAACACACTGAAAGACGCCATCATCATCATCCAGTCCATCCTGCTCGTCATCTTCATCAGCATCCCCATCCTCCTCCTCCTAGATAAGGTGAGTGACCGTGCCTGCAGCAGAGGGGATGTCCCCAGCTGTGTCCCACAGTCCTGGGCATGGGATGGGGCTGGGGTTGTGGGTGGGAGCGTGGATCTCTGAAGTGGGAAACACAGCCCCTCAGATGCTGTGTGGGACTCCATGGGTTTGCCTGTGGAGGCGGTGGGAGCTGCCCTGGGGGACCAAGGCTGGGGACAGGGGATCCTGGTGGGTGCTGACACGACCTGTGACTTTCCCCTCCGCAGGGTGAAGAGAAGAAAAGCCCGGAGGAGGACCACACCTATGAGGTAATTATTGATAGCAGGACCTCCCTAAGGCCACCCCGAGCCCTGGCACAGGGGCAGTGCCCTTGCCGGGTGTCTGCTGGGGGTCCCCTGCAGCCCCTTCCTCGGGAGGGGGATCAGGGCACCTTCCTCCCGAGTCACCCATCGGCCGCGATGAGCTGCCCCAGGAGCACCCCGAGCACATCCAGCATCCAACCTCTCCATCCCCTCTCCCTGTGGGAAGCTGCTCCATTCTCAGGGGGGAACAGCCCGGGAGGGTCCCCAGCCAGGTGTCCCAAGAGATGTGCTGTGCCCGCAGCCTCCTGCCGTGTCTCACCCTCCTTGTGGTTGCTGCAGGGGCTGGAGGTGGAGCAGATGGCCACCTACGAGGACATCACTCCTTTCCGGGACGTGAAGGCCAAGTGGACGGTGGGGGAGCACCCAGGTGAAGAGTGAGGGGTCCCACGCCCTCCGCCAGGCCCTGCCAGCACCCTGCCAGCCCCCGTGGGACGGATCCCCCGGAGCACGGCTCTGCCTGGGTCCCGGGCTGCCATCCCGGGCTGCAAACACCCGCACAGCCCAGCTCGGGGCCGGGCCCCTGCTGCCCTGGGGCGCTCACGTGTCCGGGCTGTGTCCCCGAGGCTGCCCCGCCCTGGCTGCTGCTGTCCCCACCCCGCTGACCAACCCCTAAAGTCTCTGTAGAAATTAGGAGCCACCTCTGATCCCTCCAGTAGCGAACTGGTCCCACAGCCCGGGCAGCCCCACGCCCAGCACTGCGCTCCAGCCTGGCCAGTGCCATGGAAGGACTGGGAATGAGGGGTCTCCTCCAAGCCCACCAGGCCGGGAAGGACAGGAGCAGGCACTGCAAGGACACTGCCAGCAGCACCCTGTGGGCGTCGTGAGACGCGGATTTGGGGCCACCCTTCAGCTGTCAAAGCCATGGATGTGTCCAAGGCCCAGCTGGCAGAGGCCTGAGGTGGAGGATCCTCCAAAAGCATCTCTTTTTCCCCAAAGACTACGGAAAAGCTGGGGAGAAAGGTCTCACCCCAAGGCTTGCTGCTCCCCAGGCAAGAGCTGGCCCCTGTCACAAGGCCATCCCCATGGTGAGGGACTCTGTGACCTCAGAACATCTGGGAAAGTTGTAAACTGTGGGACACAAACCTCCAACTGCTTCTGAAGCCCCAATAAAGGTAATGGGTAAATCCTCATCCTGCTCCGTCCTGCCGTGCCCGTGTCCCACAGCCCTGGTGCCCATTTCCTGGGAATAACGAGCAGCTTTTAGTGGCTCCAGCTTAGCTGGAAACCAAACTCCACCCCTTCAAACTTCCCCCTGAGGGCAGGCAGGGATGGAAACCCAAGAGCAGACGTGAGGCTCCCCAGGGGGACCTCCACAGTCCCAAAACATCAGCTTGGGATGAGATGATCACCAGGATCCAAAGCACGGGGGCCCAGGACCAGCAGCTCCACTCTCAGCTACATCCAGTCTCGGAGGAGAAGCTAAGAAACATCTGGAGATTGGATTTGTAATTAAGGTATCTTGGCCTGGCAGCAGCAGCTGAGGGTGGTGGGCTTAAGCCCAGCTGGGCACCCAAACCAGGGCTGAGGGGCACAGGGGGGTTTGGGGCTTGGCTGGACAAGGGTGACAAGGACATTGTGGCTCAAACTGTCCCCTCTCAGAGAGCCCAAGGCCTCTGTGCCCCGATGGTTCACAACATTTTGGGCTCCAAGCAGCTCCTGCAACCGCTCGGCACCCCAAAAACAGCCAGAGAAGGGTAAAATTCTAAGCAAAAAGGGCTTTTCAGAAGTAACAGGATGGTTCTTGTTTACCAGTAAAGCACCTCCGTGGAAAACTGGGATTCAGCGTGAACAGCACAAAACCAGCATTTTAAAATAGATTTTTACTAGTTCAATAAAATTACCCCAAATTAGTTCTGCCACATATATATAAAAGTTATCTGAGCATATTTTACTTCTAAAATTGGTTAATTGAAAAAAGCAGCATTCACAGGGAGAGAAAATAGCTGGCTGTTCCTGGTTTCCACGTTTGCCAAGATTTTAGCACAGCTCATCCCTGCATTCCTTGTTTTCAGTTTCCAAATGGAAGAGGGAGGTTTTTTCTGGCCTTCCCAGCTCCCAACAGATTCCTCAGATCTGTGTAAAGAACTCACTCAAGTGACTGAACAGAATGATACAAAAAATAAAGAAAATTTGCTGTTTGCTCCTGGGGAGGAACCAGGTGTCAAAAGCAGTTTTGGTGAGCCCAGTCCTGCTCTGCTGCTCCCTCAGCCCAGGGCTTTGGCTTTCTTTAAAATGCCAGAAGTAAGTAAATATTTCTGTAGTGTTGTTGTTTTATTTGAAATGTTTGGAGTGGTTTCTAAGGAGCCTGGAGATGGGGGTTGGTTTCATTCTGTATTGAGAGTGGTCTGTGTTTAAAACACATTCAATGTAAATAAATATATCAGTATCTACACTCCAGGCTCTGTATTTTGTCCTGATTTGTCTCATAGAATCACGGGATCACTCAGGTTGGAAAAGCCCTCTCAGATCATTGTGTCCCCCAGCACTGCCAAGGCCACCACTGACCCCTGTCCCCAGGTGCCACATCCCCACAGCTTTTAAATCCCTCCAGGGATGGGGACTCCACCCCTGCCCTGGGCCGCTGTGCCAGGGCTGGACACCCCTTTCAGGGAAGGAATTTTCCCTAATATCCAACGTAAACCTCCTCTGGCACAGCTTGAGGCTGTTTCCTCTTGTCCTTGGGAGAAGAGACCGACCCCCACCTGGCTACAACCTCCTTCCAGGTAATTGTGGGGAGGGAAAATCCTTGTTTTCCATTGGGATGCTCGGGCAGGCAGGCAGGGTTGCAGTCCTGGGGAACTGAACCTGGCGGTTCAGCCTCATCTTTCCACGTGAGTTCAGTGAAATGCAGCAGTTCCAGCTCTGGTGAATAACCCCCATAAATCTGAAATCTGAATTTCCCCTCGGAGCAGTGAGTCAGGGGAGATAATCCCCCACACCCCGAACCCTCTGCAGGGCTGGGCTGTGGGTCAGCAGCAGCTCCTGGGTCGGGATTCCCCCAGGCTGGGGATCGCCAGGATGCCAGGAGCACAGGAAAAGCTGTTTCTCTTGTCCAAATGCTCAGGGAAAGGTGGGTGGACACGGGACCATCCTGAAGAGAACTGAGGGGTTTTTTTCTCTTCCAAGGAATGTGGAAATCACGGCGTGAGACGCCGCTTTAGATGGGATGCTCTGGCTCGGAAATGCAGGAATTGGAGAGGCAGAAGATGGCCCGGCTGAGGTTTGGGAGCCGCTTATGCAACCGCGGCTCTGCCCGGCGCTCACCACGCGCTGCCCGCGCCGCTTCTGCCTCGCTGACCGCGCAGACAGCGCCGGGGACAAACCCAGCCTCGGGGAGCTCGGCCCGGGTCAGCCCGGCCCCGCCGAGCTGGCTGCGGCACGAACCGTGTGGGTTCAGCAGCGCTGTCACCGCCAGAGCTGCGCGGGAGCCGCGGGGACACGGCCCCGACACCCGGGACTGCTCTGGGACCCGCGGGGACACAGCCCCGACACCCGGGACTGCGCTGGGACCCGCGGGGACACAGCCCCGACACCCGGGACCGCGCTGGGAGCCGCGGGGACACAGCCCCGACACCCGGGACTGCGCTGGGACCCGCGGGGACACAGCCCCGACACCCGGGACTGCTCTGGGAGCCGTGGGGACACAGCCCCGACACCCGGGACCGCGCTGGGAGCCGCGGGGACACAGCCCCGACACCCGGGACTGCTCTGGGAGCCTCGGGGACACAGCCCCGACACCCGGGACTGCGCTGGGACCCGCGGGGACACAGCCCCGACACCCGGGACCGCGCTGGGACCCACGGGGACACAGCCCCGACACCCGGGACTGCTCTGGGAACCGCGGGGACACAGCCCCGACACCCGGGACCGCGCTGGGACCCACGGGGACACAGCCCCGACACCCGGGACCGCGCTGGGAGCCGCGGTTTGGCCTGTCCCCGAGCAGCGCTGACAGATCTAAGCACGACCTGCAGTAGAAAACACAAAAACACGCCCAGATGTTGCCGCTAAGGGGTGACGGGACACCTGATAGCGGCAGGACCCGCTGTTCCCTCTGCTGCCCGCACTGACATTTCCCTGCGACACCACCGCGTCTCCGGCAGCACCGCCCGGGGGCTTCTCGGAACAGCCCCGCTCTCCCTCATGTTTATCGAGCAGCTCTCCACCCTCCGCTCCAGCAGCTCCAGCGGCTCCCGGGGTGATGCTGCTGCTGCTTGGAAACCGGAGCCACACACAGCAAACCCGGGCCTGGGGAGCCGAATCACCTCCCGGCACGGGACAGTCCCTGAACACCAGACAAAGGCCAAACCAGCGTGGCTTGGGGCAATGGGGCTTCATGGGGAGTAGAACTCCTTTAAATACCCCCTGGAGCTGCCCATCCCAGGTTCTGTCGTTTTTCTCACAAGCAGGGATGGGTGGGCTGTGTCCTCTCTTACCCAAGGCCAGGCTGGATGGGGCCTGGAGCAACCTGGGACAGTGGGAGGTGTCCCTGCTCATGGCAGGGGTGGCACTGGGTGGGCTTTAAGGTCCTTTCCAACCCAAACCGTTCTGTGATTCTCTGATTCTCTTCTCCATCTCCTCTTCCCCATCCCTTCTATCTCCTTTCCACACCATCCCTCTCCTTAATCCCACGGTATTTCACGTTTGCATCTCAGGCAGGAGCAGGAAGGTGCTCATGACCAGGTTTTCCCACAGCCTTGCCCAGCTAAGGATCAGAGAAAGCTCCCAGAGCTCTGGATTTGCACTGGGCAGGTTGGAATCCAAAATCCAAACCAGCCCCAGGGCAGGACAGCTCCTTGTCACATCTGTGACAAACCAGCTCCACAAAAGTGCTTGATGAACCTCCAGCATTTTGGGAGAAATTGGAAGCAATTCCTTGGCAGAAATGGGATTCATCTGACAACATCCAGCCAGATCTATCCCCACGAACAATAGAGAGGAAAATATCACAGAATTATGGAATCCTTTAGTTTGGAAAAGGTTTCTGAGATCATCAGTCCAATTATTCCCCCAGCACTGCCAAGGCCACACCACTGACCCCAAGTGCCACATCCCCACAGCTTTTAAATCCCTGCAGGGATGGGGACTCCACCACTGCCCTGGGCCGCTGTGCCAGGGCTGGACACCCCTTTCAGGAAGAACTTCTCCTTAATATCCAACCTAAACCTCTCCTGGGGCCACTCCCCACTCGCTTTGAGCCAGAAATGTGCCAAGCTGGCCGGTCAGCCCTGTGAGCCGTGGGCCAAGGCTGCAGAGCCAGGCAGGATCATCAGGAGGACACAACCAATTCCACCACGATCTGATCAGGGATGGGTCTTGCCGTGATGAGGAAACTTCTCCTTGCAATAAACAGGAGAATATGGCGAAATCATGGAGCACTGGTCCCACCCCGAGGCAAATGGAGCTCCCCAAGCTGCACATCTGTGAGAGTGCCTATGATGAGGCAGCACCATCGTGCATTTATGCAGGGGGAAGGTGCAGAGCTGTTGTTGTGATCATGGACACACGGATCCATTTTAAACAGATCCATTTTAAACAGACCCCCTGCTATATAAGGGGGGGCTCCACAGTTTTCTTCACCAGGTGAAAAGAGGAAACATTCCCAGCCAAGCCACACCTGAGCAACTCACCAGCAGAAATGGCTCCAGGTAATTTTATTTCCGTTTTAAGGGATTTCCAGTGCTGGGTGTGGGGGGGATGATGATGATCTCCTGGACAGGAGATTATGTTGATGGGCTGGTTCTGTGGTGGGCTCCACACACTCCTTGCCATCCCTAAATTAAAATATGGCAACTTCTAAATCCATGAAAAAGAAAACATTTCCCTGCAGTGCGACTTTAATCCATGAATGATTCTCTAACCTAAAGTGGGCAAGAAAGTGTGTGGAGAGCTTGAAGAAATAGATCAAGCCCCAGTTATTATAGTTATTATTACCATAAACGTTGGCAGGGATAACAAAACTCATATTCCAAGCTTCAGACAGAGATGAGGATGATGTCTAATGCTTATGTCCATGTCCTGCAGGCTCCAGGGCATTCCTCCTCTTAAGGCTCTTTGTTTGAGGCGAGCTTTGTGGTCTGTGAGAGCACAGGTGGACACTGGTGTTGGATGTCACAGGCTGAAAACATTTAGGCTTGACCGAGATACCCAAATCCTAAAGGTGTGACCCAGGAGCAAAAGCAGCTGGTCACAGCACAGGCGATGCCACCAGCTCTTGTCCCAGTGAGGGCAGGGACAAGGCCTGGGGGAAAACATGAGTGTGTCAGGGAAAATGACTGGGACACCCCTTAGTTTTCATGGAGCAACCACAATTCCAGCCAGGAAGACGCTGCTGGTCACACTGGGAGCAGCCCCAGCCCCGAGGGCAGGTCCAGTGAAAGAGTCTCCCTCGATTTTGGGAGGATGGAGCTCACCCACAGTGTCCAACAGGGCACCACGGAAGGCGAGCGTGGACCCAGCAAGGGCAGAACAGGCTGGGAATGAACCCCCAGGTGCCACCTCCTCCTCAGCACAGTCCCCAAGGACTCCCAACACCTTCCTCTCCACTTCACAGGGTCCTGGCTCTCTCCTCTGGCCATCGCCGTGATCACACTGGGACTGCAGTGGCCACAGCCAGCTGCCACCTTCCCGGCCATGCCCCTCTCCAGCCTGTTTGCCAACGCTGTGCTGAGGGCCCAGCACCTTCACCTCCTGGCTGCCGAGACCTACAAGGAGTTTGTGAGTGCTGTGGCCTCAGGGCACCTCCTCTGTGTTTGTCTGATGGCTCCAGGACTGTGGAACTTCCCAGAGAATTCCCAGCTGTTGGTGTCTTTGCCAGCTCTCAGGGAGGAGAAAGAATCTTAACAGGATAGGCCGGGTTGTGTCCCACCAGCCTGGATGCTGTCACCTCTGTGTCCCCTCTCTGACTCCTCCCGGGGGCCATTTCCACCCGTGTCCAGACCCCTGCACAGGGGCAGCTGGGAGGGGGCACAGGTGTCTTGCAGGACTTCCCTGTACTGGTTACCTCTGTCCCTGGGAGGGTCTGAGTGCTTAAAGCCACCAAGGGTCTGCTGCTGCCCAGGAGCTGGCACAGGCTGTCCCTGAGGCATGGGCTGTCCCTGAGGCACGGGCTGTCCCTTTGGCACAGGCTGTCCCTGAGGCATGGGCTGTCCCTTAGGCACGGGCTGTCCCTTAGGCACAGGCTGTCCCTTTGGCATGGGCTGTCCGTGAGCAGGGGCTGTCCCTTAGGCACGGGCTGTCCCTTTGGCATGGGCTGTCTGTGAGGCAGGGGCTGTCCCTTTGGCACGGGCTGTCCCTTAGGCACAGGCTGTCCCTTTGGCA
>VYXC01000171.1:10925-21134 GCA_013397175.1 Platysteira castanea
GCTGAGTCTGGAATGCTGGGGAAGGGATTTGTTCATGCACTGAATCTGGAATGCAGGGGAAGGGGTTTGTTCCATGCACTGAATCAATCTGGAATGCCAGGGAAGGGGTTTGTTCCATGCACTGAATCAATCTGGAATGCCAGGGAAGGGGTTTGTTCCAGGCACTGAATCAATCTGGAATGCCAGGGAAGGGGTTTGTGCCATGCCCTGGATCTGGAATGCCAGGGAAAGGAGAGGGCTCTGCTGCAAAATACAGGGAGACACTTGGGGTGTGCCATGGGGCAGGAGATACCCAGGGGCCGGGTGGGAGGGGAAACCCAGGCTTTGGTTCCCCATGAAAACTCACAGATGGGATGGGTTAGGTGGGGTATGGGGAAGGAATTCCTGGCTGGGCTGGAATTCCCAGAGCAGCTGTGGCTGCCCCTGGATCCCTGGCAGTGCCCAAGGCCAGGCTGGGCACTGGGGCTGGGAGCAGCCTGGGGCAGTGGGAGGTGTCCCTGCCATGGCAGGGGTGGGATGGGAAGGGCTTTAGGGCTCCCTCCCACCCAAACCATCCCGGGATGCTGGGATTCCATGGAGTGGGTGTCACGTCCCCTTTCAGACTCCTGGATTTCCATGAAGATCAGCATTCCCACCTGGGAGTGGGTGTGAGGAGGGTTTAAAGAGGCACCATCCCTCTTTGTGGATGGAAATAACACCACTCTTTCAAACCCTACACTTCCTAGGGATTGGCCATTGTAAAAAAGGAAAAAACAAAACCCAAACAAAGATCAGGATTTCAAACATTTATTTAAATTATTTAAGTTGCACAAAATCTTGTTTGTTCAAGAACTTCAGGAGGTGCAAAATGGGAATTTTTTTTGGTGAAATCCAATGATCAGCAAAGAAGCATTAAGCTGTATTGATTTCTCGGGGGTTCCTGAAGTGGGTCACAGTTTGGGAGGCTTTTAAGGGCTTTTACCTCCTCCCCGAGCCGGGTTTGTTTGCAGGCAGCCCCACCAGGTGACTCTGGGACACAGCTGCTGGTGCTCCAGCCGAGCCCACCACGCACCCCACGGGTGGTGGCAATGCCACCCCCTCGTCGTGTCTGAGTGGGGCCACCTGGGGGGAGGAGGAGCAGCAGGAGGGACCCCACAACTCCCTTTATCAGCCTGTGGGGCAGAGCAGCTCTTGGGAGAGCAAAGTGCTTTGGGGGCAGCTCTGGGGACAGCTGGATTCAGGCAAGCTCCTTGTTTTGCTATGGAATATCTGTAGTTATTTGTGAGTTGTTTTTCAAAAGCACAGGTCAAGAAATCTGTTTGAAAGCTGATTTTTGTGTTGAGATGTGTTTTTGAGAGCTGCTGAGGGCTCGTGTTCTGCTTGGCTCTGGTGGAAAGCAACCCAGAGCCACTTCTTGTTTGGTTCCCCTCGCTCTGCAGCGGCCAAGGGCCACCGAGGGAGTCGTGGGGCTGAGCTGGGTTGGGGCTGGGATGCCCTGGGGACACCCTGGGATGTGTCTCTGTTCTTATCTTGCAGCAGTTCTTACTCCTGGGGACAGACTGGGGTCTCTGGAGCTGCTTTGGGGCAGACTGAGATGATTTGAAGCGCTTGCAGTGGCAAAATGACATTTATAAAGCTTCACACGCTTTGTTTCCCACACTCTGCGTGAGCTCCAAGCTGAGCTGGTGCTCCCTCTTCACACAACGATGTCTGGGTGCTCTCCACGGCTGGGGCTGTTGGCTGCTCCTCAGGTTGGGTCTCAGGGGGAGGTCCCTGAGCCCGGTGGTGGCCAGGGCTGTCGGGGTCTGCTGGGAGCTGTGAAGCTCAAGAAAAGCTCAGGCTGAGTTCCGTCTCTGTGTCCCGAAATGTGGCTGTAAACCAGGGCAGGAGGCTGGTTTGTGGGGTGGAACAGGATCTCTGCTGCCAGACAGAGCTGCTGGCCTGCTCGGGGTTGGGCTTTTCCCAGGAGGGCTTGGGCTGCAGGGGGAGAATTAGCTAATTAATCGGTAATTAGGTTCTTTGGTGAAATATCTGCCCAGGTTTGATGGTGAGAATTGGTGTTTGGAGTCTCACCTGCACCACAGCCTGATAGTGCTGGCAGCCTCCGTGGCTGGTTTTTGCTGGTAAAGAATATTTTGAGCAGCCCTGAGGGGGCTTAAAAAGGAGCTGGTTTCTCTTTGGTTTGTGCAGTTGAACCCTGAGTTTGCATCCTGTGCCTTGGATTGCTCAGAGTCGTGGTGCAGGGGGTGAGCTGGGGTTTCCCAGCCTCTGTGGGTTTGTCTCATTCCCTTCTCTCGAGGAGCAGGGCAAGAAGAAACGGCCTCAGGCTGTGCCACGGGAGGTTTGGGTTGGATATTTGGGAAAATCTCTTCCCTGAATGGGCTGCCCAGGGCAGGGGTGGAGTCCCCGTGCCTGGAGGAATTTAAAAGCCGTGCGGATGTGGCCTTGGCAGTGCTGGGAATGGTTGGGCTCCACGGCCTTGGAGGAGTTTTCCAAGGGTGTTTCTTCTCTCCGGTTTGCCATCACAGCATCCCCGTGGTCCAAGGACACCCAGCCAGGGCTGGCACCCCTGGGTGCTCGAGGAGACCCACGGGGAAATCACCCCTGGGAATGCTGTGTTTTCCTCACAATCGTGGGTAAACAAACAGAAAACTGTGCAGGGTCCTCGTGCAGCCCAAAATGCATCCTCAGACAGTGGCACAGGCTGGGGGTAAGGAAAGTGCTCTCCTGTAAGTGCTCTCCTGTCTCACACCGACCTCACGGGGAGGTGATGCCAGCACTCCCAGCCCCTGCCCTGCAGGAACGCAGAGCTCTGTCACAAACATCCCACTTCAGCTCCCCCGAGCTCCCAGAAGCCACAGGAAATGTATTTACTGAGTCTGTCCCAGGGCTGGAACAAAGGCAGCAGATCCCCCGTGGGAATCCCTTCCCGAGCTGCCTTCAAAGCGTGAGGCACAGACAGTCCCGGGTTTGGGCTGTGCCTCGGGCACTGTCGTTGGGGAGGAGGAAAAGTGGATTAATTCACTTAACCAGGCTTTCAGAGCTCTCCTTCTGAGCCTGCTCGAGGTGGAGTTTTCATTTCCTAAATAACAGGGCCCAAAGCTCTGGCTCGGGAGGCTCCTCAGTGCTACAGAGTTTAACTTTTGCATGGAATAAAAACCCTTTCTGTCAGCTTGGGGTGCTTGGGTTGGGTGGGTGTTTTTCAGTCCCGGCAGGAGGAAAAGCAGAAGCACAGAGGGGAGGTGGATGAGGGGGGAAATCTGAGTGAAAGCTGCATTTTAACAACAGCTGGGATCAGCCTGTTTATGGTATCATGGAATATCAGAGATGGGAGAGACCCTCAAGGATCATGGATCCAGCTCCTTCCCTGCTCAGACACCCCAAATTCCCACCCTGGGCACCCCTGGCAGCGCTGTCCCAACGCCCCTGGAGCTCTGGCAGCCTCGGGGCCGTGCCCATTCCCTGGGGAGCCTGGGCAGTGCCCAGCACCTCTGGGGGAAAAACCTTTCCTGATCTCCGTCCCAAATCCCCTCTGGCCCAGCTCCAGCTGTTCCCTGGGTGCTGTTATTGGATCAGCAGGGCAGGAGGAGCTCCCATTCCCTGGGCAGGACCGGATCTGTGGTGGCCTGAGGGCTCTCCAGGTGCTCACCCCATTCTCCATCCCTGACACGTGGCCTGAGCCACTCCTGGACAGGATGGGTGTGTCTGGGAAAACACAATAAAGGCGCTCTCACCCCTGCCAGGTGCAGCAGAAAGGAGGGAAAAGAGCAATTTTATTTCTATATGTCACATTCTTATAGAATTTCCAACTCCACCAGGGATTGGAGGACATGTCACTTCCTTCTCAATCCCCCTGGAGAAAAAAGATGCTCATCAAAGTTCTCTTATCACCAAAGGAATGAAAAACAGAAAATACCGTTAAGTAAACATTGGCTTTATTTACATGAAACTGTGTGAGAAAATTCTGACTCCAAGGTTAAAACAGAAGGCTTTAGCAAAAACCAGGGCAACAGATGGGTGTGGTGTGGTCTGAGCCAGTCTTACGCAGGATGGTTCTGTTCCAGTGAGGAAAATAAATCTGTTTAAACCTGCCTTTTGTGGACTCTGAGCCCCGGGGTTTTACAGGCAGCAGGGCAGGCTCAGTTCTGTAGATGGGAGCGTTATTTGCGAATAAATGCCCTTCGTAGTCTGGGAAAATTATTATTCAGGATGTCTTCCCATCTCACAGGTGAACTATGAACTAATGGTTCCTTTTTGCATAGTTCACTTGACAAAGAATTGGTAGATTTTCTGTGTAATTTGCTATTATCCTAAAACTCTCAGCAAACCAAAATGCCAGCCTGGGTTTTAAAATGTGATGTGTTTGAAAATGGAAATTTGACCACTCCAAATAGCAAAATCTTCATTTCCATTAGGATTTTTATGAACTGTCTGATTATAGATCAGAAAAACTCACACTGTTCTCCAGCCTCCTGCGATGCACAGACAAAATGATGAAAACAAAGGCAATTATTTGTCCTGGGAATGGTGTGTTTCATTTGCTGCTTTAGCGGAGGTTTTGGTCACATTGAGGATATTACATTGCCAAGGATTTATTTATTTTGAGAGGCTGGGGGTGTCTCTCAGCCCCTGGACTCCTCTGCCCCAGGAGAGCAAGGGGGACCCCAGTCCCCAGAGCAAGGAGCACCAAGGTGGGACAGTGCTGATTTTGGGATGTGTCTGCAGATCCCCGATGTGGTGACAATCCCAAGGACACTGGGATGTCCTCAGGGGAAGAGGCAGGGGCTGGGCAGTGCCACGTCCTCCCTTTGAGCTGGGTTATTGCACTGTGGCCATCATCTCCTGGGGCACTGGCAGGGGACAGAGCGAGCACAGGGACAGCACCGAGGAGTGGCTGGGCTCCCCAGGGACACCCAGGAGAGCTGGGGACAAGGGCTGGAGGAACAGGACACAGGGAATGGTTTCCACTGCCAGAGGGCAGGGGTGGGTGGGAGATTGGGAAGGAATTCCTGGATGTGAGGGCAGTGAGGCCCTGGCCCAGGGTGCCCAGAGCAGCTGTGGCTGCCCCTGGATCCCTGGCAGTGCCCAAGGCCAGGCTGGACACTGGGGCTGGGAGCAGCCTGGGACAGTGGGAGGTGTCCCTGCCATGGCAGGGGTGGCACTGGGTGGGATTTAAGGTGCCTTCCCACCCAAACCATTCCAGGATCCTGTGACATCGTGGAGAAGTGGATTCCTTCATTAACAGGGTTTTTTGTCCTTATTCTGAGGGTTTTATCCCAATTTGCTGGCCACAGCTGCCGTATGTTGTTTGGGGGAGCCGCGGCTGCTGTTCCCTCGCCCCTCTGGGCTCCCGTGGGGCTGTCCCCGCTGTCGGACGGGCACGGAGCGGGCTCAGGGTCTCCGTGCGGGGCCGCGGCTGTCCCTGCGTGTCCCGGGCCGTGCCCGCCGGCTCTGTGGCGATGTCCCGCGGCAGCCGGGCACAAAGGCAGCTCCGCCCGGCCCCGCACGCGTGCGGCACAGCCGCAGGCTGTCCCCGGGCTCCGCTGGGCGAGCAGCATCTCTGCATCGCTGCCAAGCCTCGGGCTGCCCCGCTCCTCGCTGCTGCTCCCGCAGCATCCCCCGGGGCTCAGCAGCATCCCCCGGGGGTCCCGCAGCATCCCCCGGGGGTCCCGCAGCATCCCCCGGGGGTCCCGCAGCATCCCCCGGGGGTCCCGCAGCATCCCCCGGGGGTCCCGCAGCATCCCCCGGGCCCCGCAGCGTCCCCAGAACCCCGCAGCNGCCCCGCAGCATCCCCGGGGGTCCCGCAGCATCCCCGGGGCCCCGCAGCATCCCTGGGGTCCCGCAGCATCCCCGGGGCCCCGCAGCATCCCCGCACCCCGAGCGGGCTGCGCGCCCGCGGTGCCCGTCCCGAGCGCCGCCGGGCAGGGACCGGGCAGGGCAGGAGAGGGAGGGAACACGGCCCCAACCCGCTCGGGAGGCTCCCCAGAGCCCCAGGCTGGGCTGCCACACCCGCGGCCACCCCGAGCAGTCCCTGCGGGGCCGCTGGTCCGTCCGGCCCGGCTGCGGCTCGGCGGTGGCCTGGGAAGGGGCTGGGGATCCGGTGTGGCAGCTTTTGGGTGCTGCTGCTCCTCAGCGCTGCTCTGGACCCGTTCCACGGAGAAAGCCGTCTTCTTTCCTTGGGATTTTGGGGTGGTTGGGGTTGCTGTTGATTATTTAACTCTGTTAATGGCCAGGCGAATTAATTCTAGAGGAGTTTTCATCTCATGGATTCTGAGGGTCTGGGCTTTACGGTGGTGGGCACTGCCCAGGCTCCCCAGGGAATGGGCACGGCCCCGAGGCTGCCAGAGCTCCAGGGGTGTTTGGACAGCGCTGCCAGGGATGCCCAGGGTGGGAATTTGGGGTGTGTGTGCAGGACCAGGGATTGGATCAGTGATCCCGTGGGTCGCTCCCAGCTCAGGGTGCTCATGATTCTTTAGAAAATAATTTCTGCTGGTTCCTCATGCGGGATGGAGCAGGAGGGGCTCTAGACCAAGGTTAGGAGTAACCTAATGGAGAGTTTGCAGGGTTTATGTGTTTGGCTGGGGCTGGAATGAACCGTGCAGGTGCTGCCCTCCAGCCCTGGGTGTTCCTCGGGAGCCCTGCCGGGAGTGGGTGCTGCTTACCCCGGGCACAGCTCGGATTCCTCCGCCCTGAGCTCCCCTCTCCAGCAGCACTTCGGAAAATCGCAGAACTGGGCACTGACAGGAGAGGTGGGCGTTTTTCTCATACACAAAACCTCTTCCATGCCCTGCTGGCTTTGTGAGTCCGAGCTTTGCCCCACGGTGCAGGAGCTGCTGGACCCCGCCCTGGCCAGAGGGAAACTCCGTGGGGGGATGCTCACTCTGACAGTGGGGTGGTTCTCACAGCTCCGTAAATCCCTCTGTGCTGACCCTTGTAAAAAACCCCAAAGCTTCACCATCTAATCCCTGATCAATTCCCAAGTAATCTGTGCTCTCCCCACATTTCTGGGTTTCTGCCTCCCCTCCCGTCCCAGCTCTGGCTCCACGCAAATGTCAGCGATGGAGGTGGGTGGGTGTGGCTGAGCAGCCCTTGGAGGGGCTGAGTCCTGATTTCAAACACAGGAATTATCCCACACGAAGTCGGGATTTCCCTCCTGGGGGACTGGGGAGTTCCACATTTCACATTTCACTGCTGGTCTGGGATACAGATGCCTTTTGCAAATAATTGTTGGGAGTTTTTTTTAATAGGTGTGATAATTTGTATGTGAAAATGTGAGCTCTTAAGCCCCAAATTTATTCTGTCAAGTTTGTCTAGTGATCTGATAAAAGAAAAAAAATATCTGAAAAGATTTTGCTTTGAGTCCTGTACTTTTAAAAAATGTATTTAATGGCTTACACAATGAATTTCTGTTTAAGCAGTCAATAGAAAAGATAAGTGCTATGGCTCAATCTCAGGGAATGAAAGTGATTTTTGCCTTTTAGGGAAATTCCAGAAATAAAAATCCTGAGTATTCCTGCTATTTATTATTATTTTCATATCACTACTCTTTTTAGCCTGAGTAGTTTTATATAAACAGAATCCTGATAATCTGAACGTAGGGATGCTCTTTCAAAGAGAAGAGAGACGCTGCTGAGTATTGGAAATTTTAATTTCCAGTCCTCTGATACTGTTTCCAATCCTCGGATATAGTAATAATGAGCATTAAAATACTTTAATGATGCCAGGCAGAATCTTCCCATGCCAAGACTTGTGTTGTTTCTCTTGACTTTCCCTGACGATGGCCAAGGACCAGGGAGTCACTTTGGGCTGCTGGGGGTACAGAATCTGTGGTTCTGGGGTTTATTCTGTGTCCACGTTCAGAGATGCGATGGGCACAGGCTTGGGGCAAATCCATTCAGGTCATTCCCGTGGAACTGCACTCCTTGTTTGTCCCTCACGTGGGTTTAGAGGATTTTTCTGCTCCGGGGAAGTGCTGGGTGGGGCTGCAGGGTTCGGGAGGCAGAGCCCTGGGCCCAGCAGACACTGTCCCTTTGTCCCCAGGGGCAGAGCGTCGGCGTTCCCCTCCCGCGGGGCCCTGGCAGTGCCACAATGTGCCCCTTGTGCGGCCCGGGGGTGGCCCTGTGACTCAGTGTCACCCGGGCCCCTCGGGCGTGTGCCCGTGCCACCCTGGCACCGAGGGGCTCAGCCCGGGGTCCTGGAGCTGCCAGCGCTGCTGCTCCCCTGTCCCTCGGCTCATCCCCTGTGCGTTTCCTTCTCCTGGCTGAACAGAAGCAGGGAAGAGGATTGGGGATGTGCTTGTCCACCACGGAGCTCCTGGGGGGGAGCAGGGGGTGTGGAGGTGTCCGTGGGGTGACCAGGACCCTTGGCCTGGGGTGGTGGCCGCTGTCCCCACGGCCCCATCCCCACCCCGCTGCTCTCTGGGGCTCTGGCATCTCTGCAGCCATGGAGAGATCCCCTTCACCCAGGGACTGCGGGGTAGAAATCCCAAAGGTTAATCTATCCATTATTATAAATATTTATAAATGGGCTGGATAAATCACACTGTGTAATTATCTACCTAACTAGTCAAGCCATTAGGACATTAAATAGCACAAATCAGAACTCATTTGGTTCATCATGAGCCTGATATTGTTATGAAACAGCTGAGCAGTGCTGTGAACCTTTCAGGGCTTCCAGGGCAGGGAACTTCAGCTGCCAGGGGTGGTGGGCCTGTGAAAGTGGCAAACCAGGGGGGGTTGGTTAAAAACTGTCTGCAGCAGGCAGTGAAAGGTTTCACCAGCATTAAGTCAAACGTGAACTGACCAACAAAACTGAAATACGGTGCTGGGACCTCCACATCCCCTATTTTGCCTCATTTTGTTTCTGCTGCTCACACCAAGTGCATCCAACTGTAATTGATGCTGTTTGTTGATGAGGGGAGAGGCAGCACCTTGTTTTGCCCCAGAGGCTGTCAGGAATGTCACAGCCAGGGCACAGACACTGTCCCCAAGGAGCGTTCTCCCCATGTGCTTTCCATGTAGTTAATTCCTAAACTCTTATGGAATTCTCCAGCTGTTCCTTCAGTGCTCCTAAAAGCACGTGGGTAACTCCCAGGTGTGTGGATTTGGCTGCTGTGGGTGGGTTTTGGCCCAGAATTCTGGCATTGCTGGCACTGTAAGGAGCCTTCTTTCCAACCTCATCCACCCTTCTCATCAATGGTCCCTTCTGGTTCAGGATATTCTGATTTCCTCTGCCTTTTCCACTCAAAGGGGAGGCTGGGTGGGAGAGGAAGGGCTGGGACTCACTGGCCCCATTTGTTGGTGTTGTGTGGCCAAAGGGGCTCCTTGGGCAGCCAAAGGAGAGACCTGGGGCCTGCACTCCAAACTGCAGCTGTGGTTGGGCTTCTGCTTTTCAAATAACTCCTGGCAAAAAACAAACAAACAAAAAAAACCCCACCCCAACAATTCAAAACCAAAAACCCCAAACAAAATAGAAGGATGGTAGTGGGTGCTGGGATTGTGCCAAGCAGCACAGCTCAGGTCTCATGGATGGATAAGATGGGGATGAAGCAAAAGGTGGTTTGCTGGGGATGGGTTCATGGCAGAGGAAAACCTGTGGCAGGAATGGTGTGGAAATGGTGCTGGAGTGGATTAGCAGGACTCCTCCCTAGGAGTCACTGAACACTCTTTATCTTGTCTATTACCATAAAAAAACCTCTTCATGGTGTTTCTGCCCAAAGCTGATTTCTGCAAACAAACCCATTTTGGTTTTTCGGGCCGAGCTGGAGTTTCCCTCCCCTGTGGCTCAGGTGAGGGGTGGGAGCCACTGAGCTCTTGCTCTGGAGGCTCCGAGTCTGGTGCCACTGGCAGGACCCTGGGTGCCCGTGAGCTTTGGGGTGCTCCTGGGCACTGTCCTGTGCAGAGCAGGGATGTGCCGTGTCCCTGGGCCCCGCCACCCCTGCCAGGGGGGCTCTGCAGGGCTGTCACCCCTGAGGTGGCACACACGCAGCCCCGAGGTGGTGATGCCTTAGGTTTTAATTTCTATATTTTTCCAATCCTGTACTGCCCAGTGTGTAACTCTGAAATTCCTTGTAGCTCGTGAGCTGCTCTCTTAGGCCAGACAGACACAACAAAGCCTCTCTGAGCTGTTCAAGGACACTCGGGCTGGCCTAGGCCCAAAGGTGTAAACTGGGACCATGAGAGAGGTGGAGAAATTGAAGAGAGCTAAAGTTTTAATTGGTGAATTTATGCT
>VYXC01000171.1:51983-74531 GCA_013397175.1 Platysteira castanea
CCTCCGTGGGCTGAAAACCTTCCTCCAGCCCTGCCGTGCTGCCCGGAGCTGGAGCAGGGTTTGGGGAATGCCCCTGGCAGCAGCACTGGCCCAGGCCCCATCCCAGCTCCAGAGGGGGAAGTTCAGCCGGCGGCTCTGCCCTGCCGGGGCCAGTTGTGAGCAGGGAAATGTTAACACCATTAACCCGCTGCCAAAACACAAACACCCAGCCTGACTCATTAAAATCTAATTACGAGGGGGCAGCTGAGCCTGGGCTCGCTTTTGACTCAGAGGAGCCTTGCAAAAGGCACCAACACAGAAACCCAAGCCCAGCCCAGTGAGGGCCTGGCACATTCCTCCCGGGGAATAATCCTGTCTGTCTCCTGAAACGGCTCTTGTGGGCATTTGAGTGAATTTAGGGTTTTTCTGTTTTGTTTTACTGGATTTTTCCCTGTCTTACACGTCACACGTGGATATAGAGCGTGGGCCTTATGGCACTCTTGAGTTGAACTTTCAGTAGAGACAATGGCATGGTCTTTAGCATCTTTGATTGAAGATGCCCTTGCATTTTTTAATTGTTTATTACTTTAAATTGCATGTGAGGATGGTGGATTTTATCAAGCAAAGGGCTTTTTTTTTTTAATAAAAGGAAAGTAGCTTCTGAATTTGTCTTGGCAAAAGAGCAGCTCTGTCCCCGTGTTTTACCACCACTCCCCTGTTATTTGTAAAACCGAGATCCTCTCAATATTTCTTCTGCTTTCCACAATTTTATTTTGCCACCGAGAGGGGAAAAAAAGCAAAAACCAAAACAAACCCTGAAACATCAACAACAAAAAGATAGAGAAAAGATGAACCATCAGAGCATCCTCTGGCAAACCCAAGTCCATCTCGATGCTCCGAGTGCTCGTGCCATCCTTCAGCCTCGCATGATATATTGGGAAGCGCTTTAAGAGGACTCTGGCAAGCTGCAGGATTCTCCCTTCCCACCGAACGGGAGACGGGGAATATATTTTCCATTCCCTGTCAGGTTGAACTTTAAGCCATCTCGGCTGCTTCCCGTGTAATTTCAGCATCCAGCCCAAATGGCACCACGCTCCGCTCGGTCCCGGCTGCCTGGAGCCGCGGCGCTCCGGCCCCGCGCCGCGTCCCGCCGTCCCCGCGGCGTGTCAAGCCATTACAGAGGGGCCCACAATGTCACCCTGGTCTCAATGGTTCGTCAGCTGAAGGATATGGTTAACAAATGTAAACCCAAACTTCAGAGGAGCTGCTTTTCTGTGCTAAGTGATCTGTATTCCCTGTGAATTTACTTTCCCCTAACCCCGTGAAATTAACAGTACTTTCTGACATTCGACCTCCTGACCTCCCATATAATAAGAATTTAAAAAGCACCATGCATGAGTGTGTCTGTGTAATGCAAAACTGGGAAAAATGACCATGTCACCGTTTTATTATACAAAACCTTCTCCATCTCCATTGCATGCTTCATATGTGAGTGCTCGGTTCGGAGTTATTATAAAGAAAAACACAGTTTTAGCCGTAATAACTCACCGCTCCTGACTTTTATAGACAATAAATTGTAGCAAACACACATTGCTGCGGCAGGGCCCCGCACTCCATTAATGCAGATATTTACTGGGATAAGTGTTAAAAATAGGCTGGGGGGAGAGGCCGGAGCGGCGGCGGCTCTGGGGGGCCGGGTGCCGGGGGTGCGGGTGCGTGCACAATGTGTAGGTCTCGAGGTTTAAGAGGCAGAAGCAGAAAAGTGTTATGTGGAAATGATTTTGCAGTTATCAGGCTCAGGGGATGACAGCCTACAAGAGTAAGAACAAGGTGCTATGTGGCTTTTTCTTCACTGTGAAGTAAAGATTGGCAGCTGGAAGTAAGGCTTACAGGCAGACCTGCACACAGGACCTCTTCACCCAGGACTCATAATCACTACTCAAAGGAAAACGCATTTACCAGTAAAAGGCGGCTGTAGCCATCAGAAGTGTGCTTAAAACACCACTTAAATATCACTTTATACGCTATTACTTGCAAACTGTGGCTTGGTATTAAATTATACTTGCATAGGCTTTTGCTTAGGTGCTGATAATGCTTTTGAGGTTGCATTGGTGAAGAAGAATTTAGGCTGCTTTACAAGAGACGTGACTGGAATATCCCCCGGTGCTGACAGTGACAGGGTGAAAAATTGCAGAACTGTACTTTCTTTCCCCATATAGATTGTAATTTTAATTGTCATTGTGGCCCTTCTGTTTTAATTATGGGACTTCTTTGATATATACCAGGACATCGTATTGAATGAAAATATGGAGCTATAATAGTCTCTTTATAATTAATGACCACATGTAGATCCTGGTGCATAAAAGGAAAGGAATAAATGAACAATTTATTTAACTAGGTTTTGGATTTCTTTCTGTCTTCCAGTGAATATAAAATGATCCTGGGGCTTCTGAGGCTGTTTGATGTAAGAACTGCACTGAATAGCTAATAAAATTACATTGGTCTAGATTACTAAACATATTAGGTGGTTTTATTTAAAAACGTTCCCATTACGGATGGTAAATTTCCCCTATTTACCGCGTTAGCCTCCCTGGGCTCCCGATCCCGAAACAAACGAGCGTTTTCTTTCGTTTATTTTCCAAAGCCCTTAAAAAAATTAATGCAGCTCTGGCTGGCAGGGGCAGCGGGGTGGCAGGTGAGCTCTGACGTGGGCTGCAGGTACCAGGCAATTTGTGCATCCTCCACAGGCTGCAGAGGGCCCTTCCTACCCCCAGCTTCTGCCTTCCGAACAGGATGGATTCCCCTTCTATTAATTTCTGGCTCGGTTACTCATCCTGCGCGTCCGGGCTTACGCAGGGGTGGATGTAGGAAAACAATAAAAATAGAACTGAGTGGTAATTTTGGGTTTTTTTCCCCTGACCCAAGGAGGGAAAGGGAAGCGGCCCTCGCGGGGTGCCGCGCTTGGGTCACCCCGCCGCTGTCCACTCCCACAGAGCAGGAGCCTCCGCGCCTCCCTGAAACGCCGACGTGTTTGTCCAGTGTCTGTCAGCGTAAAAGTAGAAAATATCCCCTGACAAGCTTCTGCTAATTTTATTGCGGCACGGCGCAGCGTGCACGCAGCCGGGGCGGGCGGCGGGGTTCAATCGCCGAGCAGCAGCGAGCGCGATCGGCAGAGACAGCCGCTACCCCGGGGTCAGCCACGACCACGCCACTTCCATCTGATGTCTACTTGGGGTGATGGTGTGTAAATAAACGTGGGGAATTGCAAATCTTGTCATGGCCACGCAGAGCAGCTCAAGCATTTAAAGATGGTTGCCCGCAAACCTGGCTGGGAGGTGGTTGCTCTGTGTGGTGGCTGGGGAAAAACTCCCCTCCGCGCCCGAGTCTTCTCGTGGCTGACATCTCGGGGAGCACTGACCCAGCACGGCATCGCTGAAGGGATTAATCACCAAATTGTTTCTCATTTTAGCGGAAAGTAAAGAAACCGAGCGCGCTCCAATGTTGGTCTTTTAAAGCCGGGCTCTGCCGGCGCCGGCTTTGTATTTATGTTATCTGACTTGATTTATTTGTTTTTTAAAATGAGGTGAGGAATCTTAATGTCCCACTGTTTAATGAATTTGGGCGCATTAAAGTTCCATGAGGTCTTTTCATTATTATGAACTTTGCTAATGTTAGAAAATAAAATATTATAGAATTCACATTTTCTGCTCATGAAGCTAATTTTATTTAAATACTCCTTACAGTGGTCATTAAAACACACTTAGGTTTTGCTGCCTTCGACCAGTCAGATGTATTTTTTGCCAGTTTTACATTTACACATATCTGTTTTTCTGTTACTTTTCCCACATGACAATTACCTTTCATTACAAATTTATAAAATCATTTACATTTGAGCAGTTTAAATGTTTCTGCTGACATTTTGTAACTATTACCCTCTCCTAGAATGGCATATGTTCAGGCAGTTAATAAAAAATTAAATGGAATAGCACTAGACAAGGTGAAGCTTTGTATCAGAGTGTTCTGCACATTTCTGGAAATACCATCTTTGTGTTGCAAACTGTGAAGTGAGGTTAGGGCTGTGCCAATATGTGTATTTGTCAGAACTGTCACAGAGTCCATGAACCAGCCAATCACTCCGCTCTTAATTAGACAGTTACACCGGGCTTTTTAGAAGGCATCCTCATGTAAAATGGTGTCTGAGCTTCCAGAGAGGTGCGGGGAGCACCGGGGGCACGGAGCAGCAGCATCACAACACTCCCTCCCCGGCTGAGGCTGCGTTTGCAGCTGCCGGCTCCTCGTGGAGGGATGGAGAGCAGGAATCCTCCCGGATTTTAAGCAGGGAATGCTGTCTGAGACTTCTCGAGGCAGAGGAGCTGCCCGGGTGTGGGGGATCCGGGTGTGGGGATGTCTGTAGCACGAATAAATTACAGCGGCCACTTATTAGCAATAAAATTGGAGGAAGGAGTGCCTGGGCTTGCCTGGGGACTGCTGGGCAGCGTGGGTGGCATGTGCCCGGGGGAGGCTGGGGCAGCTGCTCCGTGCCACGCTGCAGCTCTCAGGAGCAGCTCCTCATAAACCTGACCCGGCTTCGCAAAGATATTTACAGAATATTCCACCCAATGCAGAATCTGTGGCCAGGCTCAGAGCAAAGAGAGCAAAATTAGGGGTGAGAATAATCCTGCCTGCCTGCTGTATTTCAGTTTCCTTTTTAGCTCTGGATCAAAAGGCATTTGGGATTTTTTTTTTTTTTTAAACAAACCCCAAAATTGCAGTTCTCCATTTCTGACCGAGTGTGCAGTTTACAGCTATATCATAATCCTGTGTTTAAACATGAAGTTCACGAAGATCCTTTTTAAAAACACCCGCAGATTTGCACTGCTGGGAGGCAGGGTTTGCCTAATAAGTGCGGAGTGGCCAGGAGGGATTATTAGTGTTTGCCACGAAATTCACCCTGGGATACGGCCGGGATAAATTCCTCGGCTCCTTATTTAAGCAAAGCAGGGCAAGATTGAATTCAGAACACCACAGAAATTCCATTTCCTCTCTGTCTGTGCAACACTGCTTTGTTTCCCAGCACGAGTGCTTTGGCGATGTGGGAAATATTCCCAAAAAATCCGTGATTCCCCCTCTGCCCAGGGCAGGAAATTCGCTGTGGAGCAGCTTGGAATGAGCTGGTGATGGCCACCAAAACCCGGAGAGTCGAGCAGAAGCAAGGAATTCCTTGTGGGGTCCCCAAAGTGCAGCCCAAGAGGGGGCTCAGCCCCGGCTCTGCCAGCGGAGCTGTCGTAGGCCGGGCCTAACTTTGAGGAAGAGGATGGGGAAATAGTTTGGGGTGACTGGCACGGCTCATCCCGGTGTAAATCGTTATTCCAAAGGCATCTCCGAGAAGTTTTAACAGTCATAGCAGATTAACCTTGCCTGGGCACCGGGAGGCGAGTCAGCTGATGAATTTACATGCAGCCGGATGAAAATGCTATTTGGAGAGAGATTGAGAGTTTATTTGATTAAATCCCTTTCTCCAATACCTTGACCTCTTTCTTGTGAAATAATCAGAACTGTTTAGCAAGAATATTCTGGCATTAATAATGAATTGCTTTGGAGCAGGTTTTTCCTGCTCTGGACCCAACCCATCGGCGCCCGTGCTTTTGGGGGGACGCGGGGATGCCGCCGCATGGAAAGGGCTGGAGAAACACATTTTAATTTTTCTTCTGGAATTTACAGTTGGATGGACAATTTACAAGCCAATGTATTATTTAGGAAGTGCATTCTCCTGGCGCATCCGCCAGCAACTCTTGTTTTTCGTGCCTGGGGGATGGAGATGAGGAGGGAAAGCTGTGCCTGTCGGGCGGGTCGCAGGGTCAGCGGCACCAGGATCCGGAGGAGGGAAGGCAGAGAGGGGATCTCGTAAATCCACACAAATAACTCCAAGCGCTGGCAGGGGATGGTGCCAGACCCTTTCCAGCAGTGCCCACCGACAGGACAAGGAGTGAAGGCCATAAAATAAACCACAACAAGTTCTAGCCCAGTGAGGGTGGCTGTTGCCCTGGTTTTTGCTAAAGCCTTCTGTTTTAACCTTGGAGTCAGAATTCTTTCTCACACAGTTTCATGTAAATAATGGCCAATGTTTACTTAACGGTATTTTCTGTTTTTCATTCCTTTTGTGATAAGAGAACTTTGATGAGCATCTTTTTTCTCCAGTGGGATTGAGAAGGAAGTGACATGTCCTCCAATCCCTGGTGGAGTTGGGAATTGTATAAAATGTGAGATATGTAAATAAAGGGGCCTTTTCCCTCCTTTCTGCTGAACCTGGCAGGTGTGAGAGCCTCTTTATTGTGTTTGCCCAGACACAGGTGGCAGATCCCTGGAACAGCCACCCAGGGAGGGCATGGGGTGTCCCTGTCTGGGGACATCCCAGACCCACCGGGACGTGTTCCTGTGTCACCTGCTCTGGGTGACCCTGCCTTGGAAGGGGGTTGGACTGGGTGATGCAGAGGCTCCTTCCAGCCCCAGCGACTCCAGGATTCTGTGGCTGATTCTGGCGGGTGTGGAGGCTCATTTTGGTGTTTTTAGCTCTCTGTGCCCACCCTTGGTCCTGCGGTGGCAATGTGCCGTGAGCCCAAACCTCCCTCCCTGGGGGCAGTGCAGGAACACCATCAGCTCTGGGTTATTTGTTTGGGGAAGAGGGTTTGGCAGTCAGGACCTGGAGCCACATCAGTGACTTCCCAGCACTCCTTGAATTTCAGGAATTAGATTGCTGCGGGTGCTGGTGAGGAGGGAGTGTGTCTGGGAAAACACAATAAAGACGCTCTCACACCTGCCAGGTTTAGCAGAAAGGAAGGGAAAAGACCACTTTATTTACATATGTCACATTTTATACAATTCCCAACTCCACCAGGGATTGGAGGACATGTCACTTCCTTCCCAATCCCACTGGAGAAAAAAGATGCTCATCAAAGTTCTCTTATCACCAAAGGAATGAAAACCAGAAAATACCGTTAAGTAAACATTGGCCATTATTTACATGAAACTGTGAGAAAGAATCTGACTCCAAGGTTACAACAGAAGGCTTTAGCAAAAACCAGGACAACAAGGGAGCTCTTACCTGAGCAGGTTTGTGTGGAGCTGCTCGAGGTGCCCCAGCCTTGGTGCCAGAGCTCCCTGAGACACCTCCTGGCAGTGTCACCATGTGACACTGACGGGATCTTGGCTCCCAACTAAATTTAGTTCATTATAATTTGTTTCTTAATAACCCGCACTTCACCGTAACGTGTAAAACGCTCGGCTCCAGAACAGCCCCGTGCCAGAGCCGTGCAGTCGCTCATTTGCATCGAGCAATTATATTATATTACAATATATTAAGCTGCAGAAAACCTCATCTAACATGATAATTTCAAATCATAATTTACAGTGCTTTACACGGAGCATACAAGGCAGGTTGCAATAACACGTTGCTGGTTCCACAGCAGCCAGGGAAATTATTTACTCATCTATTATTTCATTTTCCAAAATGTTCTGGGTGCGTTTCATTTATTTATTTATTTATTTCAGTCCTGTTTACTAAATTTTACACTGGATAAATAATTTTTGCTTATTTGTTTCAGTGCTATTTACTGAAATCTGGTGACTGGCGTTTTTCCTAATAACGATTTGGGTGGAATATTTGCATTAAACGGGGAGTGGTTTCTGGAAAGGGAGGCTGTTCCAGGAAGTGTAGCTCTATCCAGATATTCTCTGCTGCTGAAAACAAAAGGAAAGGAGGAAGGCTCCGTGTTTTAAAGACTTTATCCAGGTTGTGACACAGCATTTGATGAATCATTTAATATGCAGCTCGTGACGCAGGGTGTCAACAGCTGGCTCCTGTTGCAGCCTTTGTTTGGAGCTGGCTCCCAAATAAACTTCAGGGAGCAGCAGCCTGGAGCTCCCAGTGCTCCCAGTCACTCCAGTGTGGGGAATAAGCTTTGTCAAATGTCTGCTCTTTCAAGCTAGCATGAAAAATCCAGATTTAAAAGGAAGATGGGCTCCTCTGGTTCAGCAGTTAATGGTTTAATTCTGGTGAAATGTATTCCTCCAGGTAGCAATACTTGATCTGGGTGGGGATTAAATACTGGGGCTGAGCCTGCAACACGGAGGGGAGCAAGGGGGATGGTTTGGGTTTAGAGAATCCAAATCTTTTAGATACAGCACGGAAAGGAGGAGACTGAGGGGAGACCTCATGGTGGCCTTCAACATCCTCATTTAGGGACAGCTCTGATCTCTGCTCTGGGACAGGGACAGGAGCCAGGGAGTGCCTGGAGCTGGGCCAGGGGGGTTTAGGCTGGAGATCAGGAAAGGCTCTTCCCCAGAGATGCTGGGCACTGCCCAGGCTCCCCAGGGAATGGGCATGGCCCCGAGGCTGCCAGAGCTCCAGGGGCATTGGGACAGCGCTGCCAGGGATGCCCAGGGTGGGAATTTGGGGTGTCTGAGCAGGGCCAGGGGCTGGATCAGTTGTTGGATCAATGACCCCTTCCAGCTCAGGATATTCCATGGTTCTGTGGTACTATAAAGAGCAGAAGGAAAATATTTTTACTTTTAATAACATAAAACCATGTAAAGCTCCTTGTTGCTCTCATCCCTCCCTCCCCACTCAGAATCATGGAATGGTTTGGGTTGGAACCCTCATTCCACCCCCCTCAATTTGCAGTCCCTGCAAATCCATGTTTGGGTTTTGATGTGTCCAGTCTGTGTGTCAGGTGCAGAGCCCAGGAAATGCCTGAAAATAAGAGAACTTGAGATCTAAGATTTGGCTTGTTTGGGTNACTATAAAGAGCAGAAGGAAAATATTTTTACTTTTAATAACATAAAACCATGTAAAGCTCCTTGTTGCTCTCATCCCTCCCTCCCCACTCAGAATCATGGAATGGTTTGGGTTGGAACCCTCATTCCACCCCCCTCAATTTGCAGTCCCTGCAAATCCATGTTTGGGTTTTGATGTGTCCAGTCTGTGTGTCAGGTGCAGAGCCCAGGAAATGCCTGAAAATAAGAGAACTTGAGATCTAAGATTTGGCTTGTTTGGGTTTGTTTTTTAGTTTTTAGTTTAAACCGCACTGGTACAGTGCCAGTTTGCANGGTTTTTTTTAGTTTTTGTTTAAAACCACACTGGTACAGTGCCAGTTTGCACCGGTGTGGGATCCACCCCTCCGGGGGGATTTTATCTGGGCATTAGCCCCTGTTAGGAATGCTGGGAGAAGAGAGAGCCTCAGCTCTGGATGCCAGGCCGCTTGTGTAGCAGGGCTGTTATAAATGGAGTCAGAAACCTCTATGNGGCTCTGTTCTCTGGAGTTCCTGGTCAGGCCTCTAGGCAGGGCCTGCACCGGTGAGCCACACCCAGGCCTCCATCCTGCTGTCCGTGAACAAAACCCCTTTGTATTTTAATTAAACTGTGCAGGATCCCTCTGCACAGGGGTATCTGTGCTCCTGACACCCTGCACTCCCCTCGTTGGGAAAATTAATGATGGCACTGTGCAGCTGCAAGGGGTGCTGGCAGTTCCCGTGGTATTCCCAAAACTCGAAATTCCCCTGATACCGTGGGATGCCGAGGCTGCAGGGTTTATCTGGTGCTTTTGTGAGGGTCGTGGCTGCATCCATACCCGTGGGCTCACCGAGGCATCACTCTGGGAGTCTGGGTGGCTGGGAGAGGTCGCTGCTCCTCCTGGTGAGACTGGCGGGCTGTGTCTTCCATGGAGCTGCGTTTTGGTGGATCCAGCTCAGTGCTGAGGGGTTAATACAGATCTAATCTCGAGACAAAAAATTGCCGTCTCACCAGAGTCTTTCCAAATTCCCATCTATTTTATTTTCCCACTTCCACTCTCCCGCTGTGCAGTCAGACCATTAATTACCTTTTCTTCAGCCCCCCTCTCTGACCTGACTGCCCCAGGACATTCTGGCCCTTCTGTCTTCCACTGGGATGGGCACTGTGAGAGAAGGTCCAGCACTGGATCAGAGCTGGGCCTGATGATTTTTACAACCTTAATGACTCTGTGATTGCTCTCTCCTCATCAGCCCCAGATCTTCACCTGTGTACAGCCTCCTCAGAACCTTTGAGTTTTCCTCCTTTTCTTTCAAAAGCGATTTTTTTTCCTAGCTTTCCCCTCGACTTTCCTTTCCCCCCTTCCCTTTCCTGCACAGCAGGTTGGTTGTGCCCTGCTTTTCCCTACCCGAATTCTGCTCTGCTGTGTCATCACGCGGAGCTCTTGGCCTCTGCCATGCCCTAAACTCGTGCTCTGGGCATCCCGAGAACCCGCATTCCCATCCCTGTGAGCTCCTGGAGCTCGACCAAAGCTCGCTTTTCAATTCCCACGGCTGAAATGGGGACAAAGTCGGCGGCTTTGCTGCATCCTCAGCCAGTCTCTTAGCACCTGGCAGGGAGAAACGCGGTGCAGCTTTTCCACCTCACGCTTCCGAGGCTCATCTTGCGCTGAATCCCAATCGCAATCTGCAGCTCGCTCCACGCTCGGAGCAGAGGCAGCAAACAACAGCATTTCCATCGGGAGCCTGTGCTCCTGGTGTCCCAGGGAAGTTGTCACTCTGAGCGGGGACAGGGTGCAAATTGTCACCTGTTTTTAAACCCTTAATGGATTCCACGGCTGCGGGTTGTAAACCAACCCCGCTGCTGAACCGTGTCTCCCACCCTGGTCCTTCTCCTGGGCTCTGCAGAAGAACAAACAGCAGTTAGGGAAATAAATGTGTGAGAAAGGAATAAATCCTGGGATGTGAGGCACAGCTAAGGAGCTGCACTAACCTCCAGTACCAGTGGAAGTGAGGAGCAAAGTCAAGGCAAACACTCCATCCTCCCTGGGACGTTGTTCTGTGATGTTTGCAGACAAAAAGATGAATTATGGCTGAAAAAAAGTGAAAATTTGCCCTTGCCTTCAAAAATGTTCCAGTTCCCACTGCTTTTCCAGCATTTTTAGCTTTTAGAGCATTGTTCCCTGAAATGGAAGGTGTCCTTTGTTTCCTGATCCCTGGAGCTGCCTCCCAGGCTCTGTAGGCTCCCCCAAACTCCAGCAGGTTGACTTCCAGCCGTAGCAAAGCCCTGGGTGAAAAGTCCTTGAACTTTCTATTCATTGTCTGTCGTCGTCTTTATTAGGTTTAAATTGATTGACTCTGCAATGCCATTACAAGCGGGATATTTCCCAGGTTATTTAGCTGGGCTCTATTTTTCCTGGGGACTCGTAATATATTGGATCCTCAGCCCTGACAGAGCTGCTGTGAGATCAGGGCTTCAACCTGAGAGATTTTGGGTCATGGCTGCAAAGTTCTCCCTGGTAATACCTTTGGGTTTGGGAACCTGTTCCACGTGTGCACTTGGGACATGTGAAAGAAAAGTCGGTGGAAAAAAAGAGGAGTGGGATCTGAGTGACACATTCTCTTGAGCTGAGACCCACAGAACAAACAATCAAGGCTGGAAAATACCTCCGAGATAATTATCAGTGCAATTTGCAGATTGTTAGAGAGACAATGCGAGTGCACCCAGCGGATCCCTGCAGTCAGCCTGGAAATGCCATCGCACAAATAAAGACCTCGCAATACTTTTGTTTGCTCCCCAGGCTCAGACAACCCCACTTCAGAGACGGCTGTGGGCTGGAGTTACACAAAGGACAAGGAGACACTGTCCCCTCTGTGTCCCCCGGGCCCAGGGTGCTGCTGACACCCCAGGCAGGGCGGGGGCTGAGCCAGCTTAAATCCCCAGGAGTTTTAAATGTCCTGGGCTGTCCCTTCCTTTGCCTTCCTGCCTGATTTTCTCCTCATGCCTGGGAGACACTCGGGCACTGCCAACACCAGAGCGGGCTCTCAGGAGCCATCCGAAGGCTCCTCACTGGGGTTTTACAGCGGGAGGGGGGTTCAGGTGTTCTCTGTGCTCTCAGATCTCCACACCTGCAGTGCCGCAGAGGCTCCGTGCCCTCGGCAGGGAGAGCCCCGCGGGTTCCCGGCTCGGCTGGGCAGCTGCAGGTGGGCACAGGAGGTGCCGAGTGCCCCGGCGTGGGCAGACATCACTCGGGAAGAGCTCAAGTGCTGCTCGTTCAACCCAGAGAAGGAAAAAGAATAAGAAGTTGCTCTTTTTCTCACGCATATTTTTCTGCATTTCCACGTGTTTGGCTGTGTGAGTCTCCGGGATGTAAATATTCCTCTTTTGGCTCCCAGACAAAGCTGACGTGGGGATCATTAAGGATCTCCTGGCATTTTTATAGCGGGGCAGGTGCTGACATTTATGTCTGACCTGGGGGACGACGTGGGTAATTCCATCACGAGCCACCCTGGGATGTGCCGGGGGCTTCCTGGCAGTGCCCAGTGCTCCCCCCCTGCACCAGCACCGGGATCTGCTGGATCTGCTGGACAGTGAGGGGCATCGCTGGGGGATTCATCCCAAATCGTGTGGTCACCTCCAGCAGGATGGTGAACGTGTGCTTGGTCCAAAAGCTTTCTCTGCCCGGAGGGATTGTGGACTCCCCATCCCAGGCCAGGCTGGATGGGGCTTGGAGCACCCTGGGCAAGGCAGGGATGGGCTTTAGAGTCCTTCCAACCCAAACCATTCCAAATTACGGGGGACAACAATCTGTGGAAAAGGCCCCAGCGATGAGGAAATGCCACCACCAGCCTGGCAGCGCCGCTGAGGAGCGGGGTCAGCTCCTGTTATCGCAACGGCGCCGGCATCAGCCCATCTTATCAGCAGGGTGGGTGAGATAATGCCGATAATCTCGAGTTCCGACGCGTCGTTAACACCTCACGGAGTTTGGAGGCGGAAGGGCCCACGAGGCAAGGAAAGATATGTACATATATCTGTGTGCAGAGGAGCTCTTACCCTTTATTATGCAGGTATTTTCGGGAGCTTGAAATGCCACCTTTGGAACAGAAGATTCCGATCGCACGCCGAGGGAAGGGGGAGAAGCTCGGGAGGCCCCGCTCCCCCCCCAGCTCACTTGAAAGAGCAGGCTGGAGGTAAATTAATTGCCACAACTCTGCGGAGCTGAGATCTCAGCCTGGCTGAGGGGCTGGGAGCCTCGCCGGGTGTGATTAAGGGGATCCATAAAGGTTTTTTCCCGTCGGAGGAGCGGGGATTCGCGAGTGCCCATCCCTCCCTGGCTCCTGCGCAGCTCGGTGCTAATTGCACCCCAATTCACGGAGTTCCAAAATGCCGCTTGAGCCGGCCCTTGGCCCCGCTCGGGCTCTCCCGGGTGAGAGCACACCTGGCTTGTTGTGATAAATTAGGACTGATTTGAGCCAGGTTTAAACAGCGATTGGGCCTGGTCTAGGCACGGCCGTGGCTCAGAGCACCTGGCAAAGCCAGGCCGAGGGGAAGCACCCCGGAGTTAACAGCCTTTCACCACAGCCTTAAATTGAGATGTTTTTACCCTCTGTTTTCTTTCCCATATTTTATTTTATTCTTCTCTCGTAGTTTCCCCATCCCCGCAGTGATCAGCCCTGATATACGAGAGGGGTTTTCACTTGAAGGACTGTGCATCTTTAAAATGTCTTCCCTTTATTCTTCCTAGTTCTTACACATGTAATTTCCCCTTTAATTTGACATCATTTAACGGCACATTACACGTCAATGATGTGATCTGTGAATATTTACAATGTTCGTGTCATTTTTATTTTCTAATCCAATTTAAGTAGCTCTGCTTTTTATGACATCATGAATTCTTCAGTCTTTTTTAGTCTTTTTGGAACTAATTATTCCATTAGTTCCTTTGAACCGGCTCCGTGTTGTCAGTCATTTTCTCCCCGTTTGATCACCAGACCTTTGCTGCCCTCCTTTGCATCTGCAGCCGGAGCCGGAGGAGGCTGTGCCTGCACCTCATCCCGCTCCCGGCACGGCTTTGTAGGATTTTTGAAGAAATCCTACAGAAAATCCTTCAAATACATCCAGCCCAGCAACTTCCCCCAGCCCCGCTCTCGTGTCCCCGCGGGGAATGTTGTGTTGTGCCTTGGTCTCCGGGCTGGACAGGACTCCCTGCCCAGCTCCTCGGCTCTCTGCTGGGCCATCTCCCAGGAGCTGCAGCAGGAATTTTGGGTGCGAGGGCACAAACGGGCCGGGAAACACCGAGGGGACGCGGCTCATATGGTCCAGCTCCCACATTGCGACTCCCGATTAGGGGAGTTTTAGCATCCGGCCTCGCTGAATCGGCAGGAGATGGGCTCAGCTCGCTGAGCACCCCGGCTTCCCAAAGGCTTTCCCAACCTGCTCCCACCCAGGAATGTGCGACAGGCGCGCCCGGCCCGCGATCCCAGCCCGGCCTCTCCCGGCCCCCGTGTTTACTGGGAATGTTAAACATTCCCTCTGTCATGCTAAAGAGCTCTGTTGTCTGTTGCTGCCCTCTGTAGTGATAGAGCAGAGACCACACGGTTCTCCTGTGCTGCAATAATTCTGGTTATTGGCACTTGAGAACGCGTTACGGAAAATCAGCCTGGCCGCAAACCCAGGGCTCTCCCAGTTTTTCCTTCTGTTGCTCCCTTTCCTTTAGGATTATCTGATCTTCCCCGAATCATCAGATTGATGGGTCTTCGTGAGCTCTTTGTTTTTATTTCTTCCCAATTGATGTTTAGGATTTATCAGGATAGCCTTTTGGAGCTGACCTGCTCAAAGTGCAGCACCTTAAAAGCCATGAAAGCTCGGAGCCTTTTAGCCCCAGAGAAGAGCGAGGCTGCTCCTCTGGATTCCACAACACGATTGTTTTCCTAAAAAAGGCAGATTGACAGAAAATACCAAGCATTGCTCATTGTCTCCTTTCCTTGAAACTTTAGATAAAGCAACTTCTTTTAAAATACAGTCAGTTGTAAAATGAAGATTACTCGGGGAATAAAAAGCCAACCTTGGACTATGTCCATTGTCCGGCCCCTTCCATTGTTAAGCAGATTTCTCCTCAGTGTTTTATGGCAATGAGTGCAATTTAAACTGTGATTGCTGAGCAAATAATGCTAGAAAATAATGCTGGAATTACCCTGCCTCCCCGTGTCGCCGTATTTTATTTTCTTTTTCTTTTGGTATAAAAATTCGAATAATTAATCTCTAAATATTGAAGATTTTGTAAGACTTTAAGCGAATTAGACTGTGTGTCATAAATGGCAACCCACAAGTTTTAGGTGGTCAAACAGAAGTCCCTCGCACTGGTGTTTTGGAGAGGTTTTCACTTAGTGGTGATCATAGGCTGTGTTTTAATTTTGATATAATGGAAAGTAATTAATTTGCTAAAGGCCATCTCTGAAGTTGGCCCTGGTCATCCATCCCTCCATCCATCCATCCATCCCTCCATCCATCCATCCATCCATCCCCCATCCATCCATCCATCCATCCATCCATCCATCCATCCATCCATCCATCCCTCCATCCATCCATCCATCCATCCATCCATCCATCCATCCATCCATCCCTCCATCCATCCATCCATCCATCCATCCGTCCATCCATCCATCCATCCCTCCATCCATCCATCCATCCGTCCATCCATCCATCCATCCATCCATCCATCCATCCATCCATCCATCCATCCATCCATCCATCCATCCATCCCTCCATCCATCCCAGGGCCTGCCCACCCTCCCAGGGAAGGATTTGTCCCCAGTTTCTACTCTAAACCTACTCTCAGCTTAAATCCATTTGTGTTCCCAAGAGTTAACAATCAGGCAGGACACAACAATTTTACTAAAATACAGTAAGATAGTAAAAAAAAAATCACTTGGACAATTATCCTCAATCTTAGAGCATTATTTTAAAGAGATCAAAAAATAGCATTGACGGGTGTGTGGAAGCTAACGATAATTTGAGGAATAAATAACACTCTGCAATAAAAAAACCCAGAAAACAATAATTCCAGAGAAATAACTTTCCATATGAAGTAAGTAAAGGAAATAAAGACAGGAATTGTGGTTATAGCATGGCTAGGTGTTAAATTTATATGCTAATAATTACATATTTGTTGGAAAGGATAGTGGAGTCTGATCACGTAGAGGGAGAAGCAGGAAAATGCATTGTGGAAGGATTTCCTTTAATCCTGCCTGCCCGGCCTGTGTGGATGTGTGAGGTTTGCTCTCCTGGAACCATCTCCAGGGAAGGACGGATGCCCCCCACCAGGCAGAGTGGCTCCTTTCCCTTTCAGAAGGCACCTTTTGAAATACTCCCTGTGCTCAGAAGTTTAAAAGTGAGCCACCAGATCCTAGTGAGTTTGTTAATAAATACGGAGAACAGGGCGGATTTTTTTATTTCTCTGTCAAATCGCAGTGGGAGGAGGAAAAATCAACCCGCCAGCAAAATGGGATTTTTGTAACTGAGTTAGAAAGTCGAGGTCTTTATTGGTGACGTTGCAAAAATAGCCCTGTGTGTTACTTCCTCATGTGCAAATGGGAAAGCCCCACACATTCCTGTCCTAAAGCAAGGGTCTGCAGTTTGTGATGAGGATCTTTGGTTTGTGACGAGGATCTGTAGTTTATGACGAGGATCTCTCTTCAGTTTGTGATGAGGATCTGTAGTTTGTGAGGAGGATCTGTAGTTTGTGATGAGGATCTTTAGTTTGTGATGAGAATCTTTAGTTTGTGACGAGGATCTTCAGTTTATGATGAGCATCTTAAGTTTATGATGAGGATCTGTAGTTTGTGACGAGAATCTTTGGTTTGTGACGAGGATCTTTGGTTTGTGATGAGGATCTGTAATTTATGATGAGGATCTTTCTTTAGTTTATGACAAGAATCTTTAGTTTGTGAGGAGGATCTGTAGTTTGCAATTAGGATCCGTAGTTTATGATGAGGATCTTTAGTTTGTGACGAGAATCTTTGGTTTGTGACGAGGATCTTTGGTTTGTGATGAGGATCTGTAATTTATGATGAGGATCTTTCTTTAGTTTATGACAAGAATCTTTAGTTTGTGAGGAGGATCTGTAGTTTGCAATTAGGATCCGTAGTTTATGATGAGGATCTTTAGTTTGTGACGAGAATCTTTGGTTTGTGACGAGGATCTTTGGTTTGTGATGAGGATCTGTAATTTATGATGAGGATCTTTCTTTAGTTTATGACAAGAATCTTTAGTTTGTGAGGAGGATCTGTAGTTTGCAATTAGGATCCGTAGTTTATGATGAGGATCTTTAGTTTGTGACGAGAATCTTTGGTTTGTGACGAGGATCTTTGGTTTGTGATGAGGATCTGTAATTTATGATGAGGATCTTTCTTTAGTTTATGACAAGAATCTTTAGTTTGTGAGGAGGATCTGTAGTTTGCAATTAGGATCCGTAGTTTATGATGAGGATCTTTAGTTTGTGACGAGAATCTTTGGTTTGTGACGAGGATCTTTGGTTTGTGATGAGGATCTGTAATTTATGATGAGGATCTTTCTTTAGTTTGTGACAAGAATCTTTAGTTTGTGACGAGGATCTGTACTTTGTGATGAAGATCTGTAGTTTGTGATGAGGATCTGTACTTTGTGATGAAGATCTGTAGTTTGTGATGAGGATCTGTACTTTGTGATGAAGATCTGTAGTTTGTGATGAGGATCTGTACTTTGTGATGAAGATCTGTAGTTTGTGATGAGGATCTGTACTTTGTGATGAAGATCTGTAGTTTGTGATGAGGATCTGTACTTTGTGATGAAGATCTGTAGTTTGTGATGAGGATCTGTACTTTGTGATGAAGATCTGTAGTTTGTGATGAGGATCTGTACTTTGTGATGAAGATCTGTAGTTTGTGATGAGGATCTGTACTTTGTGATGAAGATCTGTAGTTTGTGATGAGGATCTGTAATTTATGATGAGGATCTTTAGTTTGCAATCATTTGGGAGCACTGCAGTGGAACTCCATCAGGTCCGAGGCCGCTGTGCTGCTGCTCTCAGTGCAGGTTAAGTGGGAGAAGAAATGACTGCAACAGTTTGGTGAGAAGAAATCTATTTTGTGTCATTCTCCCAGCTCTGGTTCGTGCCCATCTCTGTGGTGGCCAGAGCTGCTTCTCTCTGTAACATTCCAGGTGTTTGCACCGGGGTTATGTCCAAAAAAGGATCAAACCAGCTGCTGGCCCCCCTTGTTTCCAGTGGAACCAGGAGAACTGTCAAAAGTTAGTTTGGAATACTTAAAACTTAAAGGAAATTTGAAAGATATGAGGTTTTTCCTTTCATTTTCCGTGTTTTTGTGATGGAAACAGGACACCAGGAGATCTTGAGACCCAAGTGATTGCCAGTAAATTCGAGGACAGCTTGTACCCACAAAGCCACAGCTGCAGAGATGCGCCCAGAGCACTCAGGGCACCCCAATTCTTTAATCTCAAACACATTACAGATGATTTCTCCTATCCCCAACCCAACCCTCAGCACGGGCTGATGTGTTTGTGTTATCAGAGCACCCACGGCGTTCCCCTGGGAATTTCCCGGGTTTTCCTTGGCACACCTCTGCCTGTGGTTTTGCTGTGTGTGGGTAAAGGAGCCGCACTGGGATTTCTGGGTGGCGTTAATTAACCAGGGAGGGGTGGGGGTGAAGCACCCCTGGGTGCTCCGGCCCTGGAGGTGATGCCTTTTCCTGGGCTTAGAATCAAAAGCCAGACACGGTTAGAGGGGAAAAGGGAATTTACCTCAGTGTTTATTTAGGATCCTTAGATCCAGGCAGGAGTATCCCGCAGGAATGCCCTGCCCAGACCGATGCAGGGAATGNGACCCCAGACAGCTTTGGGACGTGGGGTGGGACACTCGGGACCGCTCGGGTGCCAGGGCAGGGACACAAACCAACCCTTAATCCCTTTAATTCCCGGTGCAGAGAGGGCTGGCTGCTGCCCTGCCCGGTGGGATCGCGGGGAGCCCTGCATCCCCTCTCCTCACAGCTCAGGGGGAACATTCACCCGGGGAGCTTTCCAGGCTGGAAACGCGGCAGAGAAAGAGCTGGCGGCCGCGGGAAGCGCCGGGACCTCGGGGAAGGGCGGATAATTGAGTGTACCTGTGGCACGGGGCTGTGTCTAATCAGGCGGCTGCGGAGGTGGGCAGTGTCAAGTGCCATTCATCGGCTTCCCCCGAGCTCGGCGCACGCAGGAGGAGGGGGAGTGATAAGACAAAGATATATAACCGTGTTGACCACTGAAGTACCTGGTTAACAACTTAATTATCTGAGTTCAGCTATCAGTCAGCAACAAACCCGGACAATTTAGACATACTTTACAATTTGCTGTAAAAATGGCATAATGATAAGGACGGTGTCGCTCGAATTAGAATCTGCATTAAGTGTGTTTAATTTAATTTTTCTAATTATATTTCTAATAGCTTAAATATGTGCACTGATAAAATGGTTAGCCACCTGCATTTAAATGCCACCTGATGCGTTTATTTTGGAACAGTGGCAGATTGATATAATTTGAGCACGAGCTCCTCTGAAAATTCCTTTATTAATGGGTGTTAAATTATTCTTTGTGCTGCACGTGAGGTTCTGGAGCTGCCACCAGGGTGGGAATGGCTGGGAAATGCCTGGAACCTGCAAATATTTATTGTATTTTCTGGGCTGGGGAGAGGGGTCTGTTTAATTAAAAACGGAAATTTGTGGTGGTGCTCCATGGCTCTTCTGTGCTGGTTAAGCCTCTTTTTTTTTTTTATATCAGGTGAGTTAATTTTTTGCACAGAATGTGTGGATTGAGTGTATTCCCATGTTAAGCATTCCCATATGATACCCACTCATCAAATTAATTAATAGCCAAAAATCTGACTGAGTCATGTTGTGGGTTCAGTGACAGCTGCCTGTTTGCAAATGTTGGATGTTTCCGAAATAATTCCTCCTTTGAGCTGAAATTGGGCCTTTTTGCCTAAATTTCTGGGTCAGATCATGGCAAATATTAAAAAATCGGTTAGGGAAAAACATAAAAAAATCTTCTACCTTTCCTAGGAGTAAATGAAAATTGACTTTTGAAACAACTCGTGTGCAGCTGATGCCGAGCTGATGTCTCCAGGCCAATTCAAATGTATAATAAATTACAAATAAAAGAATCATTCAGAAAACACTACTTAAAAAAATAACTAAAACAGCTTCACTCCCTGAATTGCATGTGGCAGATATTGTTCACAGGGCTAGGAGGGGAACAGAAATCCATAAAATCAATGTTTATTAATCGTTTATTTGTACTTGGAGCTCTGTTTATTTTCTGTGCTTCGCCACCGAGCGAGGAGCAGTGAGAGGAGCAGGAGTGGAGCTGGAGCCTCTCTGCTGGGACAAATCACCCCGGAATCGCTGGGAGGGGAGGGGATTCCACTTGGAATTTTAATTCCTTGCGTGGAACAAGGTCAGATTAAAAAATACTCTTAACAAGCACCATAAAGGGCACCAGGAAAACCAAGCTGAGAGCGTCCATCAGCCCCACACTGGGCTGGGCTCTGCCGCTGCGTCCGGGAGAGCCGGGCAGCTGGGAATTTGGGAATTTGGGAATGAGGGGTGGATATCGGCTGTGGTGGAGCTCGAGTGGGGGCTGCCTGCTCGGGATGGGGCTGGGGGTGTGGGGATGGAGCAGGGATAGGGCTGGGGCAGTGCTGGGGATGCTCCCGGGGGTGCTGCAGGGCTGGAGCAGGGACAGGGCTGGAGNAGGGACAGGGTTGGAGCAGGGACAGGGCTGGACAGGGCTGGAGCAGGGACAGGGACAAGGACAGGGCTGGGGCAGTGCTGGGGATGCTCTTGGAGCAGGGGCAGGGACAGGGCTGGAGCAGGGATGGGGCTGGAGCAGGGACAAGGCTGGACAGGGCTGGAGCAGTGCTGGGGATGCTCCCAGAGGTGCTGAAGAGCTGAAGGGCTGCTCCCCACGTCCCCAGCCTTTCTTTACATTTGAATTTTGATTTGCCACGTTCCCCAAAGAACCTCTCCATCCACCACGGCTCTGGGGACAATTCTCCTGTGTCCTGTGTCTCCCTGGATGATCTGGGATCCTCCTGCTCCTCTGGCTCTGCCCACGTTCCCCATGCCCTTGTGCCATTGCTGGGTGGATTTTAAAACCATCACCCCCAACCCAGCTGATTTTGACTTGAGGGCTGGCGCTGCAAAACCCGAAGTCTGCAAATCTCCCGGTGGGCACTTTAAACACGAGGAGCACTCCCTTCCCAAAACCCCCGTGCCGGAGCCGTGGGCTCCCTCTAAGCCCCTGCAATCCATGGGATTCCTTTTATTGACTCGGCTGAGCTTGGCTCAGCAGCAGCAGCAGCCAGTGCCACACAAACACGGGGACATCCTGGCACATGGATGTTTTCCTGGCCCTTGATCTCCCATGGATTCCCTTAACATTTACTTTGAGAGCAGGAATATTTCCAGTGTCTCGCACCAGAGGTGTGTTCATATTTAAATATTTATATTTTGGGAGCTGGTACGTGCAGGAGGTGCTGGAGGAGGGACCCCAATCTCTGATCCCTGTTCTTGTTTGGCGATGTCTCCGCTGCTTTTGGCAGCACTAGCCTTTGTTTGAAAGACTTTGTTTCATGTGGATGTAATATGGCCAACAGCATCTGTCCCGAGCACTTCCTACCAGGGACATTTTGAGCCGTGGCCAAAAATACGGTTTTCATCTCTTGGTGTTGTTTTCAGGGCATTACAAAGGGTTAAGATTGAATAATCCGGCCAAATACGGGAAGGGAGCTGTGGTGTGGCACAGGCTGCTGCTTCCCCACACCCCAGGGATGCTCTGCTGCAGGATATCCCCGAGGGAGCTGCTCCTGCCCCGGTGCCCAGCCCTGGGAGTCACATCTGGAGTGATCCCACACCTCTGCCCAGCCCTGGAGGCCCATCTGGAATGATCCCACATCTCTGCCCAGCCCTGGAGGCACATCTGGAGTGACCCTGCCTCTCTGCCCAGCCATGAGAGGCACATCTGGAGTGATCCCACACCTCTGCCCAGCCCTGGGAGGCACACCTGGAGTGACCCTGCCTCTCTGCCCAGCCCTGGAGGCACATCTGGAATGATCCCACATCTCTGCCCAGTCCTGGAGGCACATCTAGAGTGACCCTGCCCCTCTGCCCAGCCCTGGAGGCACATCTGGAGTGACCCCACACCTCTGCTCAGCCCTGGGAGGCACATCTGGAGTGACCCTGCCCCTCTGCCCAGCCCTGGAGGCACATCTGGAGTGACCCCACACCTCTGCTCAGCCCTGGGAGGCACATCTGGAGTGACCCTGCCCCTCTGCCCAGCCCTGGAGGCACATCTGGAGTGACCCCACACCTCTGCTCAGCCCTGGGAGGCACATCTGGAGTGACCCTGCCCCTCTGCCCAGCCCTGGAGGCACATCTGGAGTGACCCCACACCTCTGCTCAGCCCTGGGAGGCACATCTGGAGTGACCCTGCCCCTCTGCCCAGCCCTGGAGGCACATCTGGAGTGACCCCACACCTCTGCTCAGCCCTGGGAGGCACATCTGGAGTGACCCTGCCCCTCTGCCCAGCCCTGGAGGCACATCTGGAGTGACCCCACACCTCTGCTCAGCCCTGGGAGGCACATCTGGAGTGACCCTGCCCCTCTGCCCAGCCCTGGAGGCACATCTGGAGTGACCCCACACCTCTGCCCAGCCCTGGAGGCACATCTGAAGTGATCCCACACCTCTGCCCAGCCCTGG
>VYXC01000173.1:0-103466 GCA_013397175.1 Platysteira castanea
ATGTCCTTTCCCTGTCCTCACACCTGTACGTTCATTTGTGCCACTGCAGGGAAGGCCAGTGATCAGGACGTGCCTCACAAGTGCTGGGTAGAGGGGCACAGTCACCTCTGTCAATCTGTTGTCGATTCTTTTCCTGACGTAGATTGTGATGCTGTTGACATCTTTGCTGCAAAGGCACGTTACGGGCTCGTGTTTAACAAGTTTACCACCCTAACTAAAGTCGAGACAAGCAACATCCATTGCTGTCCTCTTGCCCATAGAACCACTCATTGTGCAAAGGTTGGTCAAGCATGATTTTCACCTAATAAACCTCTCTTAACTTCTTCTCCTTATGTCCTTAATATGTTTGGCAGCAGTTTTGGGGATTATTTGCTCCGTCACTTTCTCAGTAACTGAGGTAAGTTTGAATAGCTGTAAGTCCCCAGGTACACCTTCTCACTGTTCTTTAAGAGAGGAGTGACATTTATTTTTCTTCCAGAGGTGACATGTACTTTCTTCTGGTCCTCAGGAACCTCACACAATTTTATCTATTGGTGCATCCCATCATGTCCCATGGACTTGCATATGACATTTGATCAAATGTTGCCAAACCTGGTCCTCCTCCATGGGTAAGTTTTCCTTGCTCCAGACTTTCCCACATGCCTCAGGGCCTGGATTCCTGAAGGCTGGGCTTACCAGTGTAGTCCAAGGCAAATAAGGCATTAGGCACCTTGATCCCATGCCCTTTGTCACCAGGACCACTATTCCGTTCAGAAGTGGGTGTAACGTTTCTCCTAATCATATCTTCATTTTGTTACTGATAAATTGGTAGAAGCTTTTCTCCCTGCTCTTTACGTAGCTCTCCAAATTTAACTCTAGAAGTGTTTGTCTTGCCCATCTCTGCATGCTCAGACCATTTTTATATTCCTCCTGTTTCACCTGTTCTTGCTTCCACTTCCCCTATGATTTCCTTTTATGCTTGAGTTTTGTCAGGGTGTTCTTGTTCATGCATGCAGGGCTCCTGCAAATGGCCTTTTCTTGATTTCCTGCACATGAGGATGATCCATCCTTGAGCTTGGAAGAGGTGATCCTCAAAAATCAACCAGCTTTCCTGGACTGCTCTTCTCTCTAGGACAGTATCACACGATATTTCTCCAAGCAGATCCCTGAAGAGGCCACAATCTGCTCTCCTGGAGTTGAGAGTTGTGATCATACTATATTACATTGTGTAATCGTGCTCTCTACCTTGATCTTTCTCCTATGGAAACAAAACCACTTGGAACAGAAGGTAGATGTATCTCATGCTGGCTCCTGCATACGTATACGGTATCAAAATAATATTATTTTCTTTTTTTTTTTGTCAGATTTTTCTATTTTAAGACCTTTGATTCATCTACAATCCACCTACTTTAGTACTAGCTAATGAGATTTCTATACTACTTTAATTAAGAAACAAAATTACATCCATGGTAAATGAAGGATGAAGGAAAAGCCTTTTATATAATTTTACGTCCCTTTTTTCTTAAATCTCAATTCCATTTTGAAAGTCAAAACCTAAACACAGATGTAAATCCAAAAAGATTGTCTTTCTCCTTAAAGTACTGAGTGTATTTTTGGCAGCCTGACACTGAGAACTGTCTACAGAAAGCTGAATCTAATGCTTTTTCCTCACTTTCTGTTCTCTTAACTTTTGCCACAACTTTGTTCATTCTGGTAATGCGAGGTGAGTGCACAGGTGACACATATCATATATGTCAGAAAAGCTTGTCTTCTGAGCCTAGACCAGAGCAGGGACACTGGCTGCTCTAAGTAGTTGACAATAATTATGCCGTAAGGATATACCAGTAGGTAACAGGAAAAATGAAATTTTCCTTTAGAAATTTACTTGAGGAAATAGAAAAGAGCCAGAGGAAAGCTAAATCCCTTTCTTTCCTCTCTCTTTTTCAATGGCAAGGATATACGAAAGTCAACAGTGGAAAAAAAAATCTAGCTTCAGACAATGAAAAAACTTTGTTTGAGGATGCTTCTTTTATATTTTCCCTTTTGAAAATGTTAAGCAAAACTGAGACGAGGACATCATTCCTCCCATCCCATGCCGGAAATTGTGGGGAGAGATAAGAGAGAATTGGTTTACAGGCTGTGGGATGTGCCATGGTAGCTCAGAGAAGTTTGTCTCTGCCTGACCTTGGGGGGATGAGATGCCACACGGCAGAGCTCTGTGGCGAGGAGCCTGCCGGAAGCTGACAGACACCTGAAGGGCTCGTGATCATCCCCACAGAAGGACATTGAGAAGGTGTGTGACTGACACGGCAATGTGTGGTAGGTTGCTTAGTGAAAAGTACCATGTAAGGAAATACTCTGTCTTGAAAAAGTGTATAAAACCTGCCCGTTTCTTTGAATAAACGATTCAGATTCCCTGCCGAGCTGGGTCCATGTCATGATCACTCACAGGAAATAATCAAAAGCCAGAACCCAGGGAGATCAGGAGTCTCAGAGCAGCTGGCCAAGGAAATTGTTAAGAGAGTCACAGAAAATCAAGAGGTTTTCCAGAGTCATAGAAATTTGCTGCTGAAGTGTGAAAGAGCAAAAGAGATGGGAAGCAGCAGGCCAGTAACAATGAGAGAAGAAACAGAAAACCTGGTTCTAAGCAAGAGAAAAGCCTTGGCAGACATCAAGAGAAGGAGGACAAACTTAAATGTTATGACTTAAGCCAGGATAAATCAAATATTCAGAATACACTGTCTACTTCAGAGAAAAGCTTAGATATGACCTAGTGAGAGCATATTCTTCGAATTTGGAAATCCTTACAGCTGTACAGTTCTTGGATCGTAATGGTTCCAGAGAGAGACAATTGGTCAATGGATAACACCAAGATGTAAAATCAAAGGATGTGTTATCCCTCTTTTCAGCACAAGAGGAAGCATTCTGAAAGGTGGAAGGTCTGTTTTCTGCATATTTTACTCTACATCTCACGTCAAGCAAAAATCTGTAGATACACTGGCTAGCATCATCTCAAGGAACTGGACTAAGTCAGAAAAGAGCCCTTAACCCATCTCTCCATTAGAAAGTACAGCTATGACCATTTCTTCACCCTTTTAATTATTTCCTATAGATTGATGAGAGAAACACTTCCTAGCTCAGCTGGAAGTGTGGCTGGGCAGACGAGGGATAAGTTGGACTCTGAAGTACTAGCTTTCCTTTAGTTACTGACAAGTGAGAGCCTCAGAACAGTGAGCCTGCAGGAAGACATGCATTGCAGGAATCAGACAGGGTCTTTTCCTGTGACACTGTTGGGAATACAGGGGACAAACTTCATGGGATTACCATGGGAAATACAATCTGACTGTAACTGGTGGAGATGGAGAGAAAGTAAGTGTCCTGCAAACTCTGGGTACTAAAGGCTAAACTTTTGTCCCAGGTCATCAGAGGAAAAAAATCAAAAATCCAAAGCTCCTGTTACTCACCAGAATTATGGTATGATCCTAATAGTTTGGGAAGTGGGCCAACTCTCTCTTGCAAACTGGTCATAAAATCACTGACAGGTTTGCAGACCATTGGGGATTGTGTTTCACCCTCCCTTGCACTGACGGTTCTCTGACACTTCCCAGAAAGCTCCTCCAGGGAGCACTGCAGACCGACGTCTCCGGAGCAGGCGCTGCGCCCCGGGCAGGTACGGCGGGGCAGGGGAGCCTTTCCTGCGGCAGGAGCAGCCCTGCTGCGTTCCTCTGGCTGAGCTCTCCCACGGCAGGCGCTGTCCTGCTGCCGCTTGGACAAACCCCTGCTAGGGACAAAGGAACGCGCTGCTGGAAGGCACCAGGAGAAAGTCGTGTGCTGAGAGTAGGATTATTTCAGGTCATAACAACAGGAACAGAGAAAACTCTAGAGCACAGATGGCTAAAGAGCCTTCACAAAGCCAGGGAAGGAAGGCATTGCTGCAGGCATAGCCTCGCTGACAGCTTGAAGATAAGTGCTATGAAAAAATTACCTCATTGCTAGAATACAGCTATTGCTGGTGCGTACTCTGCTATTACCAGATTATACTGGCAAATACTCTCTAGATGAGGCAGCTGCATGCATCCCAGCAGCATCCCAGCCAAACGCAGCTGAATCAATCTGCACTTTTGTTTAATTCCATCTTCATTGACTTCAACCACCTTTGCCTTTTATTGTTTTCATGCTAAAAGTGCATCTGGTCTCACAAAACATTACCAAGTTGGGCTTTTCTTAAGAGAAAAAACAAGATAAGAAAGAAAATCTCAAAATAGTTTGTAGGAATAGTAGAATTGTATTTTAAATACAAGGTAAGGAGAACGGTGTTTTGCCTAATAATAATAATGAAATACATTAAAAATGTTTTAGTTTGAGTTTCATTACTGGCAATGATATCAGCTTTAGAGACAAAGAGATAATTAAAGACATGTGTAGGTGTGGGGTGGATAAATAGTATCTGCCAGAATTAGCTGTATGAGAAATGAAACAATATATACTGCATCTTAGCTGTGGTTGCATTAAATGATTTTGGTTTGTGCATTTGCAATAAATCCTAGACCAACTCTTCAAGGAATAACTTGCTGCTTCTTTCTTTCTTTAAAAAATAATCTGGTTTCATTTGTAGCATAAAAGGGATATGCATCCTTTTAATTTCAGCTAAACTGGCAGCTGACTCCAATTTTTGTGTTCATAAGAGTAAATGAAAAGAACACAAAATATGCTCTTCAATAGCCCTTCATGGTATTAATTGCTGCTCTACTTACATCCTGAGGTTAGCTGAGTTGTTTAGAGCATGGTGCTAATAACACCAAGGCTGTGGGTTTGTTCCCTGCATGAGCCATTCATTTAAGAGTTGGATTTGATGATTCTTGTGGGTCCCTTCCAACTCAGAGTATTCTGTGAATCTACATCAGAAAATACTTGTTAGAAAAACTAATTCTTACATAAACAATATTGTACCTATAATATAACTGGAGAATTGGTGATGTTAGAGAGGACACCAAATGAAAAAAAGAATAAAGGGACACTTCTAATGTTCCAGTCTCAGTGCAAACGCTGTTGATTTAATATAGCTCTTGCACAAGTGATATAAGATCCATTTCCAACAGTGTACTCTGCTCCGTGTGAGGATATTTGTGAGTCCTTGTTGGTGTGATGACTTTCAGAACTCAAATCTTGCAGGTCTGCTGGGGTCTGGCTCTTTTGATTTGGGATTGTCTTCAGCTCTGGTAATTTGCTTATTTTATTTTTTTTTTCCTAGTTTTCTTAGGTAATTTGAAAGCTAGCAGAACTTTTCAAGAACATCTCATTTTAATGAGATGTTGCTCATAAGAAATCTTTTTTTCTTAGGTAATTTGTTTAACAGTGGAAAAACCTGGAAATATCACATGTTAAATAGAAAGCATTTGACTTTCTGCAGAGTGGTTAAAGAAACAGTTACACAAATTTTCCTCCTATTTCTTCTTGTTAGTATTAGGAGAAAATATAAAAATATGCTTTTTTTTTGCTACAAAGGGTTTCTTTGCTGAGTTCTATGAATGACTTAATACCCAAATGGGAAAAGTCACATGGTTCAGACTCAGCAAACATTGGCAGTTATAGCATCAAAACATGAATCTGATGTGAAAATTCAATGATCTTCCCCATTACATGAGTAAAAATTTATATTTTTAGAAGAAAAACCATTGTTCTTCTTGAGCATAATATGGAACACTAGAAAGGAATCCATAGTTGCAAAACTTGTTATCCTACAATTCAAACTCATTGTCAGAATTTCATACCAGACAACAGAGGAAATTAAATAAAGCTGTTGTCACTTCTGAACTTGCCATAGAGTTAGAGATTAGCTAGATTTTTGATAGATAGATTTCTGTTGGGAAAAAAATCTATCTATTCATCCATCCATTCATTTATCTGTCCTTTCATCCATCCCAGGATGGGATCTAACAATTTGGAGGATGGGGTCTGCTGGTGAAAGCTGGCTGAAATTTGTTGTTTCCCTTTTGTCCTCAAATTGATACTGTTAGACAAAATGCTGAAGTTTCTGTTATGCTATGGTCTCTCCTTCTCATGCAGGTGCCTCTATCTTCCCTTTTCCTGTTGGGTCTTTGGAAATAGAGTGGTGATGCTGATGTTCAGGGTTAGGAAACAGCAAAAATTCTTCCAGGCTGGACCATGTTTTAAAACTATGGTTGTTGGAGTTGTTTGGGCAGTTTCCTCACTCCCTAGGCAGCTAATACTTGTTGTTCCAGGCTCAGATTAACTACTGAAGTGAAATTTTTACTATTGAAATGTATTATTGAATGGAAATTTTTAATGAGGAAATGAAACTGTCTTCCCATCTTCTTTTCTTACATTACAGTTTTAAACTTCATAGGGAAAATATAAAATCAAATTGTTCTGCAAATGAAGAATTAAAGGGATTAGAATATCCAGTACCTTTTAAAACTTCTTTAATCATAGATAGTTGATTACCAGCTGCATGTCTTACAAAATCCTTTAGCCAGTATTAATCTTACAAAAGGTACAAAGAGTTGGGAAACAATGGGGAGTATAACACTTACATGCAACACTGACAGCTGTGAATAGCAAGAATGGTTAAACCTCAAGTAACCAGACCATGCAGTCAACTCCAGCATCCCTAGGCTCTTTTAATTCCTTTCATGAAGGAAACATATGCATTCTTTTTAATGCAATGTTGTGTGAACAAGACTATCATTTCTCCACATGGTCTCATAAAAAAACGACTGATTAAAGAGATCCCAGATGTACAGAATAAACTGTACAATGCAAATATTCATTTAAAACACTTACAGAATTTTTAGAAAAGTGTATTTTAGAAGGTAACTAGTCCCCAAAAGAAAAAGAATACAATTTGGAATACATTTTACATTGACACAGGGAAAGATTTCTATTAGTGGTGCTTTTCATCCATGTATATTCTTTAAATATCTTTATGTAATAATAGTAAAAAATAAATGTAGAATTAAAAAAGAAAAACACAGCAACAGTGTCATGAATATTCATAAAATCAGCAAAACAGTTTCATTGTTTCAGCATCTCAGTTTCCAGGGTATAATCTGTCAGCAGTTGGCTTGAGATCCCCAGTGTAGGTACTTTATAGTAGGTACTTGAAAGAGTAAAGTCAACTCTTTTTATGCGTGTAAAAGTGTACCCTTAAAACTCACACTGGATGCTGAACAGTATAGCATCATAGCACATTCTGGATCTTCTTATGTTCTTCCTTAATGTCAGTGAAATTTCACAGAGAGGCAGACACATACGAATGTAGCCACTCCTTTGAGGTTTTAGACATGTTTTCCAGATTAGTGTATTCTGAATTCATAACAGTGCATGAGCATGAAATGCAGTTGGAGGCTTTTTCCCTCTCACAGCTTCCTAACTTTTGAATAATTATCAGTTTTGTAGGTGCATGCCTAGATAAATTAGGTTTTTACAGCTGTGTGAAGATTTCTGCAAATACAGATTTTCAGGCTTTTCTGCGTTCCTCGTCATTGAATTAGCTACTCACAAGTGTTAACTATTTTATTAATTAATATGGTGACCTCAACTGACTTACCAATAGGTCATTAAAAGCATTGTTCTCTTTCTTCTGTTTGCAGAACAGCAGACCAGGAATTTGATTTACCATCACTTTTCTGGACCCAGAACTTTTGCTGACAAAGAGAATGCAAATGCAAAATACTTTGGCAAGTTTTCAGCCTAACTTGCTTCCCCACTCTTACAGGGACCTGTTCAATGGAAGAGTCAGTGTGCTCTTCAGAAACTTTAGGGAAAATATTGTAAAGAGCACTCACAAAAGGATACGAAAACTCTCAAGTAATTGTGTCAAGAAATGATTAAGCTGATGAAAATAAATATTTGCTCTTTTTCAAATTAAGGGAAATGGGTATGGAAAAGTCACTAGACTTACCACAGGTTTTAGTAATACTGCTAATTAGTGTAATTGATATATATAATTCATTGCATCTGTTCAACTCCTTGTTAGCTAGAGCTCTGTGGATAAATGTCATGTTTATGTCATGTTTGGGGACAATACATGACAGTTTTGAGACACACTAAGTTCAACTGTAAATTGATATAAAGTTTTAATTTTAAGACTCAGTATTTTGGATAAAAAACACCATGGGGTTTTTCAACAGTTAAAGCCATTTTGGATGGTAAAAAAAAAAAGGAGGAAAACCAAAGCATTTATTTAAAAAAATTAATAACTGACTTTTTGGAAGACTTTCCCTTTAGTTTCTGTATGAGACAAATAACTTTTCTTCTTGGCATCAGGCAATCTATGAAGTAAAAACTCATCTAGTTCTAGTGCTAATGGCTATTCCATGTTTGTGTGCACCAACAGGGAAAATGATGAAGAGGAAAGAATTTGTTTTAGGAAGTATAAACATGTCCAGGGTGGCTGGTGCAGCAAGATACCAGTGGTTGGTTCAGAAAACTTCTCCTACTGCCTGTGGACTCAGACATGCCAGGAGAACTGGCTCCCCAGACTTAATAAACCACTGAAAAGTTGATTAATTGCACAGGAAGTACCCGTGGCCAACACGGGACCAGTTGGTGATGAATTCACAAAGTATTGTACACGTATCACTTTCAGTTAGATATGTCCAGCATAATCACATTGCAGTGTTTAATATCAGTTTTGTGTAAACTCGGTGTAAGATCCTTACTTCCAATGAAGTAATATAATTCCAGTCACCAGGCTTTGAAACAGAAAGCAAATATGAAATCACTTAGAGTTTTTTTCTGATGTGCATCATGCCAACGTATTCTTTGTGATTTACAAGTCCAAAGAGAGTTTCCTTTGTTTATGGATTTTTTTCATTTTGTTCTGAAATAAGAGAGGAGTTAAGCTGTCACATTACAAGAACAGAAAAAAGCCCCATATGATTTACAAAACAATCCAAATAAAACAGTATGCCTATAAATCACAGCTCTTAAAATATGTTGTTCTGTACTTCAAAGACAGTTTAAAAAATAAATGAACTTAATAAAATATTTTGAATTTTTGTGACAAATTGTTGGGGAACATCTGTTTTAACATCTTTTAATGGTAATACTTTGCATTTTTTTCCAGTAGTTCCTCCAAAGATTTAAACATGCTTTTCAAATAGCTGCTTAAGTAGTTAATGAGATTGCCTAGATTTTGTTTCTATATTCATAATTTTTTAAAAATTTCACTTTATTTAAAAAATTTTTGGCTTCCTTTTGCTCAGCATGGCATGACTTCAGAGCTCCAGCTTTCATTTGTTAAAAAAAAAAGAGAAGAGTTGGGGGTTTTGTTGTTAAGGTAGTAGAGCACATGAGATTTACATCTATAACTTTTATTGATTTCGTTATTTGTGTTTCAATACCTATGCACTTACTGAATATTTTTGAGATGGCGTTTTTCTAGGTCAATTTAACATGTGTGTTCTTCCCTTAGTCTCAAAACCTGTTCCTGATCAGGAAATAAAACATTTCTGATGCTTGTTTTCCATGTATTTCTGATTACATTAATATAAAATTCCAAAATTCTGTTCAGTTGGTAGCAAAGAAAGAGAGATTCCCTTCACATGAACTTCTTTATCTTGACAATTACCCTTAAGCACCAGATTTTCCTGCTACTAATTACAGGAGTACACTTCCCTGAAGTGGGATGCTGTTATGACTCTTTGGGCTAAATGGGCTTTATTTTCTTATGATTGGAAAAAAATAATAAAATCATAAATAAAACTCTAAATTTAGGCCTGGATTTACATCCTACATACAAAAGGGCTTTAATGCATAGGCTCTTCTCTACAGTATTCAACATAGGTTAAGATTGTGACTGTCCCTCTCTAGGTTTAAATTTAGTGGTTAGAGATGAAATCTAGACAAGTTCTCAGTTCATAAGATAGGTAGATGGAAAAACTGCAATGAGATGAGTAGCTCTGCAATATTGTCTTTTTATTTTTTCTGTGTATCTATCTGAAGCCTTTCTTATATTCCTCCATAGTATGTGAACGAGATGGAAAATATGAAATAAAAAGTAGCATTAAAGATCTGACATATACTATAAGATTTCACAGAATTGGTGAACTGAATATTGGAAGTCTTTCACGCTCAATCCATTCCTGGTCTCATCAATGAAGAACTAGAATGTTCTTCAAGATGACAAGATACCTTTCTTTGTAGTTCAGTATTCAAATATGCCAGAAGAAAGATACTGGTTGAATATTACTTTTTTAGATTGCCTTTTTACCCTGTGTATCTGTAGTTTTAATATCAAAATATTCAGTGAACGTTTGCAAATAGATGTTGCTGGGAGACAGATCTGAGTGGAAATTGTAAAAGAAGTCATGCTTTGTGGAAATATTGCAACAAACCAGACCTAGTGTAAATTTGGAAATTTCTTAAGAGTTTGTAGCAGTAAAGCCTACCTCGATGAGAAATTAGTTTAATTTAGAGTTTAAGAATAATCTGAATTTAAAGCAAAATAAATTATTCTTACAATAGAAATGATAGTGCTAAAGTTGTCTTTAAACATTCCATTTCAATAAACCAGTTCAATTTGCCTGTAAGAACTAGTTCTTCATTAAGTCCCTGTACTCCCTGGTAGTTTTAGTTTAGAGTGTTATTTAATAATAATAATTCCTTATAACTTCTTAAGTATGTTTAAATCCTTAGAACATTTCCAGATACAGTTAAATTTTTATCTGTAAAATGAAAGCCAAAATTCTTGTTGACAAGTAGAATTCTTTCCTATTTCCATCAAAACATTAATTTTTCTAGTCTCTGTGTCCAAATGTTCTGTAGCAGGCCCTGGTTTGGAGGGCCAGATGGAATGCTGAGGCCATCCAGCAGTTTATAAACAAACATTTAGTGTATAATAGTGCTTACTTTTATCTTGAATTCCTGGCATTTCCTATGCCTCCAATTCAAACACTTCAGTCCCCTAGTGAACTTAACTAATACAGTTTTTAAATACAGAAAGATTGTCACCAGCTATATACAGTGAGTAAGACAATGTTGAGTGTTAAGTCATGCTGAAAATAAACTTGTGCAATGGGAACTACTTGTATCTATTCGTAGCATTCCCCTCTTTCAGAGGGAAGGAACTGATAAAATACACAGCAATAATGTGCTTGGGGATTCTCAGCTGTTTCTCAATATAGACAATTCTATTATCAGCTCTAAAACAGAAAAAGCCTTTAATTATCCTCCTGAAAGAAACAGCTTTTGTATGCCTCTGACCGGTTGTACATCATTTCATTACAGCAGTGATTGTTCTGTCTGTAATAACTTTGTGCTCTGAATGATTCTCTCTTCCTGTAAGAACAGCATCCACACTGCTCAGATGAAATGCACAGCCTGTGTCAGTTCATCTTTCGGCACTCATCTTATTTTTGTGTAGATGCCTTGAGCTTGTCATCACAAGTGAAATAAATACACATTCTTTGGCTCTTGTCTAAAGTTTTGTTCAGGAATTTCTACTCCTGTGCCTTTGACAACCTCCCTAGCTAGCTGCATGGTTTCTGTGTTTCTGTTGCTCTTTTCTGAATTCCTCCATTCTGTTTCTAGACTTCCATTTATATGTTTAGTTAGTTTGTACCTTCCACTTTTTAAAAAAATTAATTCCGTGTGTCTGGCAGTGTCAGTATGAATCTTTCTCTTGTCTGCAGTGGGCACTGTGCTGGGATCGTTCTAACATTCATATGGTGTAACTAGTCTACATGGCATGTAGTATTCTTGGAGTGTTTGACTAGTTTATTCTAGGTCCTCAGGACAGGCATGGATAAAGTATAGGTAGAGATCAAAAGGTACTCAATCAGGTTTTCTTCCTTTTTGTATGGGTAAATAGTTTGTGTGATGACAAACTATATCCATGAAAGGAACTAAGAGTCTAAGAGTCAATACAAAAAGGACATTAGGGAACGTGTCATGGCACAATTTATATTCAAATAGCTAAATTTTCTTTTTCCTATAGCCTATGCTATTCTCAAACTGTTCTCAGATGATGTCGAGAGAGTGCTCTTTTGCATGAAAAAAGTGCCCTGAGAATTTCTAGTAAATAAACAATGTGGAGAGTTGTATGTTCTGTCCATCATAGCAGCTCTCAAACAAAGAAGGTAAATTTATTCATAGGATATCCTGAGTTGGAAGAGACGCAAAGGGGTCATTGAGTCCAAATCCAGGCTCTGCACACAGCTATTCCAAGAATGATAAATGAAATCCAGAACCAACCTACATCCTCGTGTAAGGCACTGGAGAGTTTAGAAGTTCTAAAGGATAGTGAAGGAATCAACCACTGGTTTTTAGAACTTGCACAGACTTTTATAAGGGCTGTGGACAGGTATTTTGCCCACCTAGTTACCATAGACCAAAGGTGTCTCCTGAGGCTGTACATCAGAACAAACTAATCCTTAATTAATTGTAGAACAGTAGAGGTTGTGTTTCCTGGCTTGTATGTAAAATACTAAAGCAGTAGGAGCTCTTGCCAGAATGTGGGATTCTTAAAATCAATATACTTCTCTAACCTGGTAGGATTCAAATCCACAGAAATATACCCAGGTTCTCAGACAACGACAACAATAGTGGGTGCAGAACACTGAATCACACAATTTATGGTGTTGGGGACCTCCGGAGATCATCCAGTCTGATCCCTTGCTCAAAGCAGTTAGACCAGATTGCTCAGGGCTGTATTCAGAACATCTCCAAGATGGAGATTCTACAACCTCACTGGGTGATCTTTTCCAATATTTAATAGAAAAACAAGTTTTCTAATATCTAAGCAGATCTTTTTATGTTCCTAACTTGTGTCTCTTGACTCACTTTTACTCTGCATTTACAAGAGTTTTTCTTCATGGTAGTCCCATCCTCTACTCAGGAATTTGTAGACAGCAATATGGTCTTCCCTTAACCTTCTTTTAAGGCCGAGCAGGCGCAGTTTCTCAGCCTCTGCTCCTGGGCCCTGTTCTCTGGGCCATTGGCTCAGTGCCCTCACTGGACTTGCTCCCAATGTCCTTCTTGTTATGTTAATGTCCTTCTTGTGCTGAGGAGCCTCCCACCAGACATGGTACTCCAGATGTGGTCTCACAACCCTTGGACAGTTGGTAAGGACATGAACTTTAGCCTGTGGTTAGGTGTGAAGGTTCCATTTCAGAAGTCCCAATATTTTGAAACTTCATGAATTAATGGATTTTGTCTTCTATGAAGCATAATTTCCCACAAACTTGTATCTGAGACCTACCATTATCATGATGTCTGTTTTATTTCATGAGAGTCAGAAGAGTAGCATTCTTAAATGGCTTTAATGTGTTTTTTAATACACTTAAGGCACTCTTAGAAGCTGGTTGCCTCCGTCCTCTTGGAAGATGGGGAAATTCTGATTTGTAAAATGATTGAAAATATAGAACATCTGTTGAAATAATGACTCTAACATTTCAAGTCTGCTGTTGTGGCAGAAATAATTGCACTTTAAGTATTCATGAAAGAGTCTCTGAACTGTCTTACAGTACAAGACTATGACCATATCCACTTTGAACTGTTACAAAGAAGTACATAATGTGGTTGTGAAGGGTCAGGCCTTACATCATATTTTAGCCTTGCTACTGATTTCAACTCTGTCAGTTTTGCAGAAATTGTCTAAAGTAATTGTTTTCTAATTTTCTTGATAGACTTAAGGAATATTTGAACTGTTGCTTGAGAGGTCTGAATCAGTCAGTCTATGAAGTCTACTAAAGAAGCCAAGTACTTACACATTTTCCTTGAGATTTTCCAATAGCCTGAATAAAACCTGGAGATACTGCCATTTCCAATGAACAAGAACTTCTCTATATTCCAAGATCTGTCTGTATTTCATGTTTTTTAAAATGACAGGGACAATTCAGACAAGATTTAACCACACTGGAATTTTATTTTGTTAGACTACTAGTGTGTAAATGAAAAAAAATTCACTTTTGCACTGTGACTCCCTTAAATAATTGTTGTGTATAGCTGTAGCTATTTACTCCTCTGAGTTTGCCATGATACAGAACTGAGCTGTGTGTTGAAGAGTCCTGGATCCCAGTGTTATATATGTCAGACCTTTTGCCTTTGCTTTTTAAATAAATCACACAATAAAATAAGAAGAACTTCCATGTGCCCTTCCTGCTCAGTCTGTCAGCAAATAAGGATGGGTGAACTTCTAATTTCAGAAAGGCAGCCTTTTGAAGATGTTTAGAAAAGAAAGGGGGGAGGCTAAGATCAAAGGACCCCAGAACCTGTTCTGTATAGTCAGTGAGTATTGTTCTTGCACATCTGGGTCAGTTCAGAATGTTTTTTTAGAGGCAATGAGAGCTTTCTACATAATACATTGTCTTGAATTTATGATGTGAATTCCATGTTATATCGAAGTTAATTGGTAGTGACCTTAAACATACACAATCTTAGACAAAAACTATGCTAAGCTCAAGTTAAGGTCACAAGATGTAGCTATAATTTGAAGTAATAAAGATATCCAAAGGCCATGCAGAACAAATACAAGAAAAGGAGCTGTGTAAGAAACCTAAATGAGTCTGATGAAGAAAATGCACAAGAGAGACATTCAAGCCTCCTCCTGCCCCTCTGTTTTTTGTAGAGATGCCATGTGGCAATAATTTGATTTTTTTCATAGCAGCCCAAGTATAATTAAACTCTTTTAAAGAAATGTTTCCTTTAGTTGTTTCATCCAGCAGACCTGAATCACCCAAGATCACCCAAAGTTTTTTCCCACTAGTGCTCCATTGCCAGTGAATACTAAACCGTCTCTTGTTACTTTCTTCCTAAATAAAAAAACAACCTTTGACAGGTTTATATTTTCACTGAGGAAAGAAACAAACAATATAATCAGCAAATCAGCATGTCCAGATAAAGCACTCAAAAAAACCAGCATTGCATTCTCCTGTGAGCATTACTGAATACAAAACCTCCTTCATTTGGGACCTTCTGCCCAGAAGGAAGACACTGTAGCATGTTCTGAATGTCCACAGTCACTGTGCTGGGCCAGCAAATGGGTCTATCCCGGGTCTGACAGCCACTGCCAACCAGTGGACCTCCTTACCCTTCTATTCCAGCTAAACAGAGCACATCCAGCCTTTCTTCTTCGTTCTGGAACAAATAAATTTGATTTCCCTTTGGTTGCAACATTAAAGATCAGCTGATTCTTTGGGCAAATATAAAATCTCTCTGAATAAATCACTGAACCTTGCTGAGGCTCAAGAAGCACCTGGGTTTACTTTAGTTCAATTATTTAGGTAGCGCAGCCCCTGGATTCTACAAATTGATACATATTATACCAAATTATAGTACACCTATAAAGTAGATGTAAAAGAAGAGAAATCATTATTTCTTGCCACATTCTCAGGTCAAATTCTTCAAGCCAGGAATTTCAGCTGAGTATTCAAACTTCTAAGAATTAGATTTGTGGCATTGTCTTTGATGGGAAATTGCATTACAATGGCAGGATTTGTTCCTATAGCAGATGATTCTCCGGGAAAAGTAAAAATTTGGCAATCACAGAAATAAAGTCACATTTCTTAAAGTCACATTTGCTCCTTCACGAACTCTTCAGTGGGTGTCTATTCCTTTTAAATTTAATGGATTTTATATAGAGATATAAATCTTCTGTGCAAGTTTAGTTTTTTTCCTTTTCTAGTCACGGATCTACCTCCCTCCACCAAACTGCTTTTTACAGCTCTGTAAAGCGTGCCTTGTCTTTTTAACCTTAAACAGCAGAGGGCAACCTGAGAATGTCTATCCCAACTGTTCCTACAGCTTGAGATGCTGGAAATACGGTGGTTCAAAGGTTGTTTACAATTAGTGGTGTGTTAAATACAGGACAAATAACTACAGCATTCAATATTGATTGTGAATGTGCTTAATTTATTATATTTTTCGGAGAAAACTGAAATTTCATTCTACATCAACTGACTATCTGGTCTCAATAAAAGTCATGACCATGCTCGGCATAGTCTATTTGCAGAATAAATTTTTTCAAATAGCTGGAAGAACTGTGTAAAAGGAATGGGAAAATGCCACCATGGAAAGCAGAAAACCTTCCTGAAATATTCTAAAGCTAAAAAAGAATAAAGCAGTGTAATTTATAAAGCTATTGTAGATTTTAGTAAACATTTACAGACCATGGCTTATAATACTCTGTTTATCTCTACGGACCTGAGTAAAAATTCTGTTTTTCTTCCTAATGTAAAGTTCTTGAATTAACATACTTGGTTTTAGAGACTTGTACAACCTTTGTCTAAACTTACTTAAAAGTGTTACTATGCTAGATTAAATTTAGTGGAAGAAGTAAGAACATAATTTAGAGATATTGAGACACCAGAAGACATGAAACAAACCCAAGAGAAAAGAACCTATGTAATGTTAAATATCATGAGTTCTTGATAGCAGTGGTTGCCTGGTTGGTCATAGCCTGATCCAAATACTGCAGCAAATTTATTTAAGAGCTGTCCTTTAGCTCTTGGAAATCTTCTACTTACCATTATATTATAGCTTATTTATACTCAGCTGTGTTTCCTTGCATTTCTTTAAGGAAAACTTTGAATTTTCAAACATGTTATGACAATATGTGCAAAGAGCATTTGCTGCTGTTGTTTCCCTTGGGACTTCACATGTCTTCCTCTGAAGCTTCTCACAGGACTCATCCCTTAATCCTACTTCTATTTTCCCATCCTATGGATCTTCTTTGTAAACACAGCTCCAGCTATGAGATGATGTCAATGACTCACAGATTTAGTCCTTCACTCAAAGTTAAATTCAAATTATTTTCCAAGATGCTCAGTGCTACTCCATTCCAAGCAAGCTCAGAAATAATTCTTAACCATTCCCCTTCAGTTTTCTTTGTTATATTTGCATGATATCATCACTATCCTTCCTGGGCCTGACGCCTGTTAGACAGGGATTGTGTTAACCTCAACCTTCTTTCTAGAGCTTCAGGTTCCATTTCTGTGAAGAATCTTTTGTTTTCATCCATGTGAGAACAAATCTTGAGTTTTAACTCTCACAGCTTTGAAACATTCAACTTATATCCATTTAAGATGGTGTTGATGTGCAGAACTTGTTCCCTAATACATTCCACATCTTCATATTGTAGAGTTTCCCTTTCTCTGGGCAACAAAAGACAAACTGCCTGTCTTCCATTGCCGGGAATATTTTGCAACCCTTACTATCCCTTCAGTAATGCTGAGGTTCTGAACTCATGTCTTTTCTGCCAGTCTCCCGCCATCAACTCACTGTTACATTTTTTTCAGCCAAGGATTTTTTTATGCCAATTACTCTAAATATTAGAACCTAATTACCAACTTAGAAACATTTGTGGTGGTTAATGCTCATAAAAGTCTTGGGGGAGGTATTCAACATTAAACTTCACATTTTAACCCTGTTTTTTCCCATTCTTTCTCAAAACATGATCAGTTTTGATCAGAAGTGGCTTCTCCATAAAAATCACGTCATTATACCCAGGTAATCTGTTCTGAGCAAGGAGTTGGTAGAACATGGGCAAGACTTGCATTAAGCTCTTCCATTCCTTTGCCTTGCTTTAGAGGCTGGGCCTTTGCAGTTTCAAGGGATCTATATCTCCCAAGCACTTCCATTCAGCTTGGCTTGCAGACCAAGCCCCTTTTTTTGTCCATGGAGAAATTTAAATTCTGGGCTTCACTCTGGATCAGAATTGCCCTACATTTTGTTCACTGACTTGCACTGCCTCTCGGCATATTTCTGAGGACGTCATAACTGTTTATGTGTAAATGTCTATTTCTCTGGAAAAATATTTAAGAACATACCAGTTCTAAATAAGTACACAGTCATGCAACAAACAAGACAGTAAAGGGAAGGAAGAAGTGAGGAACTCACTAGATATGTTTACTGACCTGGCTACTCTCATAGAACTCAGTATCATCACTCTTTTTTTTTCTTTACTTTTTTATTGTGTGTTCATGTTGATTTAGTGCTGTCTTGTAGACTGGTAGAGCTTCATGGTAAGGACATCATGAAGAGATTATGTGAGCAGATTTGGGTGACTGAGAGCAAATGATGATAATTTACATTCATTATTTCACAGGACCAAAAGTGAGTCTCTTTGTCATAAGAAATCTGAATGTACTCCAGAGATCTTGTTCTTGGTTTGTTTTCTTTTTTTATCCAGTGGTATGAGATACTGGACAGACATCACTTTTCATAAAAGTCTACTAAATGTTTGCATTTCTTAAATGTCCTTCTTAATATAATATTGGCAAAACATATCAACATTTTGCAAAAATATTGGCAAGGCTTCCATTGGCACAACTGTTAAAACAATATTACTTAGAAAGAAAGCAAAACTTAGTGAGGGATTAACATGAGAGATTAAAATAACTTTTTGCTTTCATTTGTTGAAGGTGCAGTCATTATGACCACCAAGAATTTTTCCACCCACTTTAAAACTGTATTTAAAATGAGCTGTTCCAGAGTTTTTGGCATAGAGCTATGGAACATCATGGATTTTGAACTGCTGTAAACCAGCAAAGCTGGTCTGACCACAGCTAATCTGTTGTTGTGCCACTTTGCTTATTCTAGCTGAGGCTCTGGCACTCTTGTCTATATTGTGTATTACTGTCACCAATTTTCTGATGGGAAATTACTAGATGGTGTGCCCAGCTGGCTTTAGCACAACTTACTTAACTTCGGCCTGCCGTCAGCTGCGGATGTAGGTCTTGTCTCTATAAATGTAAACCTTTTTTGTGCTTTATTTCTGAGCCATATGTCTTAGTGGTCACTGCCTTCAATTGCCATCCACTCTGCACCATGCTACCAAATAACTGCAAAATCAGTTTCTGCTCCTTACTTCTAACCCAAACCCCGGTGTTAACAGCTATCTGACAGGCTGTCCTTTCCCCCAGGAAACAGTTGCTCCATCTATCTTGCCTTGAATGTCCATGAGGGCTACTCTAGCTGTAGCCCTGAGAACTGTGACTGATGGTAACAGTGCTTAGGTAGTCTGCCATCCAAGCTGGAGCCTAGGGCTTCACAAATTGCACAGTTCTGCTTGCCCTTACCTGTAAAAATTCTGTCTTCAGGCTTAATATTTGTAACTCTGTGGTTATTAAAAAGCTATTTTGAAATTATGTCTCATTATTCTTTAAGATGTGTTTTTAAAGAAATAAAGTATTTTCAGTACATTTTCAGTACAGGCGTTTTGAGTGTGGAAATTTTCAAAAAGCAGTGACTGTAGCTTTATGTCAGAGAGACAAAGGGTACTGTTAAAGACAGACTTGGATGGATGATGAATTTTACTCTTATTCAGAATGACCACATTTTGGCCAGTTGAAGAGAAGTCTATTTATTTTTATAGGACAGAAAAACACAAAAAAAATTTAATGAAGATCTGTGTGTAGTCTTAATTCACTGGCACCTTCTTATAAATATTTGCTTTTCTAGGAATATTACAATATAAAATTTTAATAAAATACAATAATAGAAACAGACTAATGCCAAAAACTGAGGTTGGATAGCCTCTTTCTGAAATTCTAGTAGTTTAGGATATACTAAAGATATTGTTTCATTCTATATTTATACATTCATATACTAAAATGCTCACATAGTTTTTTTCTTAGTGGGTGGGCATAATGTGATCACTAACTTATTGCTTGCTACTTGAAAATGTGCCTTGCTCACAGCTTGGACTGCTATTGACTCAATTCACTTTTTATGCCTGTTTTGTCCTATATCTTTTATTAACTACAACTGTTTGTCACAGTGCATTGTGCATCCACTTTTTCAATAGAAGCTGAGCTAACAGCATTGACTTACGGCTTTGGGTCAAACCTGGCTTCAGAGAGAGGCGTGAGTGGTCAGTGTAGACAAATCTGTACCAACCAGCCAGATGATCACAAGGTAAAAAGAGTGGAAGTGAACCATAAAGTAATCCCTTGTAGCATCAGCCTACAATGTCAGAAGATAAGCTGGCATGCTGTGGCACACATTGCAGTGATCAGAAGAAAGTTTTTAAGTACATTTGTTTGTGCCTTCACCAAGGTATTCATGGTATAGGAGTCCATCAGCAGAAAAGAGTCCAATGTGGCATAACTATTCTGCATGTGTGACTGACTCTTCATGATAGCCCCAGGATCTTTGGTTGTATCTCATGGGATGTGTTTGGACCTGAAAATTTTATTAGACCAGTGCACTACTTAACTTTTCTTTTTTCCAGGTCCTAGGGCTTGTATGGGCCTCATTACTTCTGAGGGGTTTGCTGTGAACAAATTCACAGTAGGATGATCCTCTACTTAAGTCTACACATCTCTACTGAAAATTTTTCACATAGTGTCCCAAATAAAATGAAAAAAAAAAAAAGGCTAAATGCCATTGGACTAGATAAAAATGTACATTCTGCACTCTTCTCTTACTGCCACATGACAAAGTGACATCAACTGTGTATTGTGAAAATTGTGTACACAGTTGGGCGAGTGCCTGACTTGTGCATGTGCCTCACCTGGCTCCATGCACGCTATCATCATTCCTCCAACTTAGGAAACCACTTGTCTAAATCATCTCTTGTCTGGAGAACAACACGCCGCAGGTCTAACTCGCCTTCCTTGGTGGCACTGGTGAAGTCTTCACATTGGTATCCGTGCACCCACTTGCAGGAAAATGTGGATGTTGAATAAGAGAAAACCTTTATCACATCAATGGAAGGATCTTCCACTTCCCCACTTGCCTGAAACTGTGGGGAGCCTTTCTGATGCTTTCAAAGGGTGTGGAAACAGAACAGCAGTGGCTTATAATCTTCAATTTAGTAAAATAGGTTTAACTAGAAGTCAGCTCTGAGGTGTCTCTATATGAAACTTAATAAAACCATGAGACATTTAAGTCAGAGTGTGATCAAATTCTATTAGAGAAAACTATATTGATTTTACTGCCTGTGAATAAAGCCTTTCTACTCAATCATTTTTCTAGTCTATGTAACATGAAATCTTGGAAGAAAAAAAAATTCTTTCAATTAGCAGTGTTCTTACTGATCAAGTCCATATGATGGTAATGATGATTACTACAAGTACTACTACTATTATTATTTGATATTTTTAGCTTGCAGAATATCTTGCATTGCACTTTGAGATAAAAGCTGTAAACTTCCCACTGTACATAATAAGGACATAATTTCAGGTCGAAGTGGCACAGTGGGCTCTGCGCTGGTCTTTGATGTCTGGAGAGTGGAACTCACATTCTGCCTTTGATCTCAAGTGAAAATAAGTTTGGTGAATCTCATTTTAGCCTCTTCTCTACAGTATAAGTGCTCCCACAGTTCAGTACAATTGGCATTCTCTGTGTAAGAGAGGCCCTAGGAACGGGGTGTTGTGGGGTCAGTGCTGACATTTGCTGGCAAAGCTGAATGGAGGTGCTTGCGTAACAGCTGTGTGATGCCTGGTTTATATTTATCGCTGCAGGGCAACATACATTTACATTGCTAATATAAAATAATATAGTTCCAAAGCAGCTTGCAGATAGACATCTTAGTTCATCCATATAAAATATTTTATTATATTATCTTATTTAAAAGACTTTTTTCTCTTCACTTGACATGCAGGTTTTTAAAATGTCTCCATCATACGCTCACTCTAACAGTAACCCTTTGGTAAACCCCTCGAAGCTTGCCAAGACCACACACACTCCATAGCTCTACCTAAGACAAATGCAGTGAAACATGATTAATTCTGATTATTCAGTCATTATTTTGGCTTTGCTTTTACATCATTTTTTTCAATCAATTCTTCAAAAGTCCTACTCTGTCACAGTCCAGTCTCTGAATCTAGTTATTCTTCAGCAGGTCACTGAAGATCTGCTCATTTTTTAATATCCAAGCAATATCTCCCAGATTTAGGAATGGGGAATCTTGTTTTATTGTGCACCTGTATAAAAGCACCTGGTATAATTTGACCCTCTTTTTAGAAGCTATGGTGGTGCATTAAAAAAAAAGACAATTTAAATACAATTTAAATACAATTAAAAGACAATTTAAATACATAAGTGCAATATAGCACAGTTAAAATGCAGCAATGCCTTCAGACTCTCATTGTAGGGCTTACTTGGCAATGCAGAAACTTAAATACAGGGAGGAGTTTTGTGTGTGCATATTTCACAGTTCATTTTGATATTTGCCGTGATTCAAAGGAATTTAGAAAAATGAAAGTAAAGAAGTGATAATGAAGACCTTATTTGTTGTTTAATAGGCCAAAATCCAACTTAACTCCAATTTGTGTATGACTTTTCTCTCATAAAGTTTATGTGTCACTGTTGCCTTTTTAATCCTTTTTATTCAAAAAAATGTTGAACACTTCATCATATGATATGAAATTGTCATTAGCCACAACTTCAAACTTGCCTCCTTCAATATGCTGCTGAGTTTCTAGTGATGTAATTTTATCTTTTTTTTTAATAAACTGAGAAAGTGGGTAAAACTGAGGAGCTTCCAGAAGAAAAGCTTGAAGTTCATCTTCCCCATTTTCTTATTTTTAATAGTTGCCTTTAACTAGATGCTTACATGGGTTAAGGAATAGGGGCTAGAGGATAAGGTCAAAATGTTCAGGCAACCAGCAGTTGGAGACTTCTTCAGCCAGAGGTCATGTTGGCCATGGTGGCCATGGTGGCCATGTTGGTGGATACTTAAAGACCCTTCTTAAGCTCTGCCTGAATTCCTGGGTCACGGCATCATGGTGTTGACTCAGCCACTTTGGAGGAGAAAATACTGAATACTTTTTATAACTTTGATGATGTTTTTTCTGTTATGGACACAGCAGAATTCCAAGAACAGGGAATCGGGGTTTTGCTAACCTCATAAGATCAGGAAGCAGATCCCAGCAAGCTTTCTCAGGACCATGATATCAGCACATCAGTGTCTGATACCTTTTTCTCACACTCTCACTGGGGATTTCTTGCCTTGCTTTTGTAGACATATAGTTCTTCACAAAAGAATGTCCAACGATACTTCCAACTCACCCATCCCTCATGTTACTTGTACTTTGTGTCATGAGGTTTTCTTCTAGTAGGGCACCTAATTTTTTCATCTCTCTAGTTCCAGGTGGCACCACAGCTTCTCCTCCCATGGACAGATAAAATGTAAATTAAAGTCATCAATTTTATTCATCATAATCAATTTTAACCCAAACTTGTAGAATTTGGAACAGTCTATTTGTTACATGTGATTAAAAAATTGTTTGCACATACTAAAGCAGCAACCTGCCAGAAGACAGGAAAATAAAGAGTCATGTCTCATCCCTTCATCTTTAACACACAAGCAGCAGCTCAAATGAAGATAGAAATCTGAGGGATTAACTCTGTCAAGAGCAGAGTTACAGTTTCTGTAAAATTCTTTCCAGGCAGGAACATTTTCCATTCATTATAAACATCTGCTGAGGAAACCACATTCATTTCCTAAGGAAAAGGATGTGCAAGCGTTCACCTTTTACACTTACTAATGTGTACATAACTTTCAACCAAAAGGCTATTTATATTCATAGAAAGTTTTTTTTAAATTAATCATAAAACCAAGTATCATGCTAATTTCATAATACATGTTTAGAGCAATGTAAATGTTTAAGTAATTTAATTAAATCTATTAAACCTTTTCCAATCATGTAGCTACCTATTAGCAGTTAATTATAAACCATTCCATGCTTTTATAATGTCATTAAAACTAATTTCAAGGAGTTATTCTTGTAGAACAGGGAAGGCATCCATCCAGGTTTAAAGGTTAATCAGCTGTTTGGCATAGTTTAGAAATACAGGCAGTCTCTTCCTCTGAATATCTATGGCAGGAAATATATGAACAAATACTCACCAAACCAACACTTGGTTAAATAGTGCTTATAAGTCCAAATAAGTGCTTCTGCTTCAAATGGGTTCAAACTTTCTCACCTTTGCTGTGTAGACATGCCTGAAATCTGTACACAGAGTGGTTGACACAGAGTCTGTGGCTCTTGGTAATTATTTCTTCCTGAGAAACTAAAGCTTCACTTGTCCACGTAGAGGAGTGTGAGACAGTTTAATAGAACTTTTGACTCTCTTATGGGCTTCATGAATCCCAGTGTGAGCACCAGGAAGAATGACTGAGCCTTCTCTTTCCCAGAATTTTTGGGAAATGGAACAGATCTGTTGGAACCCTCATATTTCTTCAGTTCTGGAGGACATCAGGTGGTTGGACTGCCACAAAGGGAAGACTAGCCCATGGAGAGATGTAAGGTGTTACTGGTGGATATGGCTAAATGCAAGAAAGTTTTATTTGTCATGCCAAATCACACACAAACAGGCTGCTTCAGGATGAGTGAAGCTGTGCCAGCATCACACCACTATCTTGGAGCTAACAAACTCCCATCAGAAGATGGATATATTTGTTTGCGGAACTATCAGATCTGCTCAGCTTCTAAGCCAGAGCTGTCTCATCTGATGGACCATTTGTATCAGTCTTGGAACAGGCTGAGAGCTGAGGGCTATGGTTAGTCCTCAATTCCCTGCTTTCCTCAGAGCAGATAACAAGCTGACAGTAGCACAGTAGTACATGAGTGTGGGGTTTGGGAACAAACAATGTATTTATCAGTTGCATCTCTGTAAAAACTGAACAAGTTTGGTGGTTTTTTCCCCCCGCCGTTTGTGAATTTTGCCCACTTTGAAATTTAGCTGAATGCCTCTTGTCCCAGGGTTTTTAGCTGTGGAGTTGACATCCCATCATGCTGGTGAGTGTTGATACTTACAGACTTGCCTGAATTCAGCAAGGAGGATTATGGTGCCAGGGAAGAAAAGACTAGGAAACAAAGGAGAACCTGTCAGTCTGCTGGAAGGAGACTCTGCTAATCTTCTTTGGGGATATACATGCTGCTTTTCAAATAACTTGTTTGTGGTAAGAGGGATTTTGTTAAAGACAATATATGAGGTATTTTCTCATAAGCAGTGGGTCCACTGAGACATGGAGACATAGGAACTAGCCAAATACACATTAAGGAAGGAGCACTAGCTAGACAAAGCTGAGAGATAATGTAGAGGAGAGATGACCTGGTAGCTTTAGTGTTGATATAAACTTGCCAAAGTCACTTCCCTGCTCTGTCAAAAATTTCCTGTATGACCACATGCAAACTGCCAGAACCAGGTATTACAAGGAGTTTATGGTTTACAGCTTAACCTTAGGCAAACACAGTCTGTCTGCAAATTTCACAAGAAATTAGGTACCTAATTAAGAGCAGTTGTCTAAATACCTTTGTGAACATTGCCTCCAGCATATTTGTGCTCTACTGCTGAATGCACTTCTATTCGCCTCAGAGGCATTGGAGGAATGAAGACCATGAGGAGTAGGCTGGTAGGGAAGCATGTTTTGGGCACACCTATCTCAAGATGAAGTGATGTACTAGATGTGCTTATTTTTCTCTGTGAACTATAATGACAGATTGTAGATGTCACACTACCATGTCTATTAAATACATGCCAGTGTTATGGCACATAAATCTTGCTTTTTGTGGTTAAAAAGCTCCTAGAGGTTAGTATTACGACTTTCAGAAAATGAGTAGTGAATAAAACCTAGTGGTATATATCCACTAAAGTCATCTCTGTGGAGTTCAAAGACATAGCTCAGAGAAGTCACACAGAACTTTGTAGAACATCCACATTGTAATAGCATTTCATTTTCCCTTTCTCTTGCTTGAGCATTAACCCTGAGTGAATGCAATTGTTTAGGCAGAATCCTACCTGCCTTTTCTTTCACCATAAGTTGGAATTTTTATTGCCTGTCCTTTCAAGCAGTGGGTTGCAAAATGTGTAGGCTGCAGTTCAATCCGAGTGATGATGTGATTGAGGCGGTGCTTTACTCCATTTTTTTGTTAGCTTCTCGTATGGAATTGGTCTTGTTTTCTATATGCTATACACTGTCTGGACATAAAATGCACAAAGTTCACTTCATGATGAGCCTGACAAGTTAAATTAAGATGGGAGTGTGTGGCTGTGCCAAGGCTGTTATTAGAACATTTATGTTGCCAGAGTGTAGTCTTAATCAAATTTGATGCCCAGCAGATCTATCTCTGACAGACCCAAATTTACTGGTGTTTTAGATCAGTTTGTATGGTTGTCATCATCATCAGGCTGGGTTATAATTCCTTGACACAAATATACACAAAGCTTTAAGAAAAAAAACACTTATTATCTATGAAAGGGATGTGAAGAGCCAGAGCAATGGAATAAACAATATTTAAAATATAAAAATATTTTTAAAATATTTTTTCTGGGTTTACATGTTTTTAAGTTGTCTAGTGGACATGCACTGGGCCATTAGCCATGGGTGGTTGCACTCTGACAGGCACATAAATAGGCTGTATGTGTGCATCTACATGAAAGATGGTAGATTAAATTTGCACACTCACTGTTTCCCACTTCAATGGCCACATACAACTTTCTTAGGGGAACAGTGAACCCCTAGTTAGCTGACTGCCAGGCTTCTAAATTCAGCCCTGGCTTTGGCAAGGAAAGTAAGCTCTGCCTAGACATTATCAGGTTCTACATTTCAGATTGCCAATACTTCTTTAGAGTTGCATCAAATACAGAAGATCTGCTAACAAGTTTGGCACCATAACTACCTACAGCTTCAGTGCTTATAGAGTTATGTCTGCTAAAAATAAGCATATGGAAAGGCCTAGTTCAGAAAGGGAAAAGATTTGATAAACAATTAGATGCTGATTAAGTCCAAATCAAAATGGCACTTCTAAATGAACAGTTTATTCTGAAATTTGGGCTCAAAATCCCAGAGCCTCAAGGTGTTTTGATTAACTCAAGAATGTTTTATCTTCCATTATTTTGTTCTGAACACTGTAGTATAAAAATATTTAGATTTGGAGACCAAAGCAATCACTAAGGTATATTTGTGGTAACTGTTGTAGTGTATCAGGTTTGTCTCATTCATATAATTTAAAATGTATTTTGGGACAGTCAGCTGACCATTCTCTGCTTGTTCTAAGAAATGAGCAGGTACCAAAACATTTTGAACTTTATGCATTCTCACACATAAAACTGAGCATAGAGTCAGTCACCTGTTGAAAGGTTTTGGAGAGTAGTAAAACTGAAGATGAAAAAGGTATGGAAAGGCAAGAATAAAGACTAAAATAGCTTAAGTAAAAGGTACAAATAAATGTACATCAGAAAAGCAGTGTAAAAACCAAAGTTATCATCCAGTTTTTCAACTCTTCATAACAACAGTGCAGCATAAATTTCAGAAAATCATTAAGCAGCATTAAGGTACTCGACTAATCACCTTTGTCACTGCATAAGGGGAAAAGTAAAACATCTGAGTACTAACAATTCCTACTTATTTTTGCCAAGTTTCCACATTTTTTTTGTGAAGTAAGTCCTGTTGCTGGACACAAAAAGAAAGAAGTGTACCTTATACTAATAATCAGAAAATATTGACAAAAAATTCAGATCAGTGAGATATAAGCAGGTATGAGAGACTTTGTTATACTTTCTTTTCCCTTGTAAACCTTTGTGGTCAGAGAGGATCTTTGTAGAAACCAGAGGAATTTTACAAAAAACAGACACTTCTATTTCCCCGGTGTCTCACTCTTCAACATGACAAGAGGTTTTAAAAACAGTTATATATTCTTTGCTTAAAATAACAGTGTTTATTTCACCCTGACAAAAATGTGCCACCTGTTATTATCCTCTAAAAAGATTAGTGTAATCTTTAAGTTAGAATCAGTAGAGAAGTGTAGAAACTTGCTTGGATTAAATACTGAGCAGTTTTCCTTTTACTTTCTTCTCCCCACCCCACTTTCTCTCTCCTGCTGTTTTTCAGAAAGGTAGTCCTGCACACAAGTTTTACTAAGACACATCTTTATATTAGCAGAAGTGAGAGGCAGTACTGTGATGTGTTCCTCTATTGATTGTGCTAGTGGTATATTTGCTATCAATGTATTTTGGCTAATGATCTGCCATAGCTGGAAACATTCAGAACCTGAACACTTGACACACTGCAGTAACGTAATACACACATATGTACAACATATGTGTACACACTCACACATATGCATATCCATGTATATACTCTCATATATATGCACACTGTAATGAGGACCAGGGCTCATAAATTCTGTAAGATCTTTGCACAGATCAGCTTATTATAAATCAGCTTATTATGAGCCTTCCTGCTTCAATGTTATGAAATGGAGCCAGAAGTTTTTAAAATAATATGATGTGACTTAAGCAAAACATGAAAAAGCGTAAAAAGAATGTTCAGCTGGGACAGAATTCATGGGGACCAAACAAGAAGTGCTTTCAGAAATCTGCTTGCATGTGTTAGGATGAAAGCAACAAATTAAAGGTCTGTTCAAGTGTAAGAAGGCAATATTTTGCACATGTAAACATGGCATAGCTTCATTGTTAAATGATGATATTAAGGAGCAGAAGTAAACAGTAAAAATAATAAACATCCCAGAGATGGGAATGCAATCACCATCAGTGCCATTCAGTGGACTAGAAACAACCACGAATAATGCCTGGCCTGCTGGACTCTATCATGAAGTGTGTAGTGCTTACTGCCGTCGGCTGGAGGAAGCTGGAAAAGGAAGAGTTCATGAAGGCTCTGCAGTGAGCAGAGGCTGATGAAGAACAGCAGGAGTGAGGTGCCAAATGTGGGCATCGCAAGCCACCCCTTTCTGCATTACCAAAAACATTCACCTCAAAGCAGGGGCCAGGATAGATAAGTACTTTAAACCACCAATGGAAAAAAAAAGAAGTTTAAAGAACTGATTTCCTCAAGTCTGACAATAAATCAAGTGGAAGAATCTGGAGCTCCTTACTGCTAAACTTACATTTACATTCCTCAGAGATAATACAGAAAATATCTGGATGCTTACATTCAAAGTGACTCCAAATCTCAGGTTATTCGATGTCAAATTACTTGCATGCTGTGTCTGAATTTGGACATCTAAAGATAGCTCATGGCTAAGCTCATAGTTTATTCTTTCCTTCTTTGCATTTGTTCAACTTTAAACAGATAATTTCATTAACTTTCAGAGAAAAGCTTCTAATAAATGGAAAGCAGATTATAGTACATTTTCTGTGGGTTAGTAGGTAGAAAATACTGTGTGAAATGCTGCTTGACAAACAATCTGAAAAAGGCAGGAGCAAACAATTCTAGAACATTTTCCAGAAATGCTTTCTCATGGTGTGAAATGCAAAAAGCTGCCGAAATATATTTATTAAACTACTTATTTTATTGAAGAGTTTATGACTTGGAGGAAAATGTTAACAGTAGTAAAACATAGCAAGTTAGTTTAGAGACAAGGGTGAGTGGAAGATTATGGTACTTAAGGAGGTAAGACTGTCTTTAGATCAGTGCCTCCTCTTGCCTTTTGAATATCAAGATGTACTCTGGAACTCTCCATAAGATGCAGAGGGATCTTTCTGCATCTTTTTTACCTCTTGTAATAAGTGCAGCCAGCCCGTGTCCCTGCTGTCAAAGCGCAGAGGGAAAAGGAAAAGTGGCTGGTGTGGGGTACATACCTGTGTGTTGACATATGCAAGAGCCACCACCGCTTAAGGCCATCCTGGATATCAGGCTGCTACTTCAAGACATAATAGAGAATTTTGGAAAAGCTCATCTGGGAAGACTTTTTACTGACAAAATAATGATAATGAAGAATAGTGATTTGACAAGGGGCACTGACTTTAAACTGAAAGGGGGTAGATTTAGTTTGTATATTGGGAGAAATTCTTTACTGTGAGGGTGGTGAGGCACAGGAACAGGTTGCCCAGAGGAGGTGTGGATTCCCCATTCCTGGAAGTGCTCAAGGACAGATTGGATGGAGCTTTTAGCAACCTGGTCTAATGCAAGATGTCACTGCCCATGGTAGGGGATTTGGAGCTAAATGATCTTTAAGGTCCCTTCCAACCCAAACTAATCTGTGATTCTTAAGAACAGAAAATGCAACTTACATGAAAGCTTTTAGGAGTACATTGAAAGATTAGGTTCAAAAATGGGTTGTTGTAACAACTACAAGTTTGAGAATGTTTGACTCTGAATTGTGCAGATTATATTTTGTCTGTTAGACTTTTAATGTTTACATGAGGCTGAAAAAAGTTAAATGGATTGTCATTGTTTAGTGATGGAGACTCTACTAATTGCAATAAATTAAACCCACTGGTTTTAGGATAAACATACTGTACTGATTTTGCATGGCCTGATTTTTGGTAGCAGGGAGGCCACAGAGGTGGCTCCTGTGAGAGGCTCCTGGAAGCTTCCAGCATGTCCAGCAGAGCCAATCCTGATGGCTCTGAAGATGGACATGCTGCTGGCCAGAACTGGGCCAATGAGGGAGTCTAGTAATGCCTTCGTGATGACATATTTCATAAGAAAATCAAAACAAAGTCACAGGTTTTTGCTGCTAGTTAGAGAAGAGGAGGAGGTGAGAACATGTGAGCAAAACAACATGGTGACACCAAGGTCAGTGGAGAAGGAGGGGGAGGAGGTGCTCCAGGCAGTGCAGCCGAGATTCCCCTGCAGGCCGTGGTGAACAGACCATGGTGAAGCAGGGTGTCCCCCTGCAGCCCATGGATCCACGGGGAATGCAGAGATCAACCCACAGCCCATGGGGGAGGTGCCCGTGCTGGAGTGGGTGGGTGCCTGGAGGAGGCTATGTTCCAGTGGGAGACCCATGGAGAGAGAGGGCCCTGCTCCCAGGCTGGAGCAGCCTTGGAGAACTGCACCCCATGCAAAAAGAGACCCATGTCGCAGCAGTTNGTCAAACCACGACACACACACAGCATGCCCCATTTATGGGTGGAAGACAGACACAACATTTTAAAATGGCTTAACTCACACTTAGGAGTAGGCACAGAATTATTTCTAAGAATCTGGTTTAGAAGGCAGAGAGTCTCTTTATTTGTGTGCTCATGTCAACATCCTCTCAGCTTATTTTCTCAGTTCTCAAGGCAGATCTTCTTCAGACAAAATGAAAAGATAGTTCTGTAAAAAGATAAATAATCATTCATGAACTTTTATATTTCAAAGTTTCAATAATGGATAATGACAGCTTACTTTGTGGTTCTGTGCAATAGGAACAGGACTCACTTAAAAAATAAGAAGACCTTGTGGTGGATTCAGTCAACATTTTGTCCTGTTGTAGTCTTTCTCATGTTCTAGGTTTAGTTGTGGTAACAGATTTTTTAAAAATTCTATTTGTCGGAGCAAACTAGAGGAGAGTACAAATAACCTGCACAATGTCCCTCCTGGCCTTAGACCAGAATTTTTAGAAATGAGTAAAAATACACTCCCTGTCTCCTCCGCTTCCGTGTTCAACACTCCTATCTACATTCTCACACATGTTATCAATCACTCCACATCCATCTTAATAGAGTCAAACTTCACTCTCTTGCCTTTCAGCACCATGCATACTCTACATATTCCTGTAGGTCATCAACTTTCCAAACTATCTTTTGACTTAAACCTTCAGCTGAAATCCACTTAATTGAACAATGGCCCGAACAACCAAAACCAGGCACAATCTGTTAATGTGTTTCTCTTTTCAGTAGAAAACAATAAATGATGTTAGGGTTGCGCATATTTTTTGAAATGACCAGTAGAGATTATACTTTCCCAGGTCCAGAGGAGGTTTTTAACAGTAGTTTTCTTGCCCATTTCTTCAATATGTCTGAACAGATTTAAATATAACATTGTGCCTGAAATATTTCAGAAACCTAAGGCCTCTTGTGTAAACTGCTATTCTTTTCATTTCATTGTTCACATCACATTACAAGCAACAATGGCAGATGCCAAGCTTGAAAGGAAAATCTCTTTACAAAGAGATTTGAGAGAGACCAAACAATTGAAAATGTCTTTTTTGTTGTTTGTTTTTAATCGTGAGTTGCCATCAGAATATCCCTGTGATCTTACAAAGGCTCTGTTGTTTATGCTACAAGAGGAAGTGCATCTTCTAGTGCATCATTTTTGGTATTATTCCTTGGATGGACTATTCCAGACAGACTTGGTTTTGGATGACCGAATCCCCTTTTAAACAAATAGTATCAGATGTGTGATGTGCAGGCACCACCTTGATCCCAAGATTGTACTTGGAGTAGTCCCAAGATTCTACTTGCCTCAAAAATTAAAACCTAAGATTCAGAACAAACTCTTTGCTTTTTAAATGCAGCAGCTGTCTCTTCACACCTTTCATGGGCTGTTTGGGCCACCCAGATGAAACAGTCACAAATCAAAATGGAACTCCCACCATGCTGTTAAACACTCTCCAAAGATAAGAGCAACAGGCCTGTAACATCGATTATCTCACCCGCAAGAGACAGCAGTGAGGTTTCAGAGTATCTTGTTTTTTTGACAGTTTGTGTTAAAATAAAACAGACTGTGGGACAAAGAAGTTCCAAGGTAAAAAAATAGTCAAATCTGTGTGGCTGTTGTCCATAAAGCCAGAGTAGTACATGTGGCTATAGCAAACTCACACCGAACTGTTTCTATGACTGGTTAATGACATGGCAAATGCATTTAGCTTTATGGATGGGCTTCTACTTCAAGAGTAGGGAAAACCACTGAATTGTTTTGGGGGAGATTTGGGCTACACATGAATTTGTTTTATGTTACCATGACTGGTTTTGGAAAAAAGGAAAATACCTCTACTCTTTTGCTGTGGGTTGGAAGTACTTCTCCCAGTCCTCTTCTTTGGACTCTTGTAAGTTAAATCAATCAATTTAATTTACTTAAAAGCCAAGCAGGAATGTCAAAAAAGAGCTTAGATGGGTGGGTGAACTAGTATAACTTGCCCATCCTTTCATTATGTCAAGGACGTGATTCTATCTACTTCCTATGCATCCAGAACTCCATATGAGTCTCAGCTGGGGATTTAAATTACAGTCATCTCAACTTGTGTTTCCCAGAACAGCAGGCTGGACACTGGCAAAGGTTTCACAAGGCTGCTGTGAACAACATACACTTCCCTCCAGGTTTACTTAAAAACATATCATGACAGAAAGTACTAAGTGAGGAAATACAGTATGGGTCTGCCTTTTCTGACTTTTTTCCATCACATTTTGCATACATCAACTTATGTGCTGAGAACTGACATATTCACTGCGTTGGTGGTAACAGACCACATTGTCATTGTAGGACACAATGAGCAAATTTCAGAGCATTTGGCAGTAATACTCCTAAACTCACTGCTTTGTGTGTGCATTTATACATACAACAGCGTCAGTGGTATTTTTTATTTCCTGTGCATATTGCTATTTTTTTACTATGTTTTATAGTCTTTATTACAGTATAAACATTGCTGTCCAGTAGTAACAGAAGTAACCAACAGTAACCTGTAAAGTAGGAGTAATACCCAGCTAAATACTGGGTATGAAAGAAGTAATAAATTCACTGGTGTTGCAAGAAAAATAATTAAGTGGCTAATTGTTTCCTTTCTGCTTTTTCCAGATGAGCATAAATCCATGATGAAGAAAGGTTAGAAAATAAGTTCTATTGAGAATAGACATGTTCTATTTTACCTTTTCTTTAACAAAACCCAAAGTCCAAACAAACGAAGCAGAATTAATTTCTAGCTTTTATTGCTAATATTTTTGTCATGCCTAAGCTTCAGAAAACAGAAAGGGTGTAAAAATCACCAGACCTTTTCATTAGAGGAAGGATTTCGAACTTGGAATTTTTTGAATTCTCAACATTTTCAGTGATTCTTCAAAATAGTAATTAACACCAAAACACTACTTTTAACTGCAACTTGAAGAATTTATTGTCTGTGACCTAATGCCTAAATTGCAAGGTTCTGTGACATCTGGAATCTTCTGTCTTCAGTTCAGCAGGCTAAAAGATCCTTTCTTTGCATGATAATTTCATATAATGAGTTAACCTAATCTATTAATAAAAGAATAATAATTACGTCAAAAGGAATCTGATATTTCTTACAAATACTGTTCATTCACTTTTTCTTCAGTAACATTTGGAATATTTTAATCTCAAATAATTATAATTTTTTGTAGCTGGTTCTTACTGTGGCTGTAAGGGACAATTTTGGCTGGTGTCTGTCTTCATTCAGTCTCTTCTGACTGGTGGGCTTTCCCTTTCCACTCTTGTGTAGCAGTAGTAACATTTCTTTTAAAAGAGGACAACTTGACACTGCAGATTTGACTAGAGGCCTGCTGCACAGACCCTCTCTGCATTTGTTCTCACTTGTCAGGCTGATTTTTACCATCCACATTCAAAGCCTCTGCAATCTACATGGCTTCTCATGTCATAGGTTGGTGTTCCCAGGCATGGTTTTAAGAATCATACATAAAGAACAACCTTCCCCAGTTTTTATTAAATAATATGATAGCAGCACAATCCTGCTTCTTTTTTTTTCCCTGGGGAGGATTTCATAAACTTCCTATCAGTGTTTCTAAGTCTGTATAACACTAGACAGCCGTGTGGCTCTCCACTTTCAATGTGATTTTGAAGGCAGGCTCTGGAAAGTTGATAACATGTTTCACGACCTTCGTGTCTGGAAGCAGTTTCCCTTGATTGAAGTCATATAAGTTCAGCTAAGTTGGAGTGTGTTGTAAATATTTATCTGGCAGTCTGACATATAAAGTTGTTCTGAAATTACAAAGTACATTCCTGTCTTTCATGTATTATTGCCACTTTTTTCAATACACTTGTGAGTGATATTATTTAGAGAACCTTCTATAAGTGACTTATCATTGCTTGTTAAAGTTCTCACACTGTGTTGTACTGTCATTTTTTAGGATGGTAGCTCTTGAGTTGTATTACTTCCCTATCTTTTCAAACATAAATTTGCGATTATTCCAGAAGTGCAACAAGAATTTATGCAATGAGGTAAGCATGGTTTGCACATTTGATTTTGAAATCTGTTTTTGTGGCACTTATTTCCGTGTAGGGATACAGATGTTTCCTATCGCTGGCAAATGTACGGTGTTGACAACTTTCTAATCATTAGGTCATTTGTCATTAACTATCAAATAATTGAAAGTAAAGTAATGCTTCTGGGTAGAAATTCTTTCCCAGAAACAGAATTAATTCAACTCCAACTTCTTCTGTATTTTCTTGTGTTTTTTTCACTTATATTTGAAAATGAATTTTATATTCTACAAGGTGCCATATCTGAAAAGTACAATTTTTTCTTATAGAGGTGTAAGACATGTTCAGTACTGTTAGGAGAAATAGCAATAGGATGGACAGTGCACTGCTGCTGAGCTCTTGTTTGGCGTTTTTTCAAGTCCAAACACAGTTTTGTTGGTAAGCATATTTTGCAAGGTTTCTTAGTGGGCTTAAATGTGAGCTGTTTCTCTGAGTTTGTGAATAGCTATTATGGAAAGAAGGAGGCAGGGAACTGAGGTGAAAAATCAGCTAATTTCAGCAAACATTTCTAATTTGTACCTGCTTCAGTTGGAATAAACAGTGATCGGTTGAAATAGTTGCAGAACAGCTTCCCTAATACCTTGTTTCCCCAGGCCAGCAGCCATTACAGTCCCTCAAACTCCTTGTTCCCAAAGCCTTGTCACCGAGAGCTGTTAGGGTGAAGTTGCTGACTGTGATGTACAGTTCCCCTGAGTGTTAGAACTGGGGATAGTTTACCCTTGTAATAATTAATGTCAGGAGCAAACACTTGGCTTACATACATAGGAGAAGTTTTGGCTTATAATACTGGGTTAAGGTTTGTTCTAGTTTTGGTGTTGTGGGGTTTTAAAAATTTTTTTTAAAGAAAAAAAATATTTAAATGACATAAAAGCCAGTAATTATTCTTAGAAGCCTACCTCAGGCTGAATTGAAAACATTACTTCTTCTTCTTCTTCAATCCTGACTGGCAGCAGAATAAAAAATAATCTGGAAACATTAGGAGAAAGTATTAACAACTAAATATCCCCCACTTCAAAGCATTAAATTTAGTCATTAAGGCAGATGCACACTCAAGAAATCTGATACACAAGGAAAAGTTTTGTTATTAATTTGCCAAAAAATCCCAACTCGACAATAATTCTGTGCAAATAGAGTGTAAATTCTCACATTATTTGTTAAAAAAAAGTTAAAATGTGGTCAAATAGATCTGACAATCTAAGACCTATACTCCCCATGAAAACAAAATAGTTGTAGTATGGTAACTCTGTGTGCAGAAAAATGAAGAGATTCCTTTGGTCCTTTGGTATTTGGCTAAGAGGGAGCTGAATAGCTGGAGAAATAAACTAGTTTGATAACAATTATTTGGACCAGCCAAAGAAAAAAATGCTTTCTGCAGCTTGTGATAGCTGGTCAGACTAGTCACTGATCCCAAAACCTAGAGAACCTATGAAACAGTAGTAGAAGTAAAAAGAAGGTAAATTCTTTTCTTGTTCTGTTTAACAGCAGCAAAATAGGCACTTCTGAGACAGTATATTGGTATTCAGTATTCTAGACTGATGTGTGTCATTTGATGTTTTACACTCTGTATCACAGGGTGTGTGTTTCTGGTTTTGTAGCATGCAAAAAAAAACCTTAAATAAACCGCCTGCTGATACATACGAAATATGTTTTTGACCATTTACAAGAGATTGCTGTTGAGAGGATACAAAGTTCCATAAAGAAAATGCTGTCTCCCAGGCTGACTGCAGTCTTTGTAAATGTAAAAGAAAATCATGTTTTGATTAAAAAATTTCTGCATTTAATTTAAAAAACGTAAATGAAAATTGCTGTTTTTTCAATATTTTGACAAATTCAAATTTTTTTTGTTTTTTGCATTTTGGGTGTGAGTTCAGTAAAGCACTTGAGTCTTTATGGAAACATGATTACAGGAATATCACTACTAAAATCTTTAAACTCTTCAGCAAAAAAAAAAAAGTGTAATTATCTGCTGTTCTGGCTTTGTAAAAACTTGTACATTTTCAGCCTGGTAACTCACTGGTGTCTGATTCTTCAAAGGCAATCCTTGTTGTGACATGTTTCTTCATCCAGGGATTTTTTAAATTCTGTGGACCAAAGCATACTTGATAACTTATTTGCATTGGAAGAAATTATGTCTATGCGTGTGTGTGTGTGTGTGTGTGTGTGTGTGTAACAGGCTGCCATTTGATCCAAACCACCAGTATGACCCAGCTAAACATGTGGTCTCATATGAGAAAGAGTTGAAAATCTATCCTCCAACATATATCTTACAGGAATTCAACAAGGTATTGATTCAGTATGTTATGGTAGTTTCACTTTCCGTGAAGGTATTGCTCAATGACCTGAATATAATCACATTAGCAAGACCACAAACTGCTTAAAGCAGAATGAATCATATTGACTTTATACCCAACAGAGTTGTGATGCAGTTACAGGTATGTGTAAGAAGACTTCTCAGAAAGTAGTTAAATGTTAAAGCTGAAAATTTAGACCTAGGAGCTTGGTGTTCTGTTCTTGGCACTGTCAGAGTGTTGATATGGCGTGTTTGGCCGGATACTAAACCGCCCTATGTTTTTCCCACACCTTTTGTTAGCAAGTTAGACTGAGGTTTCATTTTTTCTCTTATTGTGTTTATGAAGTATTTTGCAACTCTTAAGAGGGAAAATGAGCATTACAAGTGTAAAGTTGAAAGGTCATTAAGGTGTTTAAGTAATTATACCAATTTAATAAAAGCCTTAAAGGATAGCAGTGTATTTCTTTTAGCTGAGATAGTAGATATAGTGTGACAGGCAGAGCTTGCATGTTACTGTAGTTCATATCTAGTTGACTGAAATTATCCAATCCTGCTTTTTGTCAAAAGCAGATTATGGAAAAGATAGAGCCAGTTTAATCCAAATGGCTGATTTCTGTGTTCCAAAACCTAAACTTTTCACACAGTAGTGACTAAGAGTAATGGAATTATTGGCTGTGTTGGTGTCTGTTTTGCCACACTACAGTATTCAAAATATTTTGGCTTAAACACTTTGCAGAAGTGTAACACAGAAAATAAATCTACACTTTGTTTGCACCAGGATATATTGACACTACTATGAAATCGGTTTACTTACTTCAAGTAGTAATTGAAGTGCAAATATTTTTCTAGGCAGAGTAAGATTTGTGTATGGTTCATTACATACGAGCGTTTAACAGTAAAGCATCTTTGTTTCCATCACTTAGGTCTCTGCACTTTGTCTGGTGCTAAGATTTCAAGCCTTTGGGATCCTCTTTGATGGAAGTGAAATACTTCTTGAATTAATCCCCTCCAAAAATTAGATAATTCACTAGTTTATGCAGGCATTCTACTGGGTAAAGGAAAATGTTATCATTTTTGTATTATCATTTTTGCTCCTGCTAATCTTTTAGTTGAATATATACTGCTAAAGCTGAAGTTATGGAAATCATTTAAACAAAGGCATTGAGTTGAGTGCTGAAGAAAGAATAAAGTAAATGGCTTACCTACATCTCACGTGTGATAAACTTGAATACCTATCTCTCTATTCCAAGAGAGTTCTTGTAATCTTACAGACATCTAGAAATACATGGTTTCTTACTGCAGGCTTCTCCTATTTTGTTGTTTTCCACTCCTGCTTTTACTGTTGTTGGTATTGCAGTAGCGTGCTGTGGTTTAACACTCTTGTCCTATCAGGGGTGGTGATACACTTCATTCCTGTTGCATGCAGCACGAAATTGGCTTATTCCTAAAGGGGAAAAGAAGAAAGAAAAAAAGAAAAAAAGAGACTCAATCACTTACTAAGTTAAAATGTAAAAATATCCTTACATTAGTAAGAAGAGAGGTCGAAATACACCTCAGAGATTAGCCTGCAGTTTTAAAATGTGTGATCTAGTGATTCCTTATGGCAGTAGTATTCTTGTCAACTACAGGCTCCACTTGCCCAGAGCAAACTTCTTTCATCTTGCACACAAATTTAGCCAGCAATATATTAGATAAATATAGCAATATATCTATATTACTCAAATAAAAACCTCTTGATATAAAATATCCTTGACAGAGATCTAGTAAAACTAAATTTACAACTTCAAGATTTTATGTAAGTTCTGTAATATTTTGCTTGTGTCTCTGGTCCTCAGCACTAGAGGATTACTAAGTTACAAGAGGGACTGTATGGTGCTCTTCAGTTGTCTTAAATCTCTCAAAATATATTCTACCTTAAAATCAAATCTTGTTGCAGTTTGAAATGTCAGAGATCTGAGATTTGTAGCGTTGTAGGTGAGAGACTCAATTTTGATAGAAGAAAACATAATCCATCTTCTCTCTGTACTTTTGAGAACCTTTCCCAGCTGGACCTTGGCAGCATTAAAGATATCCATCACTACTAACTCAGCTTGTCTGGAAGCAGCACTCTGCTCTGCCTGTTTTAGAAGCCCTGAGTTAAACACTTCCAGTTCATCACCACACATGAGCGTCCCTACATGAAGTCACACATATTCTCCCAGAGATGCACTTTGTAATCTCGTTAGTGCTGAAGCTGTTGGGGGTGGACATGCCTGTGTGCCTCTCCCTGACATCTCTGGAGGGCTTGCCTGAGCAGGTTTTGTCAGACACAAGGAATGTTGCTGTGAACTTCCCAATTATTAGTCCATAAAATTACAGACCCTATCTGTCACCCAAAATACAGCAATTTACTTCTGATGACTAATGTTCTGGTAGCAAACTACACATAATTTATTTTGATTTACTGTGATTATGGTATGGCCCACCCAATGGCTTTTTTCTCCTTCTCAATGAGCTTAGAGGTATGCTTCTCCCTAGACCCCAGAAGTGCAGCTATGAGCTGGAGAGACATATGCATGTGATTAATCAGTGGATGATGAGAAATCAGTACTCTGAATTCATTATTTTACAGTGATTAAAATTTCCTAGTTATTAAAGATGCAAAGAATGGCTTTGAGGTGCGTAGAAAATTCAACATCTGGATAACAATGGGCATAACTGAGTGGGGATGAGGCTTTCTAGGGGAAATTTTTGTTTAAGTCTTCTGTGCACAAAAAACCAAAATTTGGGGCTATCATTTACAACAATAGAGGGCTGTGGGATCAGACTTTGTCACAATGGCCAGTTCTATCAGCTCAGCCAAAAATAACTTAGAGGAGTAAAAGAATTAAAATGTTAACTTACCCAGAGAAAGAAAAATAATCTCCTGTTTCGACAAACAGCCTTTCACTGTCTCTCTGCAGCTGCCTCAGCAGTACTCAGTAGGATAAGAAATGGGTTTTAGTTGCTACTAAAGACGATATGAAAATATATGCAGAAGTATCCTCTGAAATATGAGGCTGATTGATTTTGTTTTGCTTTACAAACATAGATGGATTATACATTATTGCACAGCTTTTGAAGGATTCAGCGGTGCTCTTCACAGATTTTTAGAGTTATCTGACAAACACACGAGATGCATAAGGAATTTTTTTCTTTTGAAATGTTTAAAGCTGGAGATGAAGATTTAAATGTTAAATGCTGAGGTGCTTCTTATCTAATAAAATGTAATGATCTGTGTTTTAATGTTACTGTGTTTGTGATATTTGAGCAAAACAAAAATATGGGTTCCTTCTTTTTTTGTGAGATACATATTACTTATTTTCAGCTTATGTTTGTACATATACACTTAGCGGTATGAATGAATGGAACTTGGAACCTGCCAAAAAAGTGAGGAAGATATATGGCAAAAGTTAAACCTGCAATTAGCAGTGTTTATTTTTTCCATCTACTGCTTCTGTCCTGTAATAGAGATGGGTAATGGTTGGGTGAAATGTATGGACATGATTAACCTGTTTTCAGATAGAAAGCAATAAAATTACTGGAATTTAGCAAATGTTGTTTCAAATGACTGTTGCATTTTATTTCCAAAAGTTAACTGTCTTACTGAAACAAATATATGATAGACTGTGACACTCCATCTGTGAATCTGTCTGTGTCCAGAGTGTTTCCCAGGACCTCCTTAAAAGAAGATTTTTTTTGTGTCAAGGGTTTCTTTCTCATTACATAGTTCTAAATATTGGAAATATATTCACCAAATGGCTATGTGTCATGGCAGCCCATCATTATTATCTAAGAGATGGTTTAGTGAAAATACAGCTCATTTCTTTCCATCAAATCAAGTTATGAGTAACAGCTAATAAAAACTAAGTCTTGAGAGGTCTCAGGAGCGTATGATTTTCTAATTAGATTGATGTTTAGATAAAATTAATACTGAGGCGGCCAAATATTTTCATGGGGTTGGGCAGGGGCTACATAACTCCTGCACCAAAGTTAGGAGCTTGCTTCTCTCTCTTGCTCTCTTACTGGAGCAGTGGAACCTCTTTAATCCACACTGGTGACAGAAAGATTTGTATGACTATATTTTTGAGATTTAGAAATCATGACACACTGAAAATTTTCTGAGAAGACTGCTATATAGAAACAATGTTGAACTGAAATGAAGGGACAATGCCTGCAGGGCAGTAAGTGCAGGAGGAGAAGAGTGGAGCACTGATACCAGTGGTCAACACAAGTGATGTTTTCTGCCTAGTAAGAAAGTAAGGTGCAGGCATAAAAGATGACATAGCACAGGATGCCATCTCCACACAGCCCAGGCCCGGCTCTATCACGGCAGGGAACCCTCTGTGTTGCTGTAAATAATAATCTAGACCTGGCATGAAACGCTTCTACAAACACACTAACAGAAGCCACAAGGATATTTAAAAAATTTTGCACTCCCTGATTTGTGAGGAGGGCTACACTTATCTCTCTTCCTGTGGATCAGGGTTTGCTGCAGTCCAGTATCTGTAGTTTTATTGGCTTGTTCAAAGTATTCCTCAAATCTGTATTTTCTTCCCATGAAGACCTGAAATATCTATTCAATTGTTGAATGTACAAATCACCAGGATATGATATGTATGGAAGCAATTTCTATACCGTGGTGAAGCTGGAGATTAAGGAGGCACAGGAAAATTTCTCCACTGCTCTTAAGCACTATTTTTAGATATCTTTAGCATTTTAAACTCTGCATTCGGATCCACATCATACTTGAGTTATTCCTTTGCCTTAAAAAATCTTGGAGTCTGGACAGTCTTGAAAGGTTTAACCTGTTGGATGTGGCTGGCTTCCAGGAAATTATGGCAAGGCATGCTTTAGAGCATGAAAAAATACCGTCTGAGGAGGAAATAAATGCTTCAGGGGAAAGAGAGTGTCACTAGTCTGTAACGGAGTCATCACTCTTTCCTAGATTTTGTAAGGGACTCTGGAATACAGGATATTGTTTCTAGACTGCTGCACTCAGAATTGGCACAATTTGCAGGGGGGGTTTATGGCACCAGAGAGGCATGGAAGGCTTCATTCAAAACAGGACACCAGGTTTAAATGATTCTTCTCAGGACTTTGATGTGATAAATAAATGACAAATGTGCATCTTTATGAGCACAAGAAAGAAAAGAGGAACTTAACAGCACTCCAACTTTATTGGCATAAAGGCAAATAAGGTGTTGGAAGGTGGTGCAGCTCAATAGCCTCACTTTCAAAGTCATGATCATTACTCTAGTGACCACAGGCTTAAAACTAGCAGAGTTCAGTGTTTCTGCTACAGGATGCAGTCATCTCTGACAATACCTTTCCCAAAAAATTCTCACACCCTAAGTTATACATCCTAGAATTTCAGGTATAGTTAAAAAAAAAAATAGAGCAGGCTACTCAGAACCTTTACTGTATGTTAACTTTAGCTCATGAGGTCTGCAGGTGGAAAAGGGATACAGTATTTTTGCAAATATGTGTAAAAATCAAACCTTGTTCAAGTGTTTCAAATGAAAGATTTAATTAAGACTTAAGACTTAATTTAATTTTTTAAAAAGTCACTTTCACAATTATTTCTATTGAAGTTTTCACACTATTATTATATATTTTATAAAAATATTGGAATAGTTATCTAATTATTAACAAACCCCAAATTCCTATAAATGCAATTTCCCAATAATGCAAGGATTTTCTTTTAAAAATGTGCAGTTTAAAATGAAATATAGGTATTTTTTTATTCTTAAAATACTAATCAGAATTTTCTCCCTATTTCATTTCCTTTTTTTAACAAGCAAGTTGGGTAACCCAAGAAATCAGTCTGATCATAAAAGTCTTGGACAAAAACACCATTATGTGCTTCAAACCCATAACTGCATCTCCAGCTACCTGGATTTTAAGGAACAAAATTAAATCTTCACATATGCTGAAGAATGGGACTTGTACTTTTCCAATCAGGGTAGGTAGGAAACATTTCTGAGGACAGATGGGATGTCAGACCTTTGCAGTTTACACTTTCTGGTTACAGTTACATCTGTACAGAAATTTCATGACAGATACTTAATGCTCATATGAAAAAAAAAATCTTCATAATTAAATACATGAGAAGTTTTTAATTGTCATGCATATTGTTCCTGCAAAGGCCTTCGGTTTATAAAACATTACTGTTATTTCACAGTTAGTTCTCGAGGATTCATTAATCCATCTAGTGTTTCAGAGCTGGTTCATTTCACTCTTACTCAATCTGCTTCTTATGTGCTTCTTTCTAAAGGTACCTCGCAAGTAGTAACAATAAATCCCAAAGGAATGATACATATTGAACTGGCATCTTGGTAGCAGACATATGTTTGAAATACACTGCAGACTGAAATAGACGGCATCTTAACTGATATCTGCAAAGACTATCTCCTTGGTTTTGAGACTGCCAAAGAAAATACATTCTCGCAGTGCAGCTAAAAAAGTCTTTTAGTGCTTGCAAACAGCAATAGGCTAAGGCAGGAAAATCCGTTGCTATGGGGTTTGACATTTTCTTCTATTTGAATTTGAAAGGAAATCTAAAAATTACAAAGGTCTCTGTGGCAAAAAGATTTCATTATGAATTAAATTTCAGACTAACTAAAATATTTATTTAAAAAAAAGTAAATTGTAAATTGTATTTGGAACCCCTGTAAAAATGCAGTTTTTTATAATTTAGAAATAATTTAATACCTAAAAAAGTGGTTTTATTCTTATTTTATTATTCATATATACTTAATTTGTGAGTTTATATTAGACATTATTTTAAATTACTCACATTTTTTCAACTTTTTTTGAATCCTATTGTAAGAAAAATTGCTCTGACATAAATTTTGTGTTATTTTTCTCTTCAGAGTGCCTTTTCTTTAGAGGTTTCATAGCAAGTTTTAAAACTTTGAACTAGAAAATTAAATGAGTCCTCATCACATTTTATACAGACACTTTTTATTATGGCAGCTTGGTTGCATTTTGCTGTAGTAATAAAACAGCTGCTACCGTAACCTGTAGTGAACGATCACCTTACTTTCTTGTTCCAAGTATTTCTTTTCTTATTTTATATTAAAATGGAGGAGTTTTACACATGGATTCCAAATGTCAAAATTTATTGCAACAGATGAGATACTTCAAAGTAGAAATTAAAATGGAACATTTAAAAATGTTGTTCAGAGGTTCTATTTACACTTTTCAAGATATATTTTAAAATGTAAAAAATAAAATATATGAGGGCTATAATTTAGAAACTGTTGAAACCCAGAGGAACTCGTTACTGGAGCAGTGTGAAGTATATTAAGGACTATGAACTGTGAAAGTCCAGCCGTATTGGGGAGCTGGGATTTCTGTGGCACCCAGTTTTCCAAGGAGGTGGCTTATGATTCCTGAATGTCAGGCAGCACAGCTGGTTCAGGAGCTGAGGCAATTGCAGAGAAGGCCCATAAGCTGTCACGAAACAGGGTTTCCCTCCTTTCCAAGGGGAAAATAATAAAATGGATGCATTCCTACAGCATATGTGATTCTTCTAACAATTCAGTATTTTTTCATGGGAAAACATTGCGTTCCTAACCAGGTCTCCTAGGGATGTAGCTGTCTGATCTCTCTGTAACACACAGCAAACTTGTTTCTCTATTCACTGTAGTGTAAAGGTCACCTGTAACTTCTACATGCTCATGCCATGATTTAATGGGCTTTTCTGTCTACAGCTCATTAGTGTGGACCATCACTAAGACTGAAGTCCACATCACTGGTTATACCACATCACAACAAGACTGATTCTAAAATTTCTGAAAAAATGCATTCCTGTTTAAAACAAGTTTCCAATTAATTTTCTCCAGAGTAAACCCATACTATCATTCCTCTGTAAAAAATCAGAAGATTTACTGCGGGGCTTACTCTAAATTGTTGGCTTGCAGAAATCATAATATCTCTGTGGTACTAACTAAGAAAAGATTTCTGATATGCAATGTAAAATATCTACATTTAAACTGAATTTTAATGACAAGCTTCAATACCTTGTTCTCGAACTCCAGTGAGCTCAACTGTTTCCTTCCAGATGCAGATCAGTTACAGCTCTGAATTTCTATATTCAGTTCTTTAGGTCAGGAGTGCACTATTATAAATCTGGAGATCACTTTCGGTTCTTGATGTCAACTGACAAATACGTAAGTATTAAAAAACCCGTCAGTTTCAATTCAGTTACTGTTAGAACTTAGTATTAACCATCCCTGATGTAGCCATTGTGGCTTCTACCTCTAAGAAAAATTGGTATTTTATTAGAAGACGGCATAAATATGTAGCCAAAAGTCTAGACTTTGTAGGCAAAACATACAGCTGGTTTTATCATTACATTTGCAAATAACAAACTACCAATTATCAGCATGGCAAATAAAATTAATAAATAAATTGACCCAAAGCCTCACATTGCTTATTTCTTGGTGCTCTGATTCTTCAAAGCAGGAAAGTTCTTTAAGATGTGACTAGGATGACAGTCTCCCAAAACATGACATTTTTAGGGGAAATTAAATGGCAGCCTCTAAAAATCTGGAGGAGGAGGATAGAGTGACTTAATTGGAGAGAATGACTGCCTATAAAAAGAGGTTTTACTCCTAAATTACCTTTAATGAGAGGTTGAAAGAGCAATGAAATCACAGAAGAATATCTAGGCTTCATTGTTGTGACACTTCAGAGAAATGTATAACATACTTTCTTCCCAGCAGTCAGCCAATTCTCCAGGCAGTCCTACATAATGCAACAGAACTCAGCCATGACAAGAGGATAGTAATATGATTTCATTAAAAATTAGTGACTGAGTCAGGTTAGGTCCCTATAAATAAAGATGCTCTTTAAACTGTCATACATACACGTAGGAATAGACAAAACCTCTGTACATATTATTTATAATGTGTTGCACTAGTACTGTGAAGCTGACCTCAACGTGTCTGGGGACTATCTTGTACTGGGCAGGGGATTAAAACATTGTGACATCCTGTGACCTATCTAAATAGTTTTCTAAACCTTCTGTGTTTGAAGATCTGCCTCTTTTCAGTCAGAGAGGGCTAACAGGCACTGCTGGTTTATTTTGGATGCAAAACTTATTGCTATCACTGACAATTTTAATGCAAATGTTGAACTACTACCCTATGCTCTACTTACATTTAGTACAGTGTGCTATTAAAAAACTAAAAAAACCTAAAATTATTAATTAAGTTGAGGTTTTTTCTGTAAATGAATTCAACCATTATTATATGATCTTTTAAAATTTATCTTGTTTTCAAAGCTGACATTGAGGTAGCTGTCTTGGACTACACATGAGGGATCTGATCTAGAGTCAAAGACTCACAGAATGATTGAGATTGAGGAAGAGAACTCTGGGGGTCATCTGGTCCAACACACCTTCTCAGGCAGGGATGCCTAGACACAATTGCCCAGGATTAAATCCAGACAGCTTTTAAATATCCCCGAGGAGAGAGACTCCACAGGCCTCTGAGTGACCTGTGCCAGTGCTTAGTCACTGTCACAGTAAAAAAGTGTTTCCTATGTTCAGAGGGAACTTTTTCTGCTTCAGTGTGTGCCCATTGCCTCTGGTCCTGTCATGGGCACCAATGGATCTGGCTCTGTCCTCTGTACCCTCCCTTTGGACACATGGATGAGAGTCTTCAGGCCGAACAGCCTTCTCTCAGCCTTCTCTCACAGAAGAGATGTCTTTGTCCCTTAATCACCTTTGTGGCCCTTTTTGAACTTCATGAGATCCTTGTCAGCCCATGGCTCCAGCCAGCTGAGGTCACTCTGGACGGCAGCTGGACCCTCTGGCGTATCAGCCACTCTTCCTAATTTTGTGTCATCAGCAAACTTGCTGAGGATACACTCTACCCCAGAATGCTGATCATTAATGAAGTTGTTAAACAGGACTGGACCCAGTATTCACCCCTGGGGTACACCAATTACTAGTATAAACTAGACTTTGTGCCACTGATCCTCATCCTCTGAGCCTGGCTGGTTTTCAGTCCACCTCGCCCTCTCCCCATCCTGTCCATTCTTCTTTATGAGTCTGTAGTTTCCTGGATCCTCTTTCTTGCCTTTTTTGATGATATGAGTGATGCTTGTTTTCTGCCAGTCCTCAGGCACTTCTAATCATGATTATTTGAAGATTATTGAGAGTGGCCTTGCAATGACATATGCCAGCTCCTTCATTACTTATGAGCGTATTCCAGCAGAGTCCAATTTGCTGAAGTATTCCCCATCCTGATCCTCTTCTACCATGGGTACACCTTCCTTGCTCCAGGCTTTCCCCCATGTTTCTTGGACCTGGGGTTCCTAAGGACTAGTCGTAGTAGTAAAGACTGAAGTGAAGAAAGCATTCAGTACTTTGGCCTTTTTTTCAGCAATACCCACATTTTTCCTAGTCTTCCTTTTTTCACCTAAATACTTTTAGAAGCCCTTTTGGCTGCCTTTGGCAATCCTTGCCAAATTCAATTCCATTTGGGCTTTGGCTCGTCTCATTCCTACATGCCCAGACAGAATGTCTGCATTCTTCCCAAGCCCTACATTCCTCACAAAAACCTGTATTTATGTTGCTAAATAGAAAACAATGAGACAGACTAATAAACTATCTGTATTCCTTGTTGTCACGCTTCTACATACTGTCTAGTCACTAATGGTGACTAATTTTCTCTGAGACATGGTCTTGGCATGGTTGTGTGGATAAAGTATGAGCCCAGGACCATCCCCAACATGCAGCATTTTCAAGACTGCAGCAGATAATGAACTTTTACCCATATTTCCTTGTTCATTCCAAAAGCTTTTCGATCTCAAATGCACTCATATACCTTCCCAGCTTACCCCTTGTCATGTAACACACACTTCCAATATTGTACTATGAAAAAAACCCGCTGTAGTAGGCTTCTACACTGCATTTTGAATAAAAACCCCCAGCACATAAAACATAACATCATTTGCTACTCGGAAACAGCACAGGATTAAGAACAGACATAGGGCCAAATGCTAGGAGATGTGAATGAGGGAGGTCTGTGCTACTTGGCCTCAAATCTGAAAAAAAAATTCATAGACTGGAGGTAGTTAACTATGTAAGTGTAGCCTAACAGATCTCAGATCCCTTTACGACATATTTTGGTCAGCAGATGAGACTGAAGTGAAATTCCCTCTGTGACAATACATAGGTTGCCTGATGGATCATTTTCCATTTGGTCTTCACATCTTCTTGCCTCAAGGATCTGTAAAATCCTAAGCTTTTCTACTGTCAGAATATTTTACAAGATAATCTCTTCTATTTAGTTGATCACAAAACAAGTTTTGCTTATGTTGGGCAATGTACAGCATTACTCTGTCAAAGACCATGTGGAAAGGTAGGTTATTTTTCACTAAATTTACTCTGATGTAATCTGGAATTGTGGCAGATATATTTACCATTAATGTTACTTAAAAAGACCTCTGTTCTGTTTTAACCAACCATTCCAGAGATGCCTAATGGAGTTGACATATTCCAAAGATTGGAATGAAATTATTTTATATATTTGGAGATATTTGGCATATTTTCCTAAAAGAAGAGGCTGACAGTAAGAGAATTGTATCAGGTAGAGATTTCGTTATATTGATTTTTTACCCTGAATACCTTCTTTGAAGGTTGGAGTTGAAAAAATACTGTGAATTTCACCTTTCTTTTTCTTTCTGTGTTTCATGCAAAAGATGTTTCTTCTTCCCTAAAGAAAATGTCCCATCCCTGAACTGACAACACTAGATCAGAGAGTAGATCTCAATTCTACACAACTTGTCTTCCTATTTTCACAGCTAGTAGGCTCAAATCTCCATGTGCCCCACTTGCAACATCTCAGCCAATGCTTTTGATAGTGGCACGTATCAAAAGCTCCATGAAGAAGACTGGGCACCAGCTGGAAATTTATATTATTGCACATAACTGAGAACTACGTAATGACTGACATTGCTGACTGCCTGTACTACCAATCAATAGAGGGAAGGAAATTACGAGGTTATGTCAGCTGATAGACTCTGACTTCCTTGCTTTTGGACTGTCAAAGTGCCAAAAGTCATCTCCCACTGGTCAGGCTGAATTAGGAAATAGTGAAATAATACTGACCAGAAAAGAAAAAATCTTTGAATATCTGGTCAAAAAAATCGCTTCCACCTTTTATTGCAGAAATAAAGCTGCCACTCATAAAAACAGTGCAAAACCTCAGAGCTCTGTTTGACTCCTCGCTGGCACTGGAGGAGCAGGTAACATCAGTTTCCAAAAATGTCTTTTTTTTCCTTTCCAGCTGGCTGGGAAAATTAATTCCCTGCTCTCTAATGAGAAATTTACTGTGCTAGTCTGCAGTTTTTCCTGATTCCCCTAAAGTCGACTTTAAGTGTGTGTTCAGAAACTGGATGTGACTGTCATAAGCAGATCCCAACTGACATGAAATAGGCTTTTCTACCTTCCTTCTGGTTCTGGTCTCTGAATAAAAAAGAACTTTGTACACAAGTCCATCATGGTAAATGACTTCCTATTTGAGTTTAAGGTCTTCTTTCTGATCTCAAAGATCTTGAAGACAGTTACCAAACAGAACAGGATTTGATTTGGCAAATTCTACAACCACGCAGAAAATGACAAGTTAAAGCTGGGGACAAGAGTTATTTACCAAAGAAGATAATGTTAAATTGAGGCTCTGAAGACTTGAAGTGGGTGTCAGGTCTGTCTGTTCTGGTTAACAGCTTTCCTTTTCTAGACACATTCTCCAGTATTTGTAACCTCACAAATAATTTTTTCCCCAGGCTTCTTACCATGGCTTTCTCTTTTCTACTAATTCCCAAAGCATATCTTATTTCAAGAGTCTTTTTCTTCCTGAAGAAGAAAGTATTAAAGTCTTTCAGAAGTTCATTGATTTCTTCATTGCTGTCATTGGTTTTATGCAGAAAGTGAAGAGACGCTGAGATAAAGTAGAAAATATTTGGTAGAAAGAAATACAACTGTAGATAAGAACAATTTTGGTAAGTCAGGCAGAAGATTAAAAAATTTCAGAGATTGATAAAGTAGTGGAGTAAATGAAGTCATTGCTATTGCACTTGGATTTCAATGTTGATAAATATATAACAATACTATAGGGAAAAACTGAACTACTTTAGAAGAGTCTAAAATGAACAGCACCAGGAATGTTTAGAGAATCTGATGTCACTGAAAATATATTAGTGAGGACCTTTGTTCAAGAAAGTTAGACAGCAATCAGATGAAGGAAAACCTAAGTCACTAGGGATTGTAAGAACTGGGAAATTTTATAAAAAATGTTATTGCCATTACACAATCCATTACTATGTTTGTTATTGCCATTACGTAATTCATTTACGTGTTCATCTGAGATACTTTATGTGAAATTGGCCACCTCATCTTAAAAACAAAAAAGAATAATGGAGAACAAAAAGAGAACCAGAACTGAACGATGAAATTATCAAACATATGGCTATAAAAGCTGTTTATATCAAGAGAAATTCAAAAGCTATTTTGCTTACCATAGAAGACAGGCTGTAAATGGCACTAAATAAAAGAATATAAAGAATGCAACAGAAACTAAGTGTTTGCAGCTTCTGTTCTCCTAGCTCTTAAAAATGTGAAACATGTAAAAAACCTGAAGTCTAAAATTCATGAAAGGTAACACTTTTCTACATATCACGTTGCGCACCTTTTTTGACATAGGATGCCCTTAGCATCCTCATAGGAAAGGAAAGGAAAAGATGAGAGAAGAAAATAGGATATTTTAATTGGAAGTACTAATTGGATTTGAAACAACAGCTTCAGAATAAGTAATGAACACTGTGCCTCAGTGATTATGGGGGTTTCTACTACTTGACTCACTTTTGTTTACTCATATGTTTTCTTTTAATATTAATGTGAAGTATCTGACATAGTCATTATTAGAAATATATCCGTTATAATTTTGAAATGTCTATTTTCTATATCATTGATACCAGCAAATAATTATTGGTACAGATGGCAGAATAATATTAGAACTTGATTTGACACTGATGATGGATCAAATCTTCCTGAATACGAATCCATCTGTTAGATGCATCTTAATGATTTGCATGCAGTTGATAGCTAAAAGAAAGAGGAAAAATTTGACACAACAGTTTAATTTGGCTATTTGGTACAATATCCTGAATTTTACCACTTCTTTTGTATTTTACACATCAATTTTATCTTGGCCTAAATGAGATGGCAGATATACTGGGATGTCTTCATACAACACCTAGAACAATAATTGGTCTTGATTGTCAAAATATAAACAAGCATAGTGAATTACTTTAGTTCTACTTCGAGAACTGAGCATATCTGAATAATAATATTGACTTTGTCTCATGTTATTGCATGTTAAAAGCAAACCTGAACTTTATCTGTTACGAATACTATGATCAGATAAGGAATTTCCCTATGTCCCTTAGCCATATCTGCAGATCCCATTGAGAGGGCAAGAAGAAAAATATCTCTAAACTATTTCTCACTGTTTAATAAAACCGTGCTCCAAATCTCCTCATGTAGGTTTCTAGGGGATACAAGGCTGCCAAATCTTTTTACTTAAGTAAATGGTCTTGAAATGGTGGGTCTGTAAAAAATCAAAGAGATGCTATATTCTTGTCAGTCACTCAGTGAAACAAATGGAGCATTTTAATTACTACACATAACATTTTTGTAACAGCAAATCCCCTCATTCCTGCCTACTCTGAGTTCTTTTCAGACCAGTTCAAATGAAAAATGAGATTTCCTACAGTGCTTTATTTTAAAGAAATAAGGGACATCAGTCCAATAAACCATTTATGCTGCATTCCAGATGTGTAGCATTTAAAGCACAATGGGATTGTATAATACAATTATGGGAATTTGATCAAGAGACAAGTCAAACCACTCAATGGTAATAACTTGATAATGTCCTCCTCCCTCCAAGCCCTGTAAGATCTCCTTCCCTTAAAGAAAGCAGCTAAATAAGGTGCATACCCCAGGTTAGCTATCCCAAAAATGCAGTGTTGAGAAGCTCCAAAACTTTCTTGGTCAGAAAAAGAAAACTCTTCTAGATTTTTTGAGGGTGTTTTCTCCAGAATCAGAAAGAAAAAAAGAAAACTGAGAAAAAGCCACCTATAGTGATGAAATACTCTTTTAAACAAGCCTAAAAGGCATCATCTAGTGTTTACATGTAATAAATTGTTTCAATATTCATCCTGTTACCACAGGAAAAGAGCTTGTATCCTAGAATACACCAGATAATGGTAGCATACAGAAGAATTTCCTGAGATTCTGCTACAATTTGGTTGCAAGTGAACTGACAAATAAAATTTAATATTCACACAAATATTTCTGCCTAATGGTTATAAAAATGACCAGTATGTCATTGGGGCCAAATTCCATTTGAATTGCTCAGGCCATTAACTTTTCCGAAGTCATTTGAACTAGCACTGTAGGTAAGGTAGCTGGGATTTGTTGTCTTTATTACCTCAATGATGTCGTCAATTATTACTTTGAAGAAGAGCGAGATCATAGCTGTTTTAAACTCCCATGGGCAGAAATAAAAGGTATTATTTATTGTAGGAGACACTAATGGCTTTTCATAGGCCAATTAATCTTTTTTATGGAAGGATAACACTAAAGTCAAACTACTGACAAGACCTAAACATAATGTAATTCCTGAAGGCCATTCAAAATGGTTCATAAGTGTTGGATAGACAGTCTAAAATCAACAAAGTAAAACGCACTAAAACATGTGTTAAGTGTTTGTAAAGAAAAAGCACGATACATGAAAAGTTATTTCTTACAGCAGAAATGGGCGTATTGAAATGGATGACAAACTATACAGAACATAAGATTTGGAGGCTACAAAGAGAATTGAAGAAATCTCATTCCAGGATGAGGGCTGCATCTTTAACCAGCCAGTAACTAGCAAGTTGCTTTTCTTCAGGAAATGTAAGGGTTCATCTGGATGGCTGTGCCCCCCTGCTTGTCACACTGCTAAGAAGATATAGATCAACATAAAGGAGTTGAGAGGAAAAAAACAAGCATGAAAAGAGGTTTTGAAACAACTGACTGATAGAAAAGGTTGAAAGAGTTGAGTTATTTTAATCCAGGGAACAAAACATTTAGGGAGGGGACATAAGCAACTTCCAGTAGACAAAAGTTTGTAAAAATAACAGTGATCAATTTATTCTCCTTGATCACAAGAATTGGAAAAATAGAAGTAGATATTTGATTCTAGCAAAGGAAATTTCAAATGAAATACTGTGAAATCTTTTATTGGAGGTTTGCAGGATCAGCACATGGAAACACCCACTGAGAATGGTATAGGTATTTGTGGGTTTTTCCAAGTAACAGAGTGAATAGATACTTTTAAATATCTTCTCTTTTATTTTATAATTTACAATGGTACTATGTAATAAAAAGTCCTATTGATACTATGTCATATGTAAGAACCTGCTGAAAAGTATGAAATTGAAATTTTAAAACTCTGCCTGTACATTTCTGCAGATATCACTCTCTTAAATGCCGGAAAGTGTCTGGGGTCTTGTTAATTTCTATCTTATTTAAAAGTTTAAGTGGAAAAATTTAACTGCTTGCATACTGATTTGTATTACTTCAATGAAAACAAATTTTTCTTTCAACTGGTATTTCAAATACGTATGGGTTTTTTGAGTTCATATTTTTCATCATTTCTTCAATTGTGTTTTTGAATATTTGGTTTTCAAACTTACTTAGAGGAATGAAAATTATATTATAAGATAAATTTAGCCAAAACTCTTTAAAAGTTTAATTTTCATAGCTCTGTATTAAGGCCAAGCCTACAACACTTTCAGTTCTCTTGAGAAGATACGCAACTTTGTCTAACACAGAAATTATTTAGGAATTGTTAAAAAAGCTGTTTGATTGAGTATATGATCATAGAATGGTTTGGGTTGGAAGGGACCTTAAAGATCCTCTAGTAGTCTTCTGACCTCATATTTGTTGAATTCACTTACTGTAAATATTTTATAAATATTTTTCATCATCCATAATTCTTATAGGCTGTTATGTCCCAAGCATCCTAAATGTATGTCCAATTGTGTGAAACTGACAACATACTCTGTATTAATCTTGTCCTTTTAGAATCTTCTGTGTGATGTATTGAATCTTTTTAGTATTTATATTTCTGAATAGAAGTTTAAAGGAGATGTAATGTTCTGCTGAAAACAAATGTTTACTGCATATATAGGAAGACTTGAAATACTGAGAACTTCAAGCTGGTCTATTTGCTTTGGCAGAAATCTCAGTCTTTTGGTATAAAATTTCTTATCTTAAATTCAGTGTTACAATATTGTATGTTAATTAATATTTTTTAAAAGAGATTTTTCATTTCTCAGTAAGAAATTTAATATTTTTTTACAGTTCCTCTTTCTTGGGAATGCACATTTGTTTAGTGGGGTTAATTTTGATTTATTATAAAATTCTGAACATATAGGCATTTGTGCTTAGGGATGTTTGAAAGATACTAATGAAAGATAATTTTTTGACCCACAGTTGAGTTTTCTATATTGTGATAAAATTGATTCTTCATACTTTGCATTAATCAGTCTGTTTATTATTGCGTAACTGATAGCTGACCTTAGTAAATTTTGCATTTGCTAAAAGATAATGCATCTCTGCTGCAGGAGAAATTAATTGCGGTCAGAGGAATAATACTGCATTGTCAGAGGAAACTGAGCTTTGCAGCTGATAGTTCCTCCTATGACTGGGGTGGGAATATGAAAGAAAACAAGGTCTCATAAATCACTGCGCTCAGGTGAGGAGCATGGATGCAGTGCAGACACGAGTATGCAAATGTGTATTCTTCACAGCAGAATCTCTCACTGACTCCACATCCAGCACTGCTTCGAGTTTTTAGTGGCTTTCCTTTTTTCAAAATTAAGACCCTTTTTAAAGCAGGAATTGAAACATGCAACTCAGGAAGATGTTTGTAATCTCCTCGTATAATTCAACTGTAAAATGTGAGAGACTATATGAAAACTGCAGAATATTTGGGCAAGCGAGCAAGGCTGTGTAATGAGTTCCCAAAGGAAAACCACACCCATTCATGCAGCAAGGGCTCAATTAGAGAATATTTGCATTAGGGAAATGTTTTCATACCTATCAGTGACCAGGAAGAGGGGAAAAATGCTAAAAATATGAAGATAAATCTCAACTCCTAGAACTGAAGCTCTTACATCATGTACAACATCACATTTAATACAAATGAAGTTCTCCCTCCATGGTATGAAAAATCTTTTTCAGTCTCTACATCTCCCTGTAGCTCTGCACCATGGAAAGCAGAGTAACAATGAAGTTCTGTGTAAAGGACCAGAAAGCAGGATCTGCTTTAATTTGTCAACAACTGTTAACATATTTTTTATTGTTTCGTCTTTATTTGTTAATTTATTTATTAATACTTTCTCTTCACTGGCTAATTTTCAAGTAACTGCTCTGAGTCAATTTCAGTATTAAAATCAAGGTTTTTACAGGGAAATTATCTGCTAAACTATGGGAATTTTAGTAGAAATGGAACAGTATTCCTATCAGCACAGGCAATTTGTAATTAGCTAGAAGTGATCCGTGGACAGATCAACACGGGAAAAGCAGTATAATATTCTTTAGTTAATAATTCTGTTCCATTCCCATTATGAATTTAAAATTCCATCATGGATTTGAGATAAGGAGGACTTTAAACTGGTAGGGAAAATAATTTAGATAAAGTGCCAAATTTTTGCATGTTTGTTGGAAGCTTGTTTTGAGACCACCTTCATTTTGAGAAATCACAGTGCTAATCTTGCAAATGCAGGTATTCTCGTGGGACTCTTGATTAAAACAGTCTGTCTTTGTTTCTCTGGCTCTTCAGCTTCTAATCCCAAAAGAAATGAACGGAGGAGATAGACTGAAAAGCAACATAAGTCTTTTTCTTATGGAAAAATGTGAGGACACTAGAGTCAGCTCTGTCCTTACTTTGTCTTCATTGGCTGCACATCTGTTTTGACCTTTCTGAGACAAAAAGGATTTCTTTTATGGTAAACTTATGGCCACTGAAGTGGATAAAAGAAAACTCTTTAAAAGGCAATGGACTGTTGCTATTTCAGACAGGTCCCAATCAGGATCTTCCTTTTGACAGTGCTTGCATTGTCCGTCATATCAATAAAGGCTGGCTGAATCAATCTGAACTGTTGCCAAGGAAAGCTCTTGCAAAATATTGTGAAGTCTCCATGAGGACAAACTTAAACAGGCTCCTTCCCAAACTGGACTAAGCTGAACTGCACAAAGGAGCTCTTGTGAGGAGCATGGTTTTCCATATTCTTTAATTCCCAGCTATTGCCCTGCAGTCTGCCTGGATGGATTGCCCTTGCTGGCTTTCTGCCCCTCATAGTTGCCATGCACAATCTTCGTGGATTTATGAAAAGGTGTGTTTTGATTCCAGCCAAATACACAAACATTAATGACTTCTGCCCACCGTTATTAAATTGCCCTGAGACTTTTAAGGTGAATTGCTAAAATAACTCCTTGAGATATCATTCAAATGTACTTACTTGTACACTGAGCAAGAGTTAATTAGGCATATTCTTTGAATGGCTCTCATTTGTCCATTAGTTCCAGATTATTGTGGTGTAAAGCTGGCGTCTCACACACTTGTTGCTTTTAGATTTTCTAAAAGGAAAGACTATAATTTTTGTGTGACAACTTGTTGCGGTTTTTAGTTTCTTGTAATGGTATGGCAAGCCGCAGACCTTCCCGGAGAGCGCAGCGGGGCTGCCTGCCCTGCATGGCTCTGGCTGGCTGTCAGCACCGCAACACGGCAGCGATAAAGGAGGCGAGAAGGCTCCCTGCATGGGGACCTCAGAGGATGTTTATTTTACATGGTTCCCAGAGGCAAAGAGAGGACATGGCAGGGACCTGGAGTTTTATATGGGGATGAGGGGGGCGGAGAGAGCACATGGACTAATGGTGTCAGGGCATAGGGGCGGTACATGGGTGGAGTTGGGGTAATGGGACCAGCAGGGGGAACTCGAGGGAGTGGCTAGGACTAGGGGTGAGGAAGGGAGAACATTGTGGGAAGGGCAGGAATTTAGTAAGAAGAGTGGGAAATACAGCACTACAATTCTCCCTTTCTTACTAAATTAAAGAGGGAAGGGCTTTTCCCAAGGACTCTTACAGCTAATTCTTATACAGCAGAAAAATGGTAAAACCATGCGAAACAGATAAATTTAAAATGATGAGGCAGCTGGGTGGTGTTGATGTAGGAGATCGGTGCTGGCTGAGTTCTCACACTGCAGCTGCTTTTGTAGATTCTTCTGCTGGGGCTGCTAAGATGGCTTCCTTCCGGTTGCTTCTAGCTTCACTTCCGGTCCTGTTGGAGTGGTGAACCTGGGGAGAGGCGGGGCTGTGCCTCAGCTCCCGCACCGTACAGCACGTGGAGCTGCAGTCCCGTGCCAAAACCCCTGCGGCAGACCAGCCTGCGCTGTTCCGAGGCTGGCCCTGCCCTGCAGGTCCGTCACAGGGCCGGGCCTCCCTCCGCACAGCCCCTGCCTGTGCTCCCGGCTTTGGCAGCATGGGAGCCGAGGGGAGGGGGGACGGGTGTCCAGGCCTTGCACAGCCGCACCCCTGCCTGCGGTCCCAGTTTCGCAGGGGCTGGCAGGGGGAGGATGTCCCAGCCCCGCGCAGTCACCACCCTTGCCCGTGGTCCCGGTTTCATATGTGCTGGTCGGGAGGGGGTGGCTAGATGAGGGTGGAGCCCGCGGTCAGGGGGAAGGTCCCAATGGAGAGGGGAGGAGACGAAACTGTTACACTCATCAGTGTGGGGGGCGTTCTGAGGTAGGAACAACAAGCGATGCAGGGGGTGGAATTAGGGAGGGACCAGGGGTTTTGGTGGGTGTGTGAAGAAACGAAGTAGAAGGAGAAGGCATTATGGTGAGGCCACGTGTTGCCGCCATCTTGGCTGCAATCTCGAGCCGATACAGTGGGGTACTGGGGGTAAGGGTGAGGGTTAGGGGAGCACCCAGGCCACGGTGATCAGTCCCAGCTTGGTAAGGGGATAGGGGAGACCCAGAAGAGTCATCTTCCGATTTCTCCTGAGAGTCAGAGGGAGAGGGGAGACAGGGATGGGGAAGAGACAGAGCGGTTGCTCCTGATAACTAAATAAAACAAAACAAAGGTTAATTCCCTATATCTCTCGTGTGGAAGAACTCCCTACACACAGCTAATCTTAAAGAAAAACTTCTCCCAAACTGGGTGTACTACTACTTGTATCTTCTCTTGTTAGAGGTGGGGTTTTTCTTGCCGAGGCTTCACATGAAGCACGACCCCCTTCACTTCGACAAGAACCCACCCCCAACACTCCACCCAACCCGAGGCAAAAGGATTAAACTAAAAAGAAAAAATGACCCCCGTACCACGCCGACCAGGCAATCCACAGGTTCCCCTTGCACAGGGGCTTTCCAGCAGGCTTCCGTCAGGGGCTTACCAGCATGGAGAGTCAACATAAAGCACTCGGGGTGGTTGCCACAGTCCAGCCGACCTCCTCTGAAAGCACTACTTTCCCCCAGGAGGCTACCAGCTGTCTCTTTGGTCGGGGAAATGGCTTCCCAAAGGTGACTTCTCTCCTGCAGCAGTGGCTGCAGGGGACGCTCTCCAGGGCACCTCTTCGCAGATGCACCACGTTGGGTGGCCATTTGTTGTGGCTGGTAGGTTACTGCAATGGAATGGCAAGCCGCAGACCTTCCTGGAGAGAGCAGTGGGGCTTGTTTGGGGAGTGCAGCTGTTCTGCCTCCCATAGCCCTTCTGAACTGCCCTGCATGGTGAGCCGGCTAGCCCTTCTGAACTGCCTGCTCCACAACACGGTGGCAATAAAGGAGGTGAGAAGGCTCCCTGCATGGGGACTTCAGAGGATGTTTATTTACATGGTTCCCAGATGCAGAGAGAGAGCACAGAGCATGGGCCTTGGCTTTTATATGGGGATAAGGGGGGCGGAGAGAGCACATGGACTAATGGTCTCAGGGCACAGGGGCAGTACGTGGGTAGAGTTGGGGTATTGGGACCAACAGGGAGAACTCGAGGGAGTGGCCAGGGCTAGGGGCGGGGAAGGGAGAACCTTATGGGAAGGGCAGGTATTTAGTAAGAACAGGAGTGGGAAATACAGCACTGTAACAACTGACAAACTTTTTTGCATTTCTGGATTCTTCAAGTGGGAGAGAAAAATAATTTTTGGAAACTACATCTTTGAGGGTCAGCTGGCTGTAAATCACCTTGGCAGACAAGGACCTGAGGGACCTGGTGGACAACACATTGAACATCACAGCAAAAGTTAAGGGTATTCTGAGCTGCATAAGGAGAAGTATTTCTAACAGGTTGAGGGAGGTCAACCTTTCCTTCAGCACTACTGAGGACACATCTGGAGACCTGTGTCTAATTCTGCAATCTCCAGTACAGGAGAGACATGGAGCCACTGGAGAGAGCCCAGTGAAGTGCCACAAAGATAAGGGCCTGGAACTTCTGTGAAGAAAGGCAGAGAGAGCTGGGACTGTTATGTCTGGAGAAGGGAAAGTTCAGGGGAGATCTCATAAATGTGTGCAAGCTTGAGGGGAGGGTGTAAAGAGGTTGGAACCAGACTCTTTTCAGAGGTGCCCAGTGACAGGACCAGAGGTGATGGGCACAAACTGAGGCAGAAGAGGTTCCCTATGAAAATCAGAAGACACATTCTGCTGTGAAGGTGACTGAGCACTGATAAAGATTGCCCAGAAACCAGTGAAGTCTCCCTCCTTGGAGATATTCAAAAGCTGTCTGGATATGATCCCAGGCAACTTTATCTAGGGGTACAGGCTTGGCACCAAGGGGTCTTGCACCAGATGACCTCCAGAGTTTCCTTCCAACACCAACCATTCTGTTAATCTGTTATATATGTTAGAAATGTCACTTGGAAAGGAGTTATATAGGTTTACATAGAGCATGATGCAAAGCTTCATTTAGAGAAGGATAAATTATTGTTTTGAGTATCTTGACTATTGCCAATGCCGTTTATGTATGTACATATATATGACTAGATACCTTGTGAAATTTTATTTGAACCAATAGTATAAGAACCTTCTCTTCACTCAGTTTGTTATAATTCCTGTCTGAAAAATATGACCTAGATACCTGAAAAGAGAACAAAATGAAATTTATAGTAGTTTGCTTAGCTTTTAACAATTGACATGATTTGGGCTCAGTTTAAATTTAAAAGGTTCAGTTTTACTCTGTAACTCATTCTGTGGCCGGTCCATGCTTCACAGCATATGAAAACGATAACTTGCCATATGGTAGAACTTTACTTTATAACTATTGTTGACCTTTCTTTCAACTCCCAGTGTTTGCTGCGGGAGGATCCCACCACTCTTCACCAAGAGAGCAAGTACTGCAAGTTGGACCTGCTTAGTGCACTATGGATGTTTCACCTTAGCATGTATAAACTATTTACAGTGTGTTTATATAGAGATTATGGAAGCTCTGTGATACAGACCATTCACACATTATGAGCAGATTCCGATGTGTTTCAACCCCAGCAGTTCCTCGGTAGAAACACTCACTGAAATCAGTGAGGTTCCTCTTGGTGTGATTAAGTGTGACTCGACATGAGGGAGGACATTTGGAACTCACCTTGTGTTTTTTACACTGAAGCTAATTATTATCTTTACAGTATCTTTTGTTCTTTTGGTTTTTTTTGGAACTGATAGTGATCTCAGTACAACCACAACTGCAGTATACTGAGTAAGTACTATAAGTACTACAAGTACAGCAAAGGTCATTTTCTTCCTGACACTGCCCTTCTACTGCCCCCAGCACAGAGTGGCTCCTATTTATTTCAATGAAAAATATTCCACCACTTTAACAGAAACAGAAAACACTTTGTGGGGTCAAAATCTTTAGCACATTTACAGACATATATGTTGTACTTTGATGGAAGTTTTAACAATTAAAAAAAATCAATCAATCAATCAATCAATCAATCAATCAATCAGTCAATCACATAATTTCAATTCCCCTCTGTATCAACATCTTAGAAACTTATTTTACATCCTTTCAAATTAAATTCTGAACAGAGCAGTTAATGCTTTAACTACATCAGAACTATTTAATGTTGTGTATTTCCTTCTGAATATTTATTTATTTATCTTTTTGCTGGCAAGTGATTACTATTGATACCTATCATTATAGAATGTCTATGATGCGCTCTCAGTCTTCGGGGGATTTGAGGAGCCGTAAAACCTGGAGGTCTTCCCACTTTAAAGCATGCTCATTTATCATTCTGCTGTCTTGCACAGAGATTTTGCACATTATCCAATTTAAACATCCATTTAGAAGTAATCTAATTTTTATTCCTTGCTAACATCAGCACAGAGACTGTGATTAACTCCAGTAAAATGGCTGAAACTAAGAAGGAGAGAGACAAAAATGTAACTAGATACCACTGCAGAAATGATTGTAGCAAATTTTAAACACAAATTCACTGCTTTTTGTTGCCATGACACAAAGTTTAATGGTAATGTGTTAAGGATGTCAGTGTTGCCTTTTAATGCAACTTGGGGAATTAAAAAAATGAAAGGCTGTGCACTAGTTTGTTGTTTTAGTTTGCCAACAGGAATAAAAGCTTGGCAAACAAATGTACTATAAAATGGAAAACAGTCATATTAGAACAAAATTCCACATTGTAATTCTAACCAATGTTGTTTTGCCTTACAATTAGAAAAAAGGTTGCACTTCAATGTCAAACTAACATTTTGTCACTTGATGTAACTAAGCTTTGATGTCAAAGTAATATGTTGTTCTCATAGAGGAAAAGTGAAATACTGTCATGATCATACTTAAATTATTGTCTGAATAGAGCTAGAACAACTATTAAGTATGTTGTGTCTTTCAAACGTAACACTCTCTTGAAAGGATGTGTTGTATTCTGAAATAAATTTATGGTAGCCACTTCAGAGACGTTAAATATAAAAATGGCTTTTGTATCTGGACTTCTTGTTTCTCTCAGGTTTTTTGGGGGCAGTGGTGGGGCTTGGACTTTAGTGGTTAATTTCTTGCCATTTAACATGCTGAATAAATGATCGGGAAAGTCATTTGAAAAAAGACCAAAGACACTTTTAGGAGTCGTTTAGGAATCTTGGCATCCTGACCTCAACAGGTCTAGACAAGACAATTTTAAATTTAATTCCATAAGTTGAATTCTTCATGTACCCAACAGCCAGACTTCATAGAACTTCTTGTAACTATTTTTTTAATGCAAAGGTGTTTGTAAGTGTTTTTTTCAAGAAATCCTAATTTTTCATTAAATTCTGCCCTTTAAAATTGACACCCTCTCCATCCCTGCAGTTACTGGAAAGGTGCTTCAGACTTATTTTATTTCCTCAGTTTAGTCTGTTTTCAGTTTATGAAGTTCTCCCTAGAGAAACCTGAAACTTTCAGAAGGTTTCTGTTTCACTGAGACGAGCCTGCAATAACTTACATTCATGTTCAAACACACACACCGTGAGGCGCTGCGTTTATTTATCACACTGATTTTGAAGGCACTAATCCTAACACACAGAGCCCAGAACAAGTGCAGGTCTCTGCAGGACTGTGGCCACAGCGGTTTTCCACAGTGATTTTCTCTTCATCATAGGTCAGTATTTTCCTTTTGACTAATACACCACTCTTGATAACGCTCCTGGAGCTGAATAAGTTGAGCCTGCTGAGGAACACATCTAAAAGAAGCTTATATTTGTTTATGAGAAATTTATACTAGTGTTGATTATTGAGAGAATGTAAACTTATATGCCACAATTCCACATCTTCCACAATTATTTCTGGTTAAAGGCATAGAGAGAGAGATAAATGTGTCTGCACAACTAGGAATAGTGTGATAAATAGGAATTAAAAATTCATGGAGCACCTCTGAATTGCTCTTGCTCTTTTCTGAAATATCTGCAGAAGAAACCTGCAGAGTGATCACCTCAGCTCTAGGTTGGAAAGATAGATAAAGTGTTTAAATATTAAACAATAGACTATGCTGTGAAGATTTTTTTTTACTTGGTGATTAGTGCTGAGCAAGGTGATAGAAACTGGGTACTGAAAATGAAGCAATTTAGGCCCTTTATGAGGATTTTATGGTCCTAATTTTAGGCAGTCAGATGTAAAAATATTTTAAATGCGTGCATCATTTACCTGGTCTGTGAGTATATATAGAGATGGTTTTACATGAAAAGTGACCAAAAATTTGTTTCAAATATGAAAAGTACTTCTAAGTATGACATAACTGGTAAATCCATTTATTAGTCTCTAAGACATAAAAACCATGAAATATAAAAATACATCTAAGTATAGACTTTTTAAAAATTTATGTTTTTAAATAACATTAAGTTAACAGAAATAGAAGAACTTGGCAAATTTTGGTGTTTTACAGAACTTCTAGTTTATGAAGTTCAGGAGTTTTAACACACTGAAGGTTGGTTTTCTGGGGCATTTTCTGGTTTGATTTTTTTTTTTAGTATGCAGTCATTAATGGGGGGAAAAATTGACACATACATACACAGAGCAAGACTAGAGCAACTTCACCTTAAGGGGATACTAGAGTTTCCACAGTTGTGTGAATTGTATACGTTAATGACATTTTTTAGACAGGGTTATACATTAAGTAATAGTGAACTTTATCTTTTCAGAGTTAAGTGGAATTTAATCACACAACCTTTGGATTTTGGGGGAGTTGAGCAATTAAATTCTGTGAAGCTGTGAAAATTTAGGGTTAAAAGGGTCTGGCAAACATAAAAATAAGGAAATTTGTAATGATGGGTGACCCCAAAAGACTTGGAATTTGGGTAAGCCATAGACAAGTGTCTAAAAGTTCAGATGTTTATCTGATCCTCTGGAGCCTACGGAGCTGGGCTGCAAAGGCTTGCAGGAGGACAATTACTTTTAAGACTTCTAACACTTCTGCTTCTGGTCATAGCTGAATATAGACCCTAAACAGGCTTTGTTTCTTAGTACATTCTTCTTATTTGTTTCAGGAAAAGTGATTTGAAGGAAAAGTATTTTACAGTAGTGGTCATCTTTTAAAAAAATTCAATCTGTCATTTCTTAGGTAAAAGTGCAGAAAATAGACTTTAAGATATAGTCTAAAGTCATTAATAAATACAAGGAAAGTGAGAAATAGTACATTAATACATTGTGTTCTGTCTTGCCAAAGAGCAGACTTCAGGGTATCATGCTGAACAGGGACTTTGGTTGAGCTCTTGAAGGACTCACTTGAGTTTAATCATGTTAAATATTTCACACAGTGCGTAGAGGTTTTGTAGTGAAAATTGCTCATGTCACAGAACTGGCATTACTGGTATGATGAAGAATGAAAGGAGAAACTTTCTTTGTGATATAAAATAATAGATTGAGAGGGAAGATATATCCACAAAACTAATGTGCTATTTAACTAAAGGACAAAGTGGGTACAAGTGAAAATTAGCATATGGATAAATATAGGAAGGAAATGAGAACAATGTTCTTAAGGATCGGAACAACAAGATCGTGTAACAACTCTTCTGCAGGAACAGTGGAGGCAAGAAATAAAACTGGTTTCAAAATAAAGCCAGAATAAATATTACAGGAGTTATCAACTATGATTTCTTGTGATTGCAAATGGGAGTCAATGACCCAGGAAATGGAGTTTCTTTCAATTTTTAAAAAATATTCCTGTCAATTCATATATAACACACACATATGTTTTAATATTTGAAAACTGTTGCTAGAGTTCAGATGTAGTGGAACATTGAAAGTAGACAATTAGACAAATAATTCAACTCTGTCTCCCTGATGTTTGTCTTAACAAGGAAAGAAAATGTTACTGACATTAACTGTAATTTATCACTGTACTGTGACACATTAAATAATTAAATAATATAGAAATATAATCTGCCTCAGTTTACATGTCCTCTGCTTTTCTCATTTGACAATTGCTAAAATTTTTCAGATGTCTTGTGGGGCTTGATTTGCCTCCTCAGAGCTCCAACCCTAGGAAATGAAAACACAACAGACATAATGTAGGAGAGCATTTGAATTCAATTTTCAAAATATGAATTAATCCCCAGAAACCACACTGAGTCTGGAACGAAACCTGTGCATCACGCCTATAACTTAACTGGCTCTACATTTCTATGGCATGGGGAATTTCAGGTTGTGATCTTTTCTGTTTGACTTTTTTTTTCCCAGATATTCCAGCACTTACTTCTCAACATAGGATCTGAGGATTGGCATGAGAGGCAGTTCAAAGCATTTTAAGTTCTAGGCAGGATAACTATCCTTTATGTGAGTATTTATGTCTGTTATTTGCTGCTAGATTTTCTCTCTTTGCTATCTGAGTAAAGTATTTTTAAAGGCATAATAATCAAACATGACGTTATTTATAGTATTGTTACCTTCTTGAAGAAAAGCATAAGGACTCAACAGTTACAAAAAGTACTAGAATTCTTCCTATATTAGTTAGTACTACCACCTAAAAAGAAGATAGACTAGAGAAAATAGAATTAAAATTTTCAATTTTTAGTGCTTTGAATCAGCAACATCCACATAGAAAACACTGACATGACAAAAGGTGGAAGAGTCTCTTTTTTTCTGCGTATCTTACTTTTGCTTTGAGATAAAAATGGTCTGTCAGCTTCACAGCACTCTCTGAATTTGACATACTAGGGCTCTTTCAAAGGCAAAAATGATACATATTGTCTGAATGTTATAACTTTATTTTATCAAGTATTACTATAATTCTTAAGGCAGATCCAGATAATTATACCTATCTTTATTTGTTGATGGTGTAATTTTAGGAAATTCATCACCCCTTAGGTTCCTAGATGGGAAGAAAACTGTATTTATGGCAGGAGTAAATCACACCTGCACAGATGTCTAGTTCTTGAAAATCATATTTCTTTATAAGTAGTATGGTAGGAGCTTGATCTTCTTCTTTTGTTTAATTTGGGCCTTGATAATTGCCTACATGTGAGACCACAATGTATTAAGTGGTCTCAAATGTCAAGGTCTTTTAGATTTTGACCTTAAGTGCCTGCCTTACTAGAGACACTTTTGGCCAAGATAATGGTAGCATCTTTTAGAGAAGGTGAGTTAAAGCCTGAGATAGGAGAAATTGATCTACTAGAATATTGTTTATTTATATTTGTCAGCTTGTCTATCATGCAATTATCTTTCAGGGAGCTGGACTAGTATGCAAAATGGAAAATAAGATGGAAAAAGTGCTATTGAAGTAGAAATTTTATATTAAAAAAAGAAAAATTGGAATATTTTTCTGATTATTTGCAGAATATAGGTTTTTTGGACATAGCTCAAGCACTCGATCATTTATGTTAAAGTATAAATGAGTACTATGTGACAGTTACATTGCTAACACACATAACATTACCTGGGTTTTGACTGCACCCCTCCCCACAACAAGAAGTGTACGTAGTCAAAGCTTTATTTGAAATAATGTTCAAAACTTTGAAGTTTTATTTTGATGAGAATTATAGGGTGATATTTATTTAACATTTTTAATTGATTCATAAACATAGTCATTCATGTACAGATGAACACTGAAAATAGTAACATTCACTAGAGACAAAATAATGTATAACTTCTAATGTACAATTTCTGATAGAAAGCAAATATCACTTTATCACAAATGAATAATAAAGTTCTTAAAAGTAATGAAACTTAATTTAGAGCCACTAAGACAAAAGACTGGTAATCTTAACTAAGAATATCAGTTATAAGCTAAATGTCAAGACAGATATTCTGTTTAGAGAAATATTTTGATTTGATTATTTTTTTAGATGACCATTTATTATTGCTATTAGTGTAATTGTTGTTAGTCTCTTTATCAGTTTTTAACTCCTGTGGAGGAAGTACCATTATTTCCCATCTGAGTTAGGAATAAATGAACCGTCTTGCAGATTTGAATATTTGTTTAAAAGTAGAATTGCTTTTTTATTTTTCAGCAACAAATAGTACAATCTTAAAAAAAATGTACATGGGTCTCCTTTTACTCCTTTTCTCTCTGTATACAGCCTTGTCTACATGACTTACAGTTGGTAGGAAGATTGAATATTGTGAGGTTATCTGAAAAGGCTAATACTTGCTAATACTAAGCAAGTATTAGAAAACTCAAAAGAAAAAACATTTTGCCTTCTTCAGAGTTTTAAGAGTCATCTTAAGGGTCAGATGAGCCTTACAAATACAAACTCTTTACCTCTGGGACACTTTTGTTTTGCATTTCACTTGTGAATAACCTGTACAAGAGACTATGGAATGTAGTCTGTGGTAGTTGACAGAACCCAAGTGAATAGAGTTAATTTTTGAGGCTGTAGTAAAAATGCCTTCTCCATATGGGCTTTTCATTCTGGAAGATGAGAACATAGAATCTCTTGGCAATCTTTTGTTGCATTTGTTCCAGACATACAATATTTACATTAAGTTGATATTTATGTGTTTCTGTACAGGAAGATTCCTTCTTTTGTATCACAGCACTCTCTCTCAGACCAGGAAAGGTTTAAATACATGATTAAATTCATGCACTTTTGCATACTCACAATAAATTAATGGCATAACTTGCTGAGTACCATACTGCATCTTAACCTGGAGTCTTTACAACTTTGTGGCCTTACGTATTTTATACAGCTTTAGGGATTCTATCAAGATATTTCAATTTTACAAGAAAAACAAGCAACAAAGCCAAAACTGCACTTGGAAATACAAAAAAATGGGGGTTTTTGTATGCTAATGAGTATCTTATGAATCAGCAGGTTGGATAAAATTAATCTCAAGATGATAGAATATAATGTTTTATTCAAGTTTTTCCCTTACAAACTGAAACCGAATGGATTAAAAGACAAGTGTTTTCTGCCCCCATGGATGTTTCTATTTTTAGTTCTTTCTGCATTCAACACCTGAGTTAAAACAAAATTCTTTCAGTGATTAGTGAAAAAATATGAATTTAGTCAGAATACATGCTTTATCATCAAATGTAAAATTTTTATTATCTCTTTAATTCTGTTTGGAAAAAATGTACTCTGGACTTCAGACACATTTCTATCAAATACTATCAAAAATGATGCAATTTAACAAAATTTTCCAGTTTGGCAAAACAACATATTTTAGGAAAACACATTTTGTCATGTTTGCCCACCAACTTTGCTGGTGGAAAACATCTGTTTGAAAATTATTTCTGGAAATATCATATCCTTTCAAAGGGCTCAGGATTTTTTTTTTTTCAGTTTTATGTGCACTGCCCTTTCATTTGCAGCTAAAATGATCTAGAATAAATAGGTTGTGTTACAAAGAAGGCCCGTGTTGGGGTATATCAGTCTTGGAGCAGGAAGTGCTAGAATTATTGTGAGATAGATAATTCTTAAGATTTCAAGCTTAACTTTGCAGGCCCAAGGGGGAATCTCATTGTTTAGATACGCCATTTAAAGTTTGCCCAAAGCCAGCCTTGGATCACTTAAGAGTTCAGGAAAAAAACTTATGTTACATGAGCAGTTGTTGTTGTTGTACTCCTGCAATCTCATCTTCCACACAGAGACTTAGCTAAAGTGCTCAAAGATTTAAAATAAAAAATTCTAATGATAAAATTTTTACCATGGCTGTGCACAGTCTCTACCCCAGAGTTAAAGTAACCATTTAAAAAACGCTGTGAGCCTACAGGACAGAAGAGGGCTAAGACTTACTGCTATATGACAGATAAACAAAATCAGTCATTACAAAAGCCTAGCTGTTAATTTGCTTTCAGAAGTATCTGTACAATGCCTGATATGTCCTCTTATTTATGCAGATACTTCTTTTTTAATGTTGCATACTTTAGGGCAGTGTGGCTGACCCTTTAAGGCAGAAAGTAGGCGTCAGTGGAATACACTTTCTTTATCTTTTGGGAAATGTGGAGGGTTGATTAGGAAATACCTCTGGAATGGCTTATATTTTGATCAGGTGCATTTGCAGACACATCTCTTATCCCTCCCCAAAATTACAGAAGGATTTACAAGTCTTACTGTGAAAGTGGTGTCAAAGACATCTCTAAGTCAAGAAAGACATTCTTCAGAGCTTCAATCCATATGTTGAGAGCTTTCTTGGCAGGCAGCTCTCATCACAACAAGGTGTTCAAAGAGAGGGATTTGCTCTGAGCTGGCAAGTTGTAGTGATGCTTTGCAGGCATCATATGAATTGTATTTAAGTGTGTTGGGATTTAAAGGAAACTGCTTTGCCTTTCCATGCGACTGGCAAATTTAGGGAATATGCTGTTGTTGAAATACAACAATATAAATGTCCACAGAGGAGACTTTTGTGCACTGCAGTGGATATAATAAGTTTTTGAATGACATCAAGCTTACTAAAGAAGAGCTAGTTTTAACCTACCTGTTTGAATGGTTATTTTATCATGATGTCAAGGTGTTCATAGATAGAACATGTATATAACAGATTTTTTCACTGCTCTTACTGCTACTGGTATGCAATGGAGAAGTGTGGGAACTAGAACTGGATTAGTCAGAATATATGTTCAACTCTGTGTTTTCTTGTGGTATGGGGTATAGGAGGGGAAATGTCTGTGAGATTTATAGTGGGAATTGTCACAGTGATCCACATCATCATAAAATGATCCAAAATGCAGGAATCCTGCTTTCATCTGATGCGGATGCTTTTGAAAGAGGTGGAAAACCCCCAGTTTTTTCTGGGTAAAACTTCCTCCTTGTGGTTTCAGCAGTTGATTTAGTCCTAAACCCTCACAGTCCTCCATCCTACAAGAACTATTGAGATGAAAAAGTAAAGGATACTCAAACGTCACGCTAGGCAGGAGTCAGCATGAATAATGTATATCCTCAAGGAGTCAGAATTATCCAGGTTCAATATTACCCTTTGGTTATTGCAACCCAGGACAAAATGAAGAGCTCTTGGCACTGCCATTCCCACCGCAGGGGTTGGGGGTATTTGCCCTGATGGCGAGGAAATAGGGTTGGCCTGCCAGCAGGAAACAGATCCAAATTTTGATGAGGGCTATAAAAAGGTGTCATTAGTTGGAGGTGAACAGCAGTAACAGATGCCTTGAATTATTGCCACTACTCCCCAGACTTTCAAGACGTATTTGCATAATTCAGGACCACTGTATTTCACCACCCACAGCTATTGCATATGTTCAAAAATTTTTGCTTCAGATTTTTAAATTAGTCCCTGAGACATCAATTGTTTATGAACTGTATACATGGTCAATTTTACTGACATATTTAATCCCACTGAATTTGGGACTGTTTTTCACTAGTCTAATATTTAGCACGAATAATTTTGTCTTAATCTTGGTGATCTAGAGGTATAAGGAAATAAAAAATGATGTTGGGAGAGTGCCAGCTGGAAACTTTAATTTGCAGACCTGCTTTGTCTCTTGATTTCTTAAATTAGACATACACACTGAAGTTTGGCAGAGATGGGGTAGGATTCATATAAATTTTTTAAATCTTAGAGATTATATCATTTGGAAGATTTTTAGAATTCTTCTGAATTCTGAGAGAATTATTTTCTGGTAGTTTTAGAAATGTTTTTGATATTTTAACACCTAAAGCTGTATAATACAACTTTTGAATTAACTATAGATTAAAGAAGTAGATTTTTGATAGAAATACTGAAAAGGTTTCATGTAATTATTTTTAATTTTCAGTAAAAATCACTTTGATAGAACTTCTCAGTTACACTTACATGTTACCATTGAATTTACTTGGTTTTTATTTAGACTAACACTTTATAGATGGAACAGACCAGAATTTACTCTTTACAGATGAAAATTGTGGAGGTAGTCCAATTATTCAAAGTTATATTTTCATAAAATATACATAGTAAGATTTCTTATCTTGCCCCTCTCAAAACAGCTCTTTCCCCTCTGTTGGCATGTCATGACAAAATGTTCATCAAAGCAAAAATGGTTTACAGTGAAATACCATGTCAGATTCCAATGAACCAAAAAACAAAATCTCTGTACAGAGGTGAGACTGTGTCTCTTTACTTTAGCTTAATTGTTGATGGAAAAGTCTTGGGAAGGATGAGTTAGTCAGAAAATATTTAGAAAAAAGGTTTTTTTGTTAAAAAAAGCTCTGCTGTTGAATCCAAAACACACTGAATAACGTATCGGTTTAAAGAGTTTCAACATGGGTAGATCTTTAAGTCCAACTTTTTTTCTGGAAAGATAAAAGTTGAAAAATGCTGATTTATATACTAAGGCACTGTTTGCAAAAGTGTCTGACAGGCTTTGTTCTCATACAAGTGCAAAACAAAACCAAATTTCTCAGCCCTGAAGTTTATCATGAAAGGCTTAATATTTTGTCCATCTGTGAAGGAAAACTTACTTTACGGGTATCTGCAAAGAGGATAGTCTCCAAATTACTTCTCTGTTCTTTGAAAATACTGGAATTCCTTACCTTCTTACTAAATATTTTCTTAGCAATGTGGAAACAAATTAAAGATTTGTACCTTTCTCTGGAGAATAATTGATCAGATGGGTAAAAAGAGACACAAAGAGCAAGAGTATTGTTCAAAACCCACAGCTGCTCCATTGCTGAAGAGCACTGACACATTTTTCTGTACTTTTCCCCTAAAAAGTGCACAGCCAATATATACAGATACAGTTCTAGCATACAGATTGTAATTATACGTTGCTAAGATATGCACTGTAATTATAGTGTTGTGGTAAATTCCTCTCTTCTGCATAACATGCAAGGAGGGTTTTCTATAGTTTTTTGAATTTCTATGCTGATTAGCCAGTTAGGATTCATTTCATTCTTTGTAAACTGCAGTATATAAAAATTTTAAGACTACACATATTTTGCACTGACAGGTATATTCCAGTTAACAGTTTTTCACATCACTGAGAAAATCTTAAAACTTATGCTGCTTTGCTATTCTGCTACTTTTCCAGTAAAATTCCTTGATGTATTCCACTGTAGGTCATTTCTCTTTTCCATAGCTCCCTGCCTTAATTCAGCATTCTTTTTTAATAGTTTTAATCTTAGTTTAGGGGTTTTACATTTATTTTCTTTCCAAGTAGTCTGTTTACTTAAGTAAGGGGAGAAGTAGAATCCTGTTTTCAGCTTTAAAAATGAAAAGAAACCTACAGGTTCAGTGGAGGTCTAAAGTCACACAAATTAGGTTACAAAGAACTCTCTCCCAACTGGGGAATCTGTTTTCTGCATTCTTAGTTTTCACCACACCTGTAAGCTGACTTTTTGGTACTAGTACCAGATATAGTATCTGTCTATCAATCACTGTTTGCTTTTGTTAATTAAGAGCAGATGGCAAGTGCCTTAAAAAAAAAAAAAGAAAAAAGTGTATCTGGCTGTTGATGAAGTGGAAAGAAAAAAAATCCGTCTTGAACAAGTTACATCAAGTAAACAAAAGTTTATGGACTAGAGCTTGTTGGAAAATACTCAGTTTTATTTACTAAGAGTTAATGGAATTGCTGTGTCCACAGAACATTCAGCTTTGTATAAAAAAGGGGGGAAAAAAGTTATTTGTGGCTAAAAATTAAAAGACTTCATGAATTCAGCTGAAAAAAAATTTTTGCTTTGGGTTAACCCTGAATTAATCTCCGGAAGGTGAATCAGCCCAGGTTAAGATTTAACAGAGTCTACCTGTACCAGGTCAGGCTTCCTGGTCAAATAAGACCTGGCACATTCTGTGTTTGCTTTGCTGACTGTAGAATGCAAGTCTGGGAGCTGTGGTGCATTTAGCTGATAATGTCTGATCTTTCAGATATCAGGGAATTTTCTGCAACAATTTTCAGATGACCTTGGACACAATCGGTATAAAATACTGAGACTGCAGCTTTCTTCACTGGTGTTCAAAACTCTGGATCTGGAGAGACAATTCCCTTAACTGCAGTAGAATTGCTTCTACAAGCAAGGATGCAGGTTCCTAATGTGGTTCCTAATGTTGCACTGTGAATGTACTCTTTTTCTTTTCATATAATAAGAAAACTCTTCCAGCAGCCAGACTAGGAGTAAAATTAGAATCATCCCTGCTCAAAGAAGGACTCCGCATCAACATCCAAAGCTACGCAAAATGACTTTGCGCAAATTAGATCCCATGCAGATAAAACATTATCTTAACTTTCAGATCACATTTGCCTCTTTCCTGCTTGGCTTTGAGCTTGAAATGCCTTTGGAAGCAACTGGTAATTCTGGTTTTCAGCTGGCATCAGAGTTGAGTCATCCACATTTTAAAATCTACTCTCAAGAGAGTTTCTTCAAGCTTTGAAATTAAAAGTATTTCAGGCTGTTTGTATGAAGGTTTATAATTGCCTAAAACCCTTAGCTGCTTCTCTTACTTCAATGCAAGCTCTAAAAACATGGTAATTGCTATTATGCCAATTTTACTGCATGAACAACATCAGCTTAGTTTTTAATAATTTTTTTCAAGAGAGGATTTTGTTATCTTGGCTTAAAAATAAAGTTTATAAGAATAATCTATTCTATAGGAAGCCAGAAAACTTTTCTAGTAGTGTCATTGTCATACTATACCTTTTCAAAATGTTAACATAATCTGGAAAAGAAAATATTGTGAAGATTAAGGAAGAGGATAGAATTTCAGCAATGAGAGGAAGGTAAGAATAAGAGTCTCTTTGCCTCATTTTATTTCATAATATTCCTGAGTGAAATTTGAAAATGTATCATTTAAACTGCCTTAAAGGGATGAGAAAATGTCTTCAATAAACATGGCCTTGCAGTAGATGAGCCTAACACTGGGGTCACATTTTACATATGACTGGTGAGCCTGGGACATTGTAACTTCTTTTATCTTCTGCCTAATGCAGAAAATATACATGAAGATATACTGAAAAAAAATACAGAAAATGGTCTCCTTTGGGAGTAGTATCTCCTACTGGAAGTGTGAGCCACCTAGAAAAATTCAGGTATTATAAATTGTTGTCCCTACAGTAGTTCTTGCAAGGCAAAAAATAAAACAAGGGGGAAAAAATACATCAGTTTATCTTTCTCTAGGCATATACTGGAGCATAGAGGAAATCCAAATGACTCTACCTGCTGCCCAATTTGCTAATTCAAATCCAAAAAAAACCAAGTATCCATTTTGTTTCTCTTGTGCACATTCACACAGGCATAGCACAAATACACACATATGCACTTTATTTGTCTGCTAGTTGTACTTTTTAGTCAAATAAGTTATCCAGATTGAAAAATTTCTCTTCTTCTCTCAGTGTGGGAAAACTGAAAAAACCCTTGCAAAACACTTTTGAAATGCTGGCAGCCATGGATATAAGCCAGCATATTCAGCTGGGCTTTATTTTTCTTTGAAGGGTGCAAAGATGTGCACAAACTGCTGCACTCCCTCTTCTCAGGCAGGCAGTGAGCCCCACGGAGGGCTGGGCAGTATCTGAATTGTCTTGCTGACCCTTACCCTCAGTCATGCTGTGACTACAGTACTCGATATTGATTACTTTCCAAAGAGAGAGTGGGAGTACAGCTGGATTTTGAAGCAAACTCTTTTTCCTTCAAGATCTTGATGTAGAGATACCAGTGAACTTTCTGGGAAGAAGCACATCGGCTCTGACAGCAAATGCTCAAAATGAGGTTGGAGTGCAGGTTGGCCCCGCACCAAACTATCACAGTTTGGAGCCTGTGTCTGAAGCCACCACACATACACAGGCAAATGACAAGAACACTGGGATCAGTGGCTTTTTGGCTTTGTCCCTGATGCTATTTCAGGTTTCTTGGGTTCTTCCCTGTGGAAAGCAAAAAGTGTTTGTGAAACCTCAGAGTTCTCTGGGATGGGAAAGGTATTTCCTCTCTTTTTGCAGGCCGAAGGTCATCATGTTAATTCCTAAAGCACATTGTAAGGCACTGTGTACTTTGAGGCTTGGGTTTGAAGCCATGCATGTGTTGCTGCAGCCAACGGGTGCTTCAGCTCTCTATTCAGTTATTTGGTCATTGTGGAGTGTATGACAATGCAACAAAATGTTAAATGGTAGTTCGAAAAAACATTTAGGTATAAACAATACGTAGAAGGTACTTGAAGACCAACTTGCTTTGACTTATTTCCCTTGTGACATGTATTTCCTATGTGAATACATGATATGAGACAAATGCTCTGTTAGGTATGCAAAACTCAAAGCTTGTCTCTGAGTATAAAAAAAGTTCTTTAAGCTATCCTCCACCTACAAGGGGAAAAAAAATGTACTCTTCCAAGAGGAATCTCATGCTTCAGTGCACACCCTACAGGAATATACACTTAGCACTTCCTATCCAAGTCTTCCAAATCCACAACTATGCAGGAATGAAAAAGACATCTATAACAAAAAAGCTGATTGGATTTTGTTCATGTGAAAGGTGATTAGTTAAAAAACTACTGTTTCCCAGTTTCTCAAAATCCATGTATTAAAGTGCTTGTGAATAATACTTTTTCTCCTTATAAAAATTCTGTAAACTTAAGTCACTCAGGACCATCAGGGAACAAAAGTTTCTGCATAGAATATGATTTCACACCATATTAATCCATGTACAACATATTTTTCCTTAGGAATTGCTCTTCTGAATATACTTGATCACTTTTAAGAGATGACCAGAAAGACTTCAATCTTCTGTAGAGGTACAAAAGGTAAGGAACTGGATTATTAATCTTAAGATGTCGTATGGCATCCTTGCAGGTCTACTGGAAATAAAACATAAGGTTTAAAAAAAATTGTATGGTCTCTTATCTCCAAGATAAAGGTTAAATGCTTTAAGGCTGGGCCATATAGACATGACCTGTGCTTGAAAACTCTGAGACTTATAAGGAAGAAAAAGAGCATATATTTTTATCACTTTTGTGGAAACATGAAACAGTGGAGCTATGTGAAAGCCAAAGACACTGGGAAAGAGTAAATGAAAATCTGCTTCTTCTAGATTTATGTTAAACCGGGCACTAATTCTATTATTTTATAGGTGACATTCAGTTGTTTTCTACTTGCAGGAAAAATTGATGTGGGTTTTATTGCTGATTTATCTAGAATTTCACTGTTCAAATATTATTTTCAGCAAACCAAGCTTATAATAATAAATATTTATTTCTGGAAGGTTAAGATGTTGTTTTCTACCAGGTGTTCTTTTCACACTGTTAGATGATCACTGTTTTACTACTTTTATAACTGTACTTGATCCAAGTACGATCGTACTGCAAAGGAAAACACTGTCTCTTCAGTCATTTGGTGGGGAGATGCATCTGTGTAACACTGCTTCCTTGAGGCCTGTGACTCAAAGTAGCACCTAACTCTGTAAGACTGGCTGAAGAAGATGAACTAAGGTGCCAACTCCTAATTTCTGGCTAAGGTTGAAAGTGGATGTTTTTAGGAATAAATTGTGTGTAGCAGAGTTGTTGCAGAATAGTCAGACCCACACTAGATTACTGAGAGGTGGCTCAGAGACCGTGGATCTGTTGGACACTTGGGCTCTTGAAGGGGTAATCGAACCCCTCAGCCTCCCGGGTGCAGTGCTGGGTGGGCTCGGCTCAAATCCCCTTCAGGATTTCACTGCTCAGTGGAAGCTGCTGTGGGAGACAGTGGCTGTGATCCTTGTCAGCAGCACAGAGGTAACTGCCAAATTCACAGCGCTGTTCACTTCACTGAGCTGCAGGCAATCGAATGCTTTTTATCGGGCTAACATACACACCCTGCTGGTGGTGACACTTAATGTCTTCAGCACTTTAGAAGTTTTGTGTAGTTTGCAATGCACATGGCTTTTTATGAGAGGAGATCTTTGATTATTTTCCATTGCCCATGAACTGAGGAATACCCACACTTCTGTCTATAGTTATGCCTCTAGTAAGAGCTCTTCACTCCTGGCGAGATTTACCTAGGCAGGAGTACATTTTGCTGACTGTGGGCTGTGCAGGATTTAATAGCAAAGGTGAGCCCACGATGTTCCATGTCTCACATAATTTTAGCACTTGTCAAATACTTCTAGCTTTACTATGAAGTAAACACTATTTCTGTTTACACATACTTATGGCATTTCAGAGTGATTTATCCATACTGAGGAGAACTGTAGGCTTGGAATTGGACATTGTCAATATGTAGCATCTTTATTAGTATTATGTAGGAAAAGCAAACTGACAGTAGCTGCACACAGTTTATCAGAATTGTGGGAAGCCATCTTCAAGGGGCTAATACTGCTGCTAAGGAGACTGTGGTGGTAAAATAACTGCCCTTCATTTAATGTGAACTTCAAGCAGCAGATGAGCTTTTGTTTCAGTAAAAGATATCTGAAATAACAGTAGCCACTTAGAGGATGCAAGCCATATTCAAGGTGAATTAAATCTTGCCAGTGAGTATTGAAGAGGAGCTCCAGAATGTGCAACTGAAAAGCAGAGGCTGCTCAATCAGGACACATAATGCCTTCAGAAGCCAGGCTGTGCCTCTTCAAGCTCAGCAGGAAGGAGAATAAAATAAGCAGCAGATGAAGTGTGGCTGCAGGATACTCATTTCTCTCATTCCCAAAATGTGATCTTTGACAAAAAAATCAAAGAATGCAACTTTAATCTTTCATAGGCTGCAAATAATTTTTATTTTTTCCCTTTTAGGTTCTTTGATGCATTTTCTTTGTCACTGGTGCGACAAACTAAGCTAAACCTGTTTAAATTCTTTCTTCACTAATCCATCAGTCATTTTAATTCTCATCTTAATCCCAACTCTGACTCCATTTTGCGTACATTCTTGTGCACATGTGGGAACCAAGAAAACCAGTCCCGACTTCCCCTTTACCTGGGGTTAGGAAAAGGGCCTGAGAGCAGAGGCCTGAAAATGAGACTGCTCTAGGCCAGCACAAGCTTTCTAGACTTTACAAGACCTGTCTACAGAAGAAAAACTTGAAGCATCGCATTACTGCAACTCTCAGCACTTAATTCCTCTACACTACTTTCACTCATCTGTTCCAGTCACCTTTGCCTGAAATTCAACCCTTTCTACTATATATATCCCAAGCACTTTATTTCTAACACTTGAAATATGTTTTGTTCAGGATATTAAAAATAAATATTATTTTAGAAAATGTAAAGATTTCCAATATCTTGTTGCAAACCTCAGCCATTTTTGGCTATGCACGGTGTGGATGATTGATTATATTTGCCTACAATAAGTCAGAAATCAACAAATTTTAAGTAAGTATTTATTTTTTTAAATAGATAATTTTTATTCAAATTAATAACTTGACTATTAGAAGAAATATTCACTGCTTTTATATAAGATGCTGAAAGGTTATCTTGGAAATTTTTGTAAGCATGAACATTTTATGAAAAGGTAGTGGCTGATGTTCATTGCTTAAGGCAGAAATAATGTCACCAATGATAATAATTGACGTTATATGATAAGGTAAATGGGGTGCCAACATCCATTAATAGAGATAAAACCCACCAAACTGTTCAGCTTTTAAACCCCTCTTATAACTTCAATCCAGTAAGGCACTTTGGAGAACCTTTGCAGAAATGATGGACTTGCTTATAATTCCCGAAACCATTCAGTTGACTTTATTATATGAAAAACATGCAGATGACTAAACTGAACAATTTTACTTATAAGCCCTAAAAATAAATCTGACATAAAAAGGGTGAAAAGTGCAACATTAAAAACAATCTAGGGAACAGGGGAATGATGGGGGCTGTGGTTGTGTGTGTATGAGTCAAGGCAGGCTTGGCTCCATGGAACAGTCAAAAGGAAGGATTCTGTCCAGACACACGTTCTGCTGTGCAAGTCACAGCTTTTCAGGAGTTGAGACCAGAGGACAATAACAGTATTTTCTGGTGTAGGAATACTGATGTCCTTTCCTTAAGGACAGAGGTGCAGGGAGAGGGGAAGGAAAAAGCAGCTGTAGGTGGGAGACAGCAGTGAGGTTTCCATGGCTGAAGCCCAAGCAGGCTTTAACAGATACAAAAATGTGTAAATGTAGTTTTTCAGCTAAATATGCATGTGGAGGCCTGACTTAAAGCATGAATTCTTAGTCTTAGTGTTCTATCCAGTCATGTTTAAAGCCTTCAATTTGATATGTCTTTGACTCCTTTGCAGAATAACATGCCTCCCTGTGAGAAGGCTTCGAGGTGCTCAGCCTAAATCATCCATTCATTTCATCTTCCAACTTCCTAATCAGTTCCTTTTTCACTGTCCATGCCCCTACCTGTCAATTGTATGTGGACTGCTACTAGGCCTCATCCCTATTTTTTCCCTCTCCAAGATAAATTAATTTAGACCATTATTTTAACTTACATATGAGTCATGTTTATTATTCTTTTCAGCGAACTGTAGTTGCCATAAAGTTCCAGATGATTTGCTGAATCCCAGCTGTCTACAGAAGGCCTGTCCCATCTTTAGTACCTCTTCACAGCTACCAAGCAAAAACTGTTTGTTCTTTTAGTCATTCATTCAGCTTCAGAAACACTGCATGGTGTTTTTTAGGATTATGTCTTTGTTGCTGTCAAAATACTTATATGTTGCAATAATTTTCTTAGATTTCTTACTTCTTCCGCGCATGAAATTAATAATTGTTCCCCTGGGATTTACAGCTCTTCAAAGAAAAAAACTCCTGCTCCTATTCCTTCACTTTCCTGCTGGTACTGATGCCTTTTCCAATTCAGTGCTGTCTCAGAATTTCATCCATGCTGCCTATACTACAGCTTCCAGATGGAGACATCCCATAAGGCCAATTGCCGATTGTCTCATGTGTTGTCTCTTCCAATGTGATATTACTTCTGTATTGTAGTACTTTATTTGCTCCTTTAGCCAGTTCTAAATCTACATTTATATCTCTAATAATACATATTGGCTTGTATAAATATGTCAAGCTATATAGAATATCAAATGTTTTATTAAAATTCAATTCTAAAACACTACATTCATATCATTCTGCCGAGTTTTAATATCTGATAATCAGTTTATGGGGCAAAGAGTCCTTTTTCTTCATAGCTGATTGTCTCTTACTCATTCTCCTTTATATTTTTTTCTCTCAGAAGCATACATCATTTTATTCCATTTCAGTGTATTAGTTGATAAGAATTGCTATTCCTTCCTGTTATAAATCAGTACACTTACCTTCCTCAGTATTTTTGGAACCTACTTAGTTTGCAGTGTCACTTGAAAATGGAGTTGATAGTTCAGTTTGTTTGTTTATTATTGGCCTTTTAAAATAACATAGAAAATAAATCAGCCATAAATGTTCTTACAGAATTATATGATTGTTGCCTATATATTCATACTCAGCAATACTTTATTAAAAGGGGACACATTGCAGATGTGAGGGAGAAGGGAAGGATATGGTGGCTATGCCTGGTGATGCAATGGAGACAAAATCCATGAGCTTGTCATTATCCCATTTGCTCCATCCAGACCATGCTGAGATGCACATTATCTTCAAAAAACTATAGCCAAAGTTAATGGTCTCTGAGTTATGATGTAGTGACAGATTGAGGCATCTATATATCTTGTGTTCTTAGAACAGACATTGGCTCTATGTTTCAGGGTCTTTGCACCATGATTGACTCAATGGTGTCAGCATGTCCAAAATATGCTGCTTTCATTGCAGTTCTCTGCAAAGATTTAGAAAGGCCTGAAGACGAGAAAGTGAGGAAAGATAAGAGCATGTGAGGAGTATAGTATTACTCAGGAGTGTATTTGTTAATTTAATTTAGTAGCATCTGAATCAATTTCTGGTTTCTACTAAAAAAACCCTTAAAATAGTCCTTCAAGTTCTTAACAAATTGAGATGCATTTGGCAGAACTGCCTGTTTTGAAAACACAAGATCTCATTATTTTGACTCATGAAAGTGTTTAATACTTCAATACAAAAAACCAACCCTGAAGGATAGGAAGGAAACGAGAATGGAACATATTGGAAAATCTTCTGCTCTAGGCTTTTTAAAATCAGACCTGGGCTAGGAATTGGCTGTGACAGATACCCAGTTGGTGCCACTGAGAGCTGCCCCAGTAAAGTGTATTTTGCTGACTGCAGGGACAATGAATGAAGCCCTGTAAGCAAACACTGCCAATGCAGCCATCGCAAATCAGTTCAGCATCTCAGAGACAGTCTCTGTGAAGAACACATGCCTTCATGAGAGAAGATAATGATAGGAAACCATGGCCATTTAAGGGCCTGCAACTTTCTGTGTACCTTTAAACGTGGAGTCCTGCCTACCATATCTTTGTAGCAGTTAGCTGAAAGTTGCAATGATGACTGTTTCACATCTCAAGTCTTCTTCTAGACTGGAATCAAACTTGGATAATAAAATTAAAACAGTAGAAGTTTACAATGGATAAAGAAAGGGGGACATGAATATCACCATAGTAATAAAAAAAAATAGATATATTCAGCATGTAAAGATGTCTGGAGGACAAACACAATTTTTCAGTAAATTTCAAGGTTTAAAAGTTTGATTCTGTTTTGGAAAAAATCCCAAACATTTGGAAAAATTTGCAAAATAAAATTGTGGAGAAATATACGTTTTTGAGTCAAAACCAGAAATAGTTTTATATGCGAGGGTTCTTTTGACTTCACTATGTATGTTTTTCTCTCTCTTGTGATCTGGGATAGATATTTTACTCTCTGAGTGGGACTAAGAGTTTGAAGCTCTTTCTTTGATATCCCAACATCTGAACTAAAGCAATGTGAAGATTAATCTTAATATTTCTCCTGTTGCTGCCTGGAACAGTCAGAAAGACTTGGATGTTCAAAAGAATTGTTGAAATAGATACATTTCTGGAAGACATTTGCCTCAACAAAATTTCACTTCTTCAAAAACATTTGGTCAGCTTTAATCATTTTCTTTTTCCTCTTCTATTACTATGGCTATCTGCCATTTTCTAGAAGATGTAAGGACTTAATAGTTCAAATGTCATTACAATGCTGTGAGAGCTACTTATCTAACCCTTTCAGAGTTTTGAAAATGTCAGATGTTCTTTCTTTATCAATGGAGTTTTTAGAGTGGCCTCTGACTGATGGTTTCCTGCTATTTGCCTATGTGTTTATCTTGTGTATATTCATATCATAATTATAATATTATTGAATTAATATGCACATAAAGAATTAATTGATAGAGCCAAATCTCTGCAGGCAAAGTGTGCCCAGAAAAAGAAAGTCTTGATTTCAAACTGTGCCATGTAATTTCACCAACTCCTGATGATTAGTCTTCTTTGTTCTTAAGGATACTTATTGCTATGACCACCAGCTACGTGCAACAGAGCAGAACAGAACTGAACAGAGCAGAGCAGAGCAGAACAGAACAGCATAAACTGGGCTAGAATAGAGTAGAACATTTCAGTTGGAAGGGAACTACAATGATCATCTAGTCCAACTGCCTGACCAACGCAAGGTTGACCAAAAGTTAAAGGATATTAGTAAGAGTGTTGTTCAAATGCCTTTTAAACACTGACAAGCTTGGGTCATTGATCACCCTTCTAGAAAGCCTGTTCCAGTGTTTCACCACCCTCTTGGTAAAGGAATGCTTCCTAATATCCAATCTGAACCTCCTGTGATGCAGTTTTGAACCATTCCCTTGCATCCTGTCACTGAATTTGAGGGACCTCGCTCTCCACCTCATGGAGTGGGGTATGTTGCAAAGGAAGGTTATCTTTATCACAGATATTACAGAAAGCTCTGTTTTCTGAAACAAGAGGGCTATTGACATCACAGGAGGAAAAGAAGAGTAAAATATAAAAGAATAATCCATTCTCCCAAGAGCAATGCATATATTTGGTGTTATTTACCTTGACTGAGGTACCTTCTGAATCAAGGAAAGACAAGAGGAAAGAAAGGCCACTTTTGAGACGTGGGACCATGTGCTCAAAGTCTCTAAAAGGTCTGCACTTTATTAGGACAGTCCATGGAAGAGTAAAGAATAACATTTGAAAACCAGTGGTAAAGACTTTAACTTGGCCCATTGAATAGGAGAAGCACAGGACGAGACTCTTATCCCAAGGGTGGCAAGTCTAGACTGACTTTGGTCTTTGGTCTGTCTAGTGGCTTTCTTAAGAATAAGAAAGAGCTGTATTCACCTCTTCTTGTCCAGAGAGAGGTTTGTCTTGGTCCAGGAACTTCATGGAATTAAACGTGGGAAAAAACCCTGTGCTTTGTGGGAGTTACTTGAGAACACAAATGCCTTAGGTCGCTACAAGGCTGCTTTATAGGGAGGGTCACATGTCTTTCCTTACATACAGTTAGTCACATCATAGGATGTGACATAACCCTTCAAACTGTACCTGTGCTTCTGAAAGCTCCCCAATATGCTGTGCATGATGTACAGTGTGACCTGAGAACTCACAACTTTGAATACAAATGGCTTAGAGAGAATTACGAGAAACATAATGAATCCTCGCGTATGAGAGGTTGTGACCAGTATTTTTGAAGTCCTAGTGGGAGTTATTTTTCAGATGGGAGTAACTGTATGGTTTTGTCCCTACAGAGCGACAAAAAACCCCTTTTCTTCCCTTTATTGATATTAGTGGTATCACAAGAGTTGTCAACATTAAGGTTAAAATTTTGTTTCCATTATAAATCTTGTTTGTAGAGGTTTTCACATCTGGCTTATTTCAAATTACATCAAGCTTTAAGAAATTTGGTGTCTAAACTGTCAGCATGAGTGTGATTTTTTTTAAAGCAAAAATGTTTAAATCCATTAAAATATTGGAGCTATGGAGTGGGAAAGTATAGCATGTGTTCCCATGGGATCAATGAGAGTTTTGCCTTTGACTTCAATGGAAACAGGAAGTGGGCTATAATGCATAATCAGTCTGAGAATTCCCCAGCCCCATCCCATGCTCCAAACTTCAGCTAATATTTAAAAGAGGATTCTGAGGTGTGTAGGTGATGTGTCTTTTCCTTTTGCCAACCTTTTAACAATATTTTTGTGGTGTTTTAACCTGAATTCACATCTGGTCAGAGAGCCAGTACACCTCTACTGAAATAACACTGTCAGAACAATGGCAAAAAAGCCACACAGAAATCTCCAGTGCCCTCAATGTGAGAGACTGGTATTTTGTTTTGAGCCCCCTGAAATGTGAAGTCACAGAGTGAGAGTAACTAGAGATGAAAAGTTGAGTATTAGGTTGCATGTTACTCTCCCCTGCCAGTCTAAAATTGTTCCCTGCAGTTTGCAATCTAGTTTTAAATGACCTGAGTATTAAGGGGCATCTCCATTTTTCCTCAGGAGCATTTACCAGTTTAACAGACCTTGCTTTAGAAAACATATCCAGATAGCTACTAGATACTCCCTGAACTCAGTCTAAGGGTAACCTCTTTGACCACACAAAATAATCATGTCGTCTTTGACTCCCCCCTCTTTCACTTCTTGCAGACAGCAAGGTCTATTACTTCCCACCTCCTTCTGTCATTTCTTTACCTAGCTATGCTATTCACCTAGGGGTCTTTTCATATTGCCTTATATTATTGTCTTTATTTTATTTTGGACATGGAGGTATTTTATTTTCAGCAACCATAGATAGTACAGGTATTTCAAAATGTGTGTGTGTGTGTGCTACAGATTGTGGTACAGGAGAAATATCCACAGCCTCTTTCTGAAATTGATAACATTTCAAAGCCCACAAGTAGCTGTCTTCTGTTTTCTATTTGTTCTTACACAAACACTGGCTGTAAAATTTACTGTCTAAAAATATGCCTGGCAGCTGAAATAACATTCAGCTTTTCCCATATTTGGGAATGCTGCATTATATCATTTCAGGCTACATCATGTCGTATCTGATACATGCTACCTGAAATAATGCAGCTCAAACAACAAAAGAACTTAGTGCTGACTTTCATCTTTAGTATAAGATAGCTCAACTGATTATAAGATTATAAGATAAAATAATTTACCAGAAAACATGTGGTTTTGAGTAAGCTTGCTGCTCATAACAGTGTACTGTTGCTCGTAATAACAAATCATATGCCCATGATGTACGTCCCAGCTCATCCATTCCCAGACTGTGAAACATTCAGCCGTGTATCTGAGGGGCAGTGAAGACTGGTAGCAAATAAAATGCAGTAAAATGAACAATCCAAATTGATGTAATCCACAGGGAACTTGTTGGATATTTCCTGTATTGTAGAATAGACTATTTCACTTGGAAGTGGCTTACCGTGATCATCTAGTCCAAGTGCCTGAACAATTCAGGGCTGACAAGTGCTAAAGCATGTCAGAAAGGGCATTGTCCAAATAACTCAGATACTGAGAGGTTTGGGGCATCAACTACCTCTCTGTGAAACCTGCTCCAGTGTTTGAGCACCCTCATGGTAAAGATGCATCCTAATGTCCAGTCTGAACCCTCCCGGTCCAGTTTTGAACCATTTCCATGCTTTCTGTCGCAGGATACAAGGGAGAAGCGATCAGCAAGAGATCAGAGAGACCTGGGCGAAGTCATGGCCCCACCATGATCAATGAAATTTCTCCCTTGGTATCAATGAAATCAAGGTTTCAATATTTCAGTACAAAATCTGTATTTAGCTATTACTGTGGAAGATAAAAATAGATCCAAAGTGCGTATGCTTATTGACACTAAAGACAATGGCAGAACATGAAATGAGTGTAAAGGAACAGTTCCCAACAATTCCCTCAAGAGCAGTACAGACAACATGCAATAATTCAGACTTCTTTGCAGTTATTCCCATTCCTACTGGACTGATTGGCAGCTCGTATATTACCTTGTGAACATCTTTATTTCCACAGCTCTGGTCCAAACTTATTTGTTCTTCCAGCCCTCAGCATTCCAGGCCTGTCACCAGTAGGGAGAGTAAAGTAATATTAAATTAAACTGGGAACTATGCATTTATCAGCTTTGCCTCTGTCGTGAAGAGGTCTGATCTGGCACCTCTGGAAGCCTCCTCTTTTTATGTTGTGAGAGCTGAAGTGGCCCATATAACACACAGCCAAATTCTCAGTCTTTTAGTTACTTTTAAACTAAGTTTTAACAGGACTGTCAAGCACCACATGCAGTATGTCAGTTAACACTGTGGAGTAAAACTGACAAAGAGCACTTTATGTACCTTCAGAGCAAGTATATCTTTACCAACACTTCTGAGCTATTTTAGGTTTGTAAGCTGCAAGTATCTCCTGCTCTCAGATTTGATAACAGTAGAACCAAGACTAGAGATGAGTAGCACCTGGCAATTAATAATCTGGCTAGTCTGCAGTCTTCAGTAAGCAGAATGATAAAAGTTTAAATTGTCCTGACTCTGGCAATCCCTTCTTCAAATACTAAGAAGTATTCATTTCACAGTCGCAGGAGGGCTTGCCCCTCTCCTTATTTCTATGTAAAGATCTCTTAGAAGCATGTGGAAAATCAGAGAAGGGTTAATCCTGAGATAAAATACATAAAAGTAACAGAATTCCTTGTGTCAGTTGCCAAAAATGAAAATCCTCCCATAATTTTGTGGAAGTAAATGACTTATAGAATGCTTTAATTGTTCCTTTCAACATCACTTATCATCATGTCCTAGAACAGCAAAGCCTCTGCATATGCTGTGGTTTGCTTTCAAGAACCAGTCACTGAAATGAAAGTGAAATTAGAAAAGGGGCATTCTAAGAATTTTCTAGCTTGTCTGGTAGCGTTTCCATTTAATAACATCTGCTACTCATCAATCATGAAAGAAACTCCTAACAGCCTGTAATACCAATACATGTTAGAAAGCAAAAGTCTTTCACCTCTTGCAGATAGGTAAATACATTAATCTTAAAGTAATAAAAGCAGAATATTGGTCTCTTCCTGCCCATTTGGAAATGCAGTCTGCCCTTGGTGTTCCTGCCACCGGGGTCTGTCAGGTGGCCCACGCTGACTGTGGCCACGCTGACCTGCAAGTCAGCACCACGTCCACGCTGAATCTGCTGCACCGCCCGTACCAAACCTAATCCGTGCTCGCCTTGCTCTGCCGGCAGCCTGCAGACAAGCAGCTGCTGCCCGACTGGGCCATTTCCACTGGTGCTGGGATGGGACTTCTCAGTTGCTTTCCACAGTATGTAAAAAAAATGTGCTCTTTTTTGACATTAGCACATGGGAAAGTTTTGCCAATCACCTTTTGTCTGTGACTGAGTGACTTGTCTTGGCACACAGATCTGTCAGGTAGGAGATGATTTTGTTTCGCTCACCAGCATGGTGATTCCAGCAGATCTTTACATATATAAATAGATATATAAATATATATAGAAGTGGATATATATATACATGAAGAATATGAGAGTTGTGAATTTTAGAGCTTGTTATAAACTTACAGAGACCCTAATAATTTATCAAATAATAGATTCAGATATAGACAGGTAAGACTGCGTATCACCTCAAAAACACTCTTAGACTTTGGGACATCATCAGAAAAAACATGCATGAGAGGTTATAAACATGAAAGGGAAGTCATGTCCATGAAAATAAAGCTATGACAAAAAAAGATTAATAAATACAGACAAAGTGATAATAATGAGTTGGCTTTCCATAGCAGCCTCCTGGAAATTTTTTCTGAAATCTTTTTTTAACAAACGCACTAAGTTTGTCATTCATTTCACTCAGTTGTGATACATAAATTAGGGAGGAGCAGTATTAGAACTTCTGAGACAAAGATAGCGGTAGTAGAGAAAGCAGTTCCAGTGTCATGTGCAGGCAGGTTACATAGCACCAGCTCAGGCAGGGCTGGTTTCCAGCTGCCCCTCCATGATTTGTGTCCCTGGACTGCTGTATGGGCTTACCCCATCTTGGGTGCAAACCAGTCAGGCTGCAGCATGGGCCTGACTGGGAGGCAGCAGGGGGCTGGGGTCTGCAGGGACAGGGTCTGGCAGTCTGGGACTGTCTGGGACTGTCTGGGACTGTCCCACCTCCCACCTTCCACCTCCAGGCAGAAGCTTGGGGACATGGGGACAACCTCAGCCCTGACAGAGGCATCTCTCTGGGTACAGGGGCAGATGAAAGCTGGGACAGAACATCAGCCCACATTTACAGGTCAGTATGAAAACCTTGTATTTGTCTGTCTTGAATGTCACGTATTTTCTGTCGGCCTAGTCCTCAAGTTTTCAATATAGTCTGAATTGAAGCTATGTCGAGTGGCACATAATTTTGACCCCTTATTGGAAAGTCCACAACATTGCTGAGGGTGTACTTTGACTCCTCATCCCACAGATGAAGATACTGAACAACATCAGCATAGGCACTGACTTCTGGGATTCGGCCACAACGTGGATGTCAAGATTGCTGTTTTCTGAGCCCAACAGTTTCAGCCAGTTTTCGACACCTCCAACAGTGTATCCATCCAGCCCTTAATGAGTCAACTTCCAGATGAGCATGCTATGGGAGGTGGTGTCAAAGGCCGTATTAAAGTTATGATACCGTATTAAAGTTATGTGCGTACCATAAATTGATGCTTTCTGTTGAAAATTGATCTGATGTTTTCACATAGGGTCACTTCATCTCAGAAGGTTGTCAAGCTGATCAAACATGACACCTGATGGATTGACACTGAGTGGTCCTAACCACTTTGTCATCCATGTTGATATTGAATTACTAGGGGCTTGTCCTATAATCTCTTCAGGAATAGAGGCAAAGCTGACAGACACATTCACCCCAAGTTCACTCTCTAGTCTGTCTTAAGATAGGAGCAACATTACCCTTTTCCCAGTATTTTACCATGCATCATGAATTTCATCAATGATTTGGAACAGACTAAAAATCACATCAGCCAACCGATTCAGAGTCTGGGTGAATCCTACTCATTTTGGGCTGACTGTATCCAAACCAAATTACATTGCTATTAAAACCTGTGGTCTCAGAGATTGGTATCAGCCAAGCCAGAGCACTGAAGGTTTCCATTTTGAATAGAAGTACCTGTCCTCATCATTTGGAGACATATCTAGGCTTCATCGAGTTTTATTTAACGGTCACTGAGGCCACTAGGCATTTTTTTTATTGTTATACTAAAATTCCATTCCGACAGTAGTTTTGTTTCAGTATTTTCAGTAAGATTTTCTTTATTGTTTACTATTTGTCTATATATTTTCCTTCCTCTGAAATTTCATTTGTTGAAGTGAAGAAGTCTCTAGAACAGCTGGGATTTTTGTACTATAAGAGATGCCTTTTTAAAAACACTAGTTGTCTTGGAAGAAACAAAAATCTACAAGACTAATTTTTGGAAGGACATGAAGTTCTCATTGCTAGGATTCACAAATGCTAATTTATTCTAAGACATTAAAATTCCTGAGCATAATGATCAAATTCATTTTTTATTAGAAATCTGATTGGCCAAAGTCCATTTCAAAAACTGTTGCTTCCTATTAGAGGAACACTTGTTTTATCAATTACAAACAAAAGGTTTAATTGAAGAGAACCTGGTTGATTTTATTGAAATTCTGGTTTTGGTAAAGTTCTAATCTTTTCTAAAAATATTCCTGAATATAATTCCCCTGGTTTTTGCAAAGAGATAACTGCTTCTTCTTTGCTTTAATAGTTGCATGAGGCTCAAAAGAATGTTTAAACAGAGTTTATTCAGCAAGAAAAATCAAAAAGATAAAAGGTTATCCTTTCCTTATGCCACAAATAAATTTAAATCAGCCCTTGCAGAACCCTTAAGCCAAATATTTGTAAAATTTTCTGTTGATGGAAAAAATACTTGATTTTATATGTCTTATGCAACTTTTTTCTTTGGGACTCTGAAATCCATGTCTACCTACATTCCAGTAACATAATTTTCCTCATTAATCTGCAACTGTTAGCAAATCATATGCTGAGGCTCTCAGTTCTGCAGGAATCCATATAATACTATGTGATATGCTGCCAAGGGACACTGTAATACTGAAAATATTGGATGCAGAGATGAGGCCTGTAAAGGTTTTGGAGACAGAGTGGATAGACTTGGTATCAATGGCCATAGGGCCACATGCTGCTAGTCAGTATGAGCTGTAACCTTGGAACTCCCTATCCTAGCAGCCAAGACTATATTACAGAGAACTCTAAAAGTTTTAAAGTTCCTCATCCAAGTGGTATTTTTTCTGTGTTAGCCACATGAGAAACTTCTCCATTAGTAAAACAAAGGTGGCCAATGGCAGAGGCCATGGGGGCTGCCTACGCTGTTTAGTTGTTGGCAATTAGCAACTGTCTGGACTGGCCCTGGGCCTGGTAACACCCTCTCAAAAAACCTTGACTTTGACCTCTAAGACCAGTCAGACACTCTTCTGGGGGAAATCTGGATGCAACGACCCTGTTTTTAGAGGTAAGAGAGTTTGGCTCTAAGTATACAAACTGCCATGTGAGAAGTCTTGGGGTCTTAGCTGAGTCTCTTTACTTGTACATGATCTTTCATAACCATTTTATTCAAAGCAGGTTTATTAAGAGAAATCTCCACCATGAAGATTTTTTTAGAGCTGTCATAGATGTCCATATTGAAGGTCACTGGCACAATACAGCACCCTCATAACCTGCCAGTCACTGACACTGAGAACACACTTGGGCACTCCACTTATATCACAAACCAGAGAAATGTGACCAGCAAGGTCTTTTTTGCATTCCTCCTAGAGGCAACTTGTCTGCAGCCCTACTCAACCAGCCATGGTCCTTTGCTGTCCAAACTGGTAGAGTTCATCAATGAGTAGCAAAAGTTTAGTATTTGTAATATTCAAGAACAACATACTGACTGAATCATTTTTAATAACTGCCAACTTGATGGAAGTCTGCAAATAGTCTGACGTCTTATCACATATCACAGCCATTGCAGGATCAAATTGCTGTCCATATGAGGGCAGTTAACTTCCAGATGTTAAAAGAGCAACTCAAACTTTCAGGATTATATCAGGATTTTTCCCAAATTAAAAGTGATCTTTTTTGTGCGTGTAGATAGGAGCAAATCATCAGTTGGAGTGAATGTGCGAAGCTCCCTTTAATTTGGTGAACCTGTGCCAAACTACACTAGCAAAGGTTATGGCTGCAGGAGAGACGGAATAATTTTAAAGCAATCTCCACAGTTATAATGTGTTTGTTTTAGAAAGCAAAGCATTACTTCATATTTGGTAGGGATCATTTATAGTTTAGGACATTATTATATTTTAACAGTAATGTTTTTCACTGTGACAAGCAGAGATAATTAGAACTATCTTAAATATCCAGCTTGAAATGTCTTCTTGCTTTCCTTCTATGGGAAAAAGGAACCTTTTAGAAGAGAAATAGATAAACAGCTCTTCTTCTTTATAGGGGCATAGAATGAAATAACCCTGAAAGTAAACTAGTTAGATAATCTTTTAGAGCTTAATAAGAATATGGAATCAACTATTATTCTTACAAGCCAAGTAATGTAAAACATATGACTTCCCTAATTAAAAACATAGAGCAATGGAGCTGTGAGTAAAAAAATTAAAGATAGAAAACTCAGTAAGAGTTTTTGTGCAACTTTAGATGAAAACACTGTTTTAACTCACATAAAGATAGTGATATATATCCTAAAATGTAATTTATATAATATAAATAATGTTACAAGACTATTATAAATGTTTTGATTTATTACTGATAAATAAAAATATAACAATAGGTTATATAAAACATAAAAGTGTGATTTTTACTTTATTTTATAAGTAGAGTTTGCAGCACTACTGTTTTATCCCATTTCCATCTTTGGTTTTTTGTATGTCAAACTATATCTTGTGCTTTCAAAACCAAGCATGCCACCAATGTGGTCTGTAAGCCTGCAGATAATCTCTTTATTTGAAAACTAACGCCGAAGATAATCTCATATCTGCTGGTGGCGGAATTGCATTTTCACTTCACTAGACCTCAAAACTGCCTAAGAATCCAAGAATTGCCATACTGGTTCTCATTAAAGCTCCATGTAGGCCAGCATTCTGCCCACAATTGGACATCAGGGAAAAAGAAGATACATACAAGCCCCTTGTATAATATTTCCCTCTAAAATTTTTTCAGCCGCTTTCTACTTTCACTTCAGGGAATTTTTGGTTTGTCTATTTTGTTTATCTCTACCTGGACAGTTTTACTTCACTGTGGAGCAGTCAGAGCTCCACAGAGGTGAACATATTTTAAAAAACATATGTCTTTTTGATCTTCTGATTATGAAGTTTTGCATGAGTTTGTCAACACAGTATCTGCCTGTCATGCCTGTTAAATTCCTGTCGTGTTGCATCAGATACAGCAAACCTGTCAATATCCCTGACTAGGGTGGTCCATAAACAAGTCACAATTGAAACTCAGATTGTTCTTTGAGCATGGAAGTGGGTGACATAACTTGCAACACAGATAAAAGTGATATTATTTCCAAATTCTATTTACTTATTTGCCACCTTATATGTCATTGCACAGTAATACAACAACAGTCTCAATTACACTGTATCTTCCCTTAGTATTTATGCATTACAATTGTGGTGAAAAAGATAGGCCTTTCACAGACATGATAAGCAACATCATCTCTGAGGGAGAAAACAATTGCAGAATCCCTTACTGTATTTTTTGTGATTGTCCTTTTCAAGACATTTCACAGAATAAAACTGAATAAAAACACTGACGGTCCCAGGGAGGGGGAGAAAATTATGCTGATATTAGAGCAATTGACACACTTCAGAACTAGAAGAAAGTTTGATGAATTAATTTTTGTCATCTTCAACTCTCTGTTAACCTGCCCCTCTTGTTCCTTTACATTTCATTTCTGTGAGCTGAAGTATTGCTACACTCCAAGGCAGTGTGCAGGGGTAAAGGTGGGATATGGATTGCATGAGCCTCTAGAACTAACATGCCTTGGGTGATTTAAGTATAAGGTTCATAACATCTGCTTAGGGCACTCAGCCTGCAAAGAACAGCAAGTCTTAAGGCTAGGCAACAGGAAGTACTAAACAGCTCCTAAACTCTGTTAAAACCTAGAACTTCACTTGTGATCCAGAACCCAGAATCCCAAGCATAAGTCCTTGATAGAACAAGAAGAGAGGAGCTTTTGGGGACAACATGGTGACCTGAAGCCGGGGTGGAGCTTGTTCTCAGTCTCCTGACTCTCTTGACCTGGGTTGTGCAGATCCAAGTTGGCTGCTTGGGAACTGGCTTGTCAGGCTCCACACCGGCAGTCACTATTGCAGAACAGCACCCGGGTGGAGGAGTGGCCACAGGTTTAACCCCTGCAGGCTGGATTTGCCCTGTAGGCTGTAACTATAGGTAGGGGCTGTACCCTACAGGTATCAACACCAATTCCTACATGAAAGTGACAAGGAGTAACAAGAGTATGGAATCCATAGACAGAACTGGCCAGTTATTTCAAACTGATTGGACAGCAGTTCAAAAGACAAATGCTTATATATTTATGTTGCTAAAGCTGGCTTAAACATTTACAAACTATTTTTTTCAGACACTGCACAGTCATTTTCACAAGAGCCTTGTAAGATGATAAATTAAAATTCAGTTCTACAATAGGGCCATTTGCCGAATCCTGGGATATATCAGGCTTAAAAAGCAAATTTCAAAAACTGTTTCTCATCCAAATGCATCTGAAGTAGTGTCATCTGGGTGTCAACTACAACATGAGAAACATAAGAGTGAAATAAATTATAGATTTATTTTCATCTGCACTAGCTCATTAACCTAAAGGGATACTATATGGATACAATTAGATAGGACTAAGAGAAAACTTTGTTAAAAAAGAAGGGATTTTTGATGAGAAAATCCTGACAGCAGAATTTTTATCTGAATGCTGGGAAAAGTGCGACTTGTATGAGTTTTTTTACCCTTGATTAGCAAATACTCTGGCCCAGTCCCTCTGAATTTTCCTAGAAACTACCTATATATCTATGTTTTTGCTGTCAAAACTATTCAGGATGCTAAAAGGAAGAGGAGGCGGGCATTTACCTTCTTTCACTCTAGTTCAGACAGAAGTGTTACTAAGACAGTAAAACTGCCTAACAAAGACCTGCAAAACTGCACACTTTTTTGAAGATAACAATAATGAAGAATAAGAGAGGCATTCATTACATTGACCAGATCTTTTCTCCTTTTCCTTCTTCCTCTCCCACTTTCCACGCAGAGTGGTCTCCTGTTTTCCGCTGAAATGTTGCCCCATCACATACTAAATTGCTTTAAAAGGTGGAGTAAGTCTGATATGGTCTGATTTTCACTGTCATATATAGTAAAGACATTTAAACAAATATTTTAATTTTTAGTTGATATTAAAAATTTCATCTGGATTCTTGGCACACTTCTATACAAAAATTATATTCAGTTCCTTCTTCGACTTCTGTAGAAATATTCCAGATTTACACTCAGCAGATGTGAGATGAGAATCTGGCTGAGTATGTCAACACATCGGAAAAGAAACATCTGGACTCAAAGCTGATCTATAAGATCTTTTTCACAATGCCCAAGAAAGCAAGGAAACACTAGTAGCAGACACCCCCAGCCTGCCAAGATTCTGCAAAAAATGATGGAGCATTTGTTTCATGGTGAAAAAGATTATGCAGTGGCTGTAGTGCAAAGTACACATTTTATTATCTAAATATGCATTTTCACATTTAAGAAAAAGAAAAGGAGCATGTGAAAACTGGTGTGCTTTATCTTGCAGAGGAACAGATTGCTGTTTTGGCTGACTGCAAACTTAGCATTACAAATCACATTAAAGGCAAATTCGTTATCACTTGATTTGTGTGCATAAAAATGAGGGCAGCACCCATACTTTGCTGTAGGCATTTTTACAACTTTTGAACTAGAAACAACCATGGATATGGCAGCATACTTTCATTTTTTATGTTGAAATTTAGAAATTGAAACCTTTTTTCCCCTAAAACAAAACAGAAGACCTCTTGCAGCTCTCTTTTTTGACAAAAGATGGAACAAACAGCAATATGTCTGGATAAAACATTTAGTAATTTGTAAAATCAGAGTTGATTGAAAATTTTCACTCAGTAATTGCTTAAAGAACATTGAGTTCTTAAAGATGCTCCTTGTATGTCAAGAGAACTGAATTAGCTGCGATTCAAAGGAGTCAGACTAAAAAAGGAGGCATCTTTGCAGACAAAATGCTGGCAGCAGAATTCTTCCTGAGTCCTGGTGAAATACTTCACACTTTGTCTGAAATCGCTAACCTTGCTTGGCTAGCAGTTGTGTCAAATACCTGCATCACATCCTCTTTGGACTTTATGTAACCAAATCAGGGATGATCCAATACAGTCTATCAAATTTGGCTTTAATGGAAAATTGAATTTTATAAGAAACATTTACATACTGCAAGTGTCTGTTTTCCATGGAAAACCTGACCTTTTGCCAAAGCTCCCACACCAAAACCTTTGTTAACAACCCCTACTTATTATTTTGTCTCAGCTAATAGGTATCTGAGTTTTAAGTTTTGATAAAAAGCTGACATTTTCCAGAGATGTATTTTACTTTGTGTTATGAGGCTAAGACTATAGTACAAAAATTCTGTTTCATGTTTTTATCATGTCTCATATTATCTACCTCGTTTCTAAACAACTCCAAAGTTTTCAGTCTCCCTTCACAGACGTTTTTCATGGCCAGTCTTTCTCAGAATTTTGCACTTCTGCAGTATGTTGATGGTGAGGGTATGAGCAGTACAGCACACCTCACTGGCAAGGTAAACCAGCCAGCTTCTGAAAGTTAGAATAATTTTTCGTTAGCATTCTTCAACGTTACCTCTTTAAGATTTTATCATCTCAGCTGTCTGTATAACTTCTCTTTCAGAGAGGTAGCTCCTGACAGAGGTAGCTCTGAATACCTATGTTCATCTCCTGAATTAACATTAATACAGTAACATGCACTGCAAGTAATTTCTCTCCTGTTTGCACTGCTGCACGTGTCAGCACTGAATTGTTGTACAGGTCAACAGGCTCATTCACAAAGCATGATTAAGATCCAAGGAGAGTCAAGATTTGCACTTGGTCTCAGTTTAATTAACTCCTGCTCCAACATTTTAATATGTGGCTGTATGTATTCAGAGTAAAACTACTTTAGTTTAGATGTCTTCTCTAAGCTTGGATTTCTTGCCTGTCTTTCCAGATCGTAGTCCCTTTAGCTGAGGACTATGCCTGTGCAACACTTCCAGTATAAAAGAAGCAGTCATACTAAAAGCTTATTTTAAGAAATATGGAAAGAAATACAGGAAGCAGCAATGGGAATCTTGTAGAGAAAAAAATAAATCATTATTTTAACAGTAGGCAACCATTTTTGACAGAAGACTGAGTAGGGAATTTTTTTCAGGAGTCCTAAATAATGAATAGCCATTACTGGATATGTAGTACTTCATCCATGAATAATTTAATTGCTATTTATCTATTAATTATTTCTACAACTAAATCTTATTTAAAGCTATGAATTTTATAGAAAGGAATAAAAGATATCATTTCTGGATTAAAGAATAAATAATAAAAAGAAGTATTTAAGGTTTATAGAGGCAAGAAGAGAGTGTAAAGCTCTTTGTAATTCCACTAGTGAACCCAAGAATACCTGCAGTAGTGTTCTGTTGTAATCAAATACTTAAAATTACAGAGAATATTTTTAGCATTTCAATTGATACAATAGTAAAAAGAAATCTTGTCCTAATTCCAGGTATCAAAACATAAGACATTTTGTGATCTCTTTGGTGTTTTATATATATTGTTTCACTAACAAAGGTGTCTGTTTAATAAAACTTGAATTGACATCTATAAGAAAGATATTTTAAGTTCTCAAAATATGTGTTATTAAACCCTCCAAACTACAGATTTTCTCTGTGTCACATCTTACAGCATTCAGTTCTGTTGTCAGCATCCATTAGTCTTTTTTTTAATACTAGGATGCAAAGTTTTACCTTTCAGTTGCAGATGTCTGTATAAACAAATTATAATAAATTGTTGTAACATGAATTTCAAATACAAATCTTTGTTTCTGTTTTTTCTGTTCCATGGATAATATTTTATCCAACACCCTTCTGATATTCATGGCATAGAAACTATGCCAAAGTCTGCTTTTTCCTTTTCGACTTCAGAAAGAGAAGGCTCTTTTGATTCAATTGTTATTAAAGAGGTTTGACCATGACTGTGTGCCAACTGATGGCTGGTATCAGCTAAGACAAAAAAGCGATAAAGCAGAAGGAGATATCAAAAAGCTTGGATTCCAGAATGATCTGGATTATTCAAATTTGAGTTAGCAACATTAAGTTTACCAGATTAATTCTAGGATAATACATGTCTACTTTCATATCTAAAGATATAAAATGTGACTTGACTATCAGAAATATTGCCAAAATATATTTCAGTTTAATGGAAATTCCAGGTTTTTGGGCTAAATTCACAGAACATTTCAACCTTGTGATCAGATCACATCTGTACTGCACATTGCAGTTTGGCTGTCACAAGCACTCCAGCTGCTGGGGAGCTGGGCAAATTGGCCTGTGTGGGACACCCCACTAACACAGCTATCATGTGTCGGATAATCTGTAACACACCACAGCGTGAGGTGCAATGTTCATGTTCCCTGGCACTGCAGTGTACAGGTTTTAGGCTCCTGCCATCTCCTGGGGCACCACAAGACATGAATTAGATATTGACTGTCAATGGAGCATATGGAAAGAGAGAGGTGCCAGCACTCTGCACAGATAACAAATAACCTAGGCCAGCCAACAGGAAACATTACACAAAATCCCCTGCTAAGATTTAGGCATTTTAGCTTTGCAAAAGTGAGAGATTTCACTTCATATATGATTCATAGGCATTCCAGCTACTGAGACCCTTTGCTTAAGGAATGAGTGGAGGATCAAGGTCCAAGGAGGAGTGCAGTTGTAGCTGACTGTTTCCATACAGCCCATATTATAACATTCACTTACCGTCAGAAGACTTGGCTACAGGTTCATATTCTCCCTAAATTGATTTTGACCCACATCACCTGCTTCATGGGAGTCTTTATCCTGTAGGTACGAAGAACATGGGATGGGGAGGGACTGTTTATGCCTTGCCAGGACTTATAAACACCAGTGATGACACTGGGCCCATCTGGTTCAGTTGCTGATATACATTGAAAGCAGATAACGAGATATGAATTATAAAAATTTTTCACCAAAAGCTGCCAATTTTCAAATTTTTACTGCTCAGGACATTTGTGACCAGAGAAGATATCTATTGAAGCTATTTCTTTTTTTGGGGAGTAATTAAGCCCTCATCAGGATGGGGCAGAAAAAAAATACACATATCTTCAGGGCTTTTTTAACCCACATTTCCTCTTTCTCAGGAAAGTCAGATTGCAGAGTTTATGAAAGACCAAGCTTCTTGTGTGACTGCTAGTGTGGAAGGAATAAGTCCTTGTTCCCTGGGAGTAAATTAATTTGTTTGCTTATCTGTTGAATAATGGTTTGTTTGATTGCAGTTTGTCAGATTTGTGGTTTGGCTGCAATTCTGGGTTTGCAGAGTCTGTTTGGGGCTGTCTGTTTTGAGTAGGAAAAACATCTTGCAGCTTGAGGGGTGAAAAAGCCCTTCTGCTTTTAATCACTGCCAACACTGTTAACATTTTTTTAGCTGCCAAAGCCCTGTGGCAGGGTAAGGTTGACTAAGGTAGATAGCAGCAGTGAAGGGTGACTTACACTGGAAGAGCATTGTCCTATCTGTATTAAAGATGATGGGAAAAGCAAAGAAGACAAGACTGAAAAAGCAGCACAGAAACAAAAAGTGTGAATAGAGTTTATATTTTCGCAGATAGATTTTGAAAATCAAGTCTGCAAACTACTTTTTCCCTTGTTTAAGAAATTGTCATGGTATGAGTGGGGTCATATAATAGACTTTCACTCCCAGAGGCTATTGTGTATTTTCTGAAAGCATGGGATTTGCATGTACCACAGTGTGTTTTGGAACATAGAAGTGATCCAGCTGAAGGCACAGCAACGCATATATAATTTAGGGAGCTCACATGACAGTGATTCTGTACCAATAAGAGATCAGGGTTATATGTCTGAGAATCACGACATACAGTGCATCCACTTGCCCATTTTATGAGCTGTGAGATGTGAATCTCAGTACAATGTAGTAAGTTCATGGGCAGTTCTTTGGGGTAATTCAGCTTTTCTTTGCAAAAACAGCCACCATTTTGGGGGATGATCTTACTTGAGAGTCTTGCTGAACCAAGCTGCGCTTACACCTCTCCTTGCATGACTGAGATAACATCTTAGTCACCTTCCTGGGCAGCTGGTAAAGCAGTTGAAATTTAGAGTGCTGAACACATGCCTCAGTCCTAGTCTTGCAGACTTAGATCCTTTCAATACACTTTGCATTGAATATGTGGTGATCATCCACCCTGTGTACACACCACTGCATTCTGAGTGGACTTCTGTGATGACCTGGCTAAGCCTTCTGTAGTTTGGCTCTGAGGAAAAATCCCTTCAGAAACCCATCCCAACAGGAAGTATTTAAGATACAATATCAGGTTTGCTTCTTTACGCACCCCTTCAGCCTTATCATGGCAAGACTTTTTTTCCCATATCTACATGCTCTTGTGTAGCAGCTCAGTTTCATGACATAGAAACAGCCCCACAGCTGTCTCTCAGTAATGAGAGACAATGATACAACTTCATTTTCCACTTTTTTTTTCTTTTTTGTTTTTCCCCATGGTCCCCTTTGTCCTACAGATTGTACCAGTATAGTTCTTATTACCATCTTTTTCTTTCCAAATGAATGGGCTTTTCCATCCCAACCCTGAAAAGGCTCTGAGATGTTAACTATAGAAATAACAGTAAATAACAATAACTCCCTTTAGAGTTTCTCAAGGGAAACAGCAGAAAAATTTTAAAACAAAGAATTTTGGAAAAAAGATGCTAGAAACAACATGTAACAGAAACCGTGCAAATTTTAGAGTATATTTAGCTCCCAGGATTACAGAACCAGACTTGATCCCAACAGGCATTGCTTGCAACCTGCTTTTTTTCTGCTGGGTTTTGGTCTCTGGAAGCTAATGGGAGTTAAATAGACTGTTTGCTTAGGAAAGTGTATTAGGCATGGGCTGGGAAACTGTGTTCACAAAGTAGGTGACTCAGTATTCCGAGTGTGTGAGGTGTTTCAGTAAGAACCAGATACCAGTCAAGATCTTCCCACACATTGTGCTAGGTCTCTCATAGCCTACATCTGCTGTCTTCTGTTTTGTCCTGTTCAGAGCTAGTATGCAAGTATAGTTGAGTACAGTTGCAGCTGTTATTTGGCTCTGGCCCAAGACAACAGCAGAGCAGTAAGCCTCCTCTGAGCCAAACCATGTTTGCTTGAGTACTCTCTTCACGGCTCCCGTATTTTTAATTTCACAGATTACCCATCCACTTGGCCAAAGATCAGGCTCATGTGCCCAGGCAGCTGACTTTGACTACAGATGCCCAAACTGTTCAAACAGAAAATAGAAATGGTCATTGTAGATACCCCAGCTAAATGAGCAACCTTTGCCCTCGGCTGTCATGGATCCCAGCTGACATTCTCTGTCTGCATCAGCCCTGGTAGTGATAGGTTCTGTCACTGCCATCCTGTGTCTGGCTGGTGTCCAAGTGAGAATAGAGGAGGGAAGAGCTGCTTGCTCTCTCCAGATTCTTCCATGAGTGGGTCCAGTACATGGAGGACAAAGGCTTCAACAGATCCACGATGAATCACGGGGCCCATCAGACGCAGATGTTACCTCTGGCAGACAATCTTCCTTGCTTCATTACGGAAATCACCCATGTGACTGCAGGGATATGCAAATATTTTTTCAACAGCATGCAACCTTCCTATATAGCATAAAATGCTCCAAAAATACTGAAAGCATTTTGAAGAAAAAAATGTACTCCATAGAGAAGCCTATTACCCCAGGAAACATCTGGGTATACTCACTGCCTATCTCAGGCTGAAGTATAGCTCTATAACTGCTGACACATTAGCTACAATGAGAATAGAAAGTCATGATGATGATGGGCAGATGTGGCATCAGTCCAACCTCTTCTCCATTCTCCAGGTACTCTTGATGAGCAGGAAAAGTCATCATTCTTGCTTTTCATGTATGTGTGTATCTACAGTTTGAATGCAATATGTTTTCCTATGAAACTCTAGTAAAATAAGCCAGTGAGAACTTTTTGTGGAAAGAAACAGGTATGGGGCTGTGATTCACATTTTCCCAGGGTGAAACAAACATAGAAATTAGTCAAAGCCTCCAAATGTGACAGACACTTGGTCGTGGAGTAAGAAAGCTTTTCTCTGAGATTGGCAAGGGTTTAGGTAGCATAAGGCGAGTTCCCAGTCACAGACAGAGAAGCAGGGACAGAATTGCCAGCAACACTAGACTGTTGGCAAAATGCCTAGGAGCTGGCTGTATGCTTAGAAAATGATAGGAAAAAAGAAAGAGGTCTCTAAGGCCTTCAAAATGATCCAGAGTTTGTCCTCAGATACTCCCTGGTTTCCTCAAAGAGGGCAACACACAGGAGGCTTGAAATCTCAAACCTCTGCATCTGACTACATTGCAGTTGCCAAGCTTTTCATAGTTGCAGAATGTCTTCTCATCATCCACTCAGCCATTATTATCCTCAGTCCATATTAGCCCTTCTTCAGAGCCTTCAGCTTAATCAAACACAGCTTATTGTTTAGTCCTATACCAATAAACTAAACAAAGCCAGGGGCTTTCTCATGGCCCAGAACACAGGAGGTTTGTATGGCTAAAATTTTCCCTCCTCTACCGGCAAAAAGGATGGCCTCAAGTGTGGTTCTGGACCAGCCCCTGGCCAACAGTATTTTCCAAACCAGTGGAAGAAGTTCAGCTGGCTCAGGCCAACTCCACGTAAAGGAGAGTGTGAACTGTTAACAGCAGGGCAGGACTCAGTGGAATGCTATGGTCCTGCAGGAGGCAAAGTAAACACTGCACAACCACAGCACAGCACACAGATCCTTTGCATGTGCTGGCAAGAGCAGACCTGAGAACAGTCTCCCTCTAGAGCTCTAGCAGCTGTTTTAGATCTACTCACCTTTGTTCTGGATTTAAGATCAACATAGTGGTGGGATTTGGGTTAGTGTAAACGAGGCACACATGGCCTTGATCTGGCTTAAATCCTGTCCCTGTCTCTGTGATGATAACCGTGGTGTTGTAGCTTACATTCAGTCATGGGGCAGCGGCAAAGTCTGAGGGAGTGGGCCAACACAGATCTGCAATGCACGGCAGATCCTCAGCTAGGGCCATGACTATAGATGGAAACCAAAGACAAAGAGAAATAAAAGGCCCTGTGCCTGCATATAAAAGATGCAAAGCTGCTTCCAAGGACAATGACTGTGGGCAAGTAGGCAGAAACAAAGCAAGAAGGGGCTGTGAGAAGGCTTGCAGCCTATCTGTAGGAGGTTCACTAGCTTTGGGGGATCTAGCATGGTCAGACAGTCCTGACTTAGCATAAAGTTCACTGGCACAAACTCATCTCATCAACATTTTTGAAGTACTATAAACTTGCTTGGCTGGCTCAAGTGTAAGTTTATCAGCATTCTGCATCATATGGGGGAGTGCTCTTATTCCAGCAGAGTCTGGATTTACTCTACAGCCAAACCACAGACATAGCTGGTGAGAGCTATAACAGAACAAGAAAATGGATACGTGTGCTAATGGTAAAAATTGAGGGGAAAAAAGTCATTACAACATGGGGGAGAAAACTGGCAAATATAGATGCTGAGCAGAGAAGTGAAAAGTATCCAAAATACCAAGTGATTATAGAGGCATGATGCTATACACAGCATATATAATTCCTATGGATATCAAGTGGAGAGCATGCTGTGACAAATGTTTTGCAAATGGCCCAGTGGAAGTTGAGATATACAGCCTTCACAGTAGGAAAGACAAGTGAAAAACACAGTGAACCAGCCTGTGATATGGTCCCTGCGATCCTTAATGTTCCTGTATCACACCAACAATTTCCTGTAGCCCAGAGAAATGTCAGTGTTTCTAATTTTACTGGAATTCTCTTCTGCCTTCTTTCACTGTTGCTTTTTTATTACTACTGGGCCATGCAGCTAAGCAGAGGATCCACTCTGGTGCCATCTGAATCTTCTCAAAGATATTCTGGAGACTAAAGTGTATGAAAAATTGCTGCATTCACCAGCTTATAGATTCAGTTTTTCCTGTAGGTAAGAAACATTTTATTGTTATTCAGATCTTTTAGACCATGCTGAAACCAAACCAGGTAAAGCCAAGTAGAAACTGCCAGTATCCATAATGTCCCAGACAGACAATGCAGTTGCTAGTGTTTATAAATTTTATGTTTAAAAAAAAAAAAAAAAAAAAAAAAACAAGGAAAAGGTAATTTCTTTTACTT